>BMAW01070741.1:0-29466 GCA_019974015.1 Nephila pilipes | reverse complement strand
ATTTGGAAGGAGATCAGGAAATAAGAATGAACTCTTTACTTTTGAATTAGGGAATGAGATTATTATTAAGAGAAATTATTGATTTAATGTTAAATCATTACATATATATATATATACATATATATATCATTTTTACATGTGAATTCTTTTGATAATATTTTACATTTCAGCAACGTTTGATAAATTTATATTTATGCCATTGACTGTGCGGCAAAAATATGTGAACTCATTTTAAAACCTTCAGTTTATATATGAATAACATTTTTCATTTTTATGTTTGCGTCTTTTTCTTTGATATAAAGAAGTTTATTCTACATTTAACGATTTCAAGAAAAATTTAACTTTTAAAGTCATTTGTTTTCATACGAAGGGAAACCTAAGTTTATTTTCACATATTTTTTCTCAATAATTTTTTTTTTCAAAAAAAAGAATATATATTTAATTTTTAAACCATAATTTCCTTCAAATTGCTCAAGTTATAAATCATCTGGTTGTTGCTGTAATGAAAATTAAAATGATTATTAGAATTCTAAATATTTTCTTTTTAAGAATCTTTCCTCTTCATTTATTAAATAAAAAATACAGTGCAGATATAAGAATTGAATGTAAATCTTTCAATCATTTTTTTATTATTGAACAAATAAAGATAATGCTTAATTACTTCGTCATTATTTTGCGTAAATGACTGAATAAACATCTTCTTTAGAACATGTATGCAATTATTCTGTTTTTCAAAGATTCATTTTTTCCTTTGAAAATAAAAGAGAACAAATCACCATAGTATTAATTTTCATCCAAGAATGTAACATTTTCTATAAATAGCAAAAAAGTATTTTAAATTATAAAAAAAGAACGAAAGGTAAATATGCAAAGAAAAAAAAGCAAGTAGTTTAACATTTTATTTTATTCTCTTACATTTTTATTAAGCAAAATAACGCGCTTTTAAATAAGGTTAAAAAAGAAACGTAAAGAAAAAGTAATTTGAACGTCACAAAAGCAACAAGTCTTTTAAAAATGTTACTTACTTTGCACAGAAATGGTAATTAGAATAACTGAAATTACCAGTTTTTACTGCCTTATAAATTATTTTCCAAATAAAGCAAGTCCTTTAGCATAAATAATTTTAACGGTTTTGGATAACTTTCGAACTAGAAGATATTTTTGGATGAGTTTTAAGAAACGAAATTTAATCACAATCTCTAATTTAGCTTAATAAATGAAGAATTATGTATTATAGAGTATACTTTTACTGACAACTCTAATGAATTTTGAAATAAAAAAAGACTTCTTTTTTCTTCAACGAATTGCTCTTTAATAATCCTATTCATGCCATTACCATCATAATTATGGATATTTACGACGCAAATAGTCATTAGAAAATGAATAATTAAAAATTAATGAACCCTCTTTTGTCCACTGTTTTTCTAAAAGATGACAAACTACTTGAGAAAAGGAAGTATTTAGATCGATAAAATAGAATTTCTAAGCTAATGTTTTACAGAAATTGCTTTCTGTATAAACAGATTATTTGATATGGGGAAAATAAGAACAGTGTATTTATAAATTATCAACAACTGGCATTCAAGTTACACCCTGATAGAACTACTCATGTTATGAAATGAAAATTCTTAAATTTCAAAAGTAAAAGATTATTACAAATGCGAAATATTACCATGAACCACACATTTGGATCTGGGTACTACCAGTGACTATTTGTGAAAGCTATTACATGCAAAAAACCTTTACAACGAAATACATTTGGATCCTGTTAACACATGATTCAATAACACGCTAGTCTACTTTACGCGTGTTTTACAATGGAGTTCATGATAAACAATTGCTTATGATATTATAGACATTCTGACATCATAATTCTATTTTTTCATTTAATAAAATTCTTTTGTTTGGATGACGTCACGATTTTTTGTTAAGGAAGACAAGGAAGACTTTAATACTTCTTTTTTTTGAAGTATTTGATATATATGAATCACCATTTATCCGAAAGATATTACATAGCTTTTTTTAAGGTTTGATGAAGTATTGGTATGGATCAATCTGTAGTAGACATAAGAACAAAGCAAAATATTGTTAAAAATTTTCTAGGTGAAGAAAATGTACCAAACCAGACTTCAATTACTCATTCTAAGATCCTTAAAGCAACTCTCTATTATTATGTTATTTTTAGCTATAGGGTCAAAAGGATTTGCGCACAGCAAAAAAAATATCCCACACAAAAGATCAAGAAGAAAAAAAAATGCCAGTAAAAACAAACATTCATTATAATCCCACTACGGTTCAGTGATGTATGAGTATATAATAATTATTAGAAACATTTTGCATTTGTTAAAATTCATGAACTTATCTGTAGGTACATATTGCATAAATTATTTTGCAGTTTTAACTTTAATAATACTCATAGCTCTTATAATTATAGCGTTTCATATACTGAACACATAAATAACTATACTCGAAAATTGAATTTAGTAAAATTATTAAAATTTTAAATTTTATGATACAAATTTCCAATAATTTTTATTCTATTATAGTAACATACCTAAATTTTGATAAATTTTACAAGAAAAATACTACGCTCAATGTGTAAGAAATGACAGTATGTTGTAACTTGTAAAATACAAACATAATGGATACAGTGCAGACTTTGAAGAAAAAGTGAACCAGAATCCTAAACAAGCACATTTTAAGAAAATGCACACCAAGAAAATTTATTCTATGGTAAAATATATTGTCTTACAGTTTTAAAATTCAATTTTCGAACGTTCTATGAAACACACTTTTATAAATAATATATTCACCGATTCAGCAAAGCGCCCTCTATTTGTTCTAACAGAAAATTTTTAAAAATGCGAATTTTGAAGCACTTTAGAGTGTAAATTACCTTGAAAAGGCTCCTATCAGGGCCATCAATGCTGACAAATTTCGCTCATCCAATTGTAGATAGTACACCAGAAACCTAGTGGCCTCAAGACGGATTCTCGACATCTTTAACCACGGAAATCTTGCGAGGGCTACTGACAGTCCTTGGAGAAAGAGTCATTCCCAGGGTCAAATACATTCCCCTGATTTCACTACACCAGATTTTTTCCTCCTGGATGTACCTTGTTTCTTCCAAATGCTTAAGACCATTGCTCACATCCTAACCTATATCCATCAAAAATTTCAATGGATATAATAAAACATCTGGTATGTTGTTACGAAAAATGTGATGGGAAAAGCACTCATTTACGAACTGGTAAAAAGGTGATATTTAAGGAAAAACTATTTTTCATACCTAATTTAATGAATGTCCATAAAACTTTATATATATATATATTCTATGTTACATTATTTTATTTTATCAAAAATTATATTCCTTTATAACTGTTAAGTGACTCGAGGCATAAGCTGAGCAATTCTACTTAATAAAGTTGAAGAATAAAAATTAATATCAGACTTTTTTTATTATATTTTGGTTAATTGAACCATGAGTCTTTTTAAATATTTCAATACACGAATCAACGATGTAAAACCATTTAAAACCAACTGGTTTTTTTTTTATTCGCTAGCTTAAGGCATCCGACTTCATTCGGAATCATGATATTTTGAAAAACTCGTACCTTTTCACATAAAACTCGTACTTCTTACTTCTTTAACAATATTGCTTAGAATATATATAGGTATGGTTATAGCTAACTTCACAATATTTCACAATAATTATTCACAGTACTTGCAATTATTGTGAGTCGAATTAACTACACGTGTTTTTTTTTTATTATTATTTTCTCCATCCTTACATTTCAAATGTGAATTCATTGGAGTTATTCTTTTCGCAATGGAAACATTTAAAAACCAATCATCACATAAATCAAAGTATATATGTTTAATGCAATTAACACTGGTCTTGGAGAAGATTATGCATTTTTAATTGTTGGACAAGCAACATCACATTGATATTTACACCTACTAAATTGTCATTTTGGCCGCTTGCTAAATAATGGTTTACCCAAGCCTGAAAAGTTGAAATAAAACGCTACTCTTACTACACTCTGCATTCTGGGCAAGTCACCAGTATTGCTTTTAATATGAATACCATAGTAATTTTGCAATTTATTAATAAATTTCTCGGTATGTTTTCCTTTTCCACATAAAAGTTTCCTGTATGATTTTAATTTGCGTTGGCAGGTTATGAATTTTTTCTGAATGTACCCAAAGCACTCATATTTTGTGATAGTATTTTTTAAACATATGTCCTACAATACCGAATATCCATGTGACACCGTTCAACATAAAAAAACAAATATTTCATCTGCATCAAATGGCAAGAACGTTCGAAGGTACGATATGCACCAACAGATTCCAGGCTAGATGATGACCTAGAAAGATTTTGTAAACAAATGTGAGAACGGGATACATTTAATTTAATTTGTTATTTCGAACATATATTTGAAAATTCTTAGAAAAAAAATTCTGTATATATAAATTTACCCGCATGCATGAATAAAGTTGCTACACATCATTTAATGGTTGCGTGATATCGACGCTGCCTAAGGACTCGATTCACCGCAGCTTGTCAAAACCTCCTATTGATGATTCAGCTCTTCTGTATAAGAATGTGCAGTGTTCATGAAATCTTTTATAATGGTTGAATCAACTTTTAACAACTTATTTTCACAGTTACTGAATGCTGATTTTGAATATAAAGATACAGCGTGATCAATCTAAAAGAGTACCCGTTGGATTTTCTTATTACCCTGAAATCTGACGGATGTGGCAACTATTTTAATACAGAAGTATAATTGTTTGAACTTTTTTAAGTGAAAGAGACAATTTTCAACACTGTTGGGCTGTTACAACTTTATTTGTGAGGTAAAACAGAAATGGAGACGCACAATGTTACTTTTAATCCTGCGATAATTTTATTTTTGAAAAACATAATTTAATTCAATTCTTGTTACGTTATCATTCTTTACTGCAAATATTGAAATTGTTCGCCACCATTTTGAATACAAACATGAACATATCGAATCAAGTTTTTTGACACCCTTCATAACATTGTTGGTGTTATTGACGAGATTTCTTCAGATTCGATTTGTTTTAATTCATCGATGTTTTCAGGATTTCTCTGGGAAACCCTATTTTTAAGATAACCCCACAAAAAAATTCTAACCAGATGTGGTCTGATGACCTTGGTAGCCAGAGGCGTATTGAAATTGAACGGTTATCAAAGAATTCCTTAATCACTTTCATTGTTAGGTTTGTCGTGTGGGAAGTGGCTCCGTATTGCTGAAACCAGCGGTAACTGTCCTGTATCTCAAGTGAAGCAATAAAAATGTGAATTATGTCCAGGTACAACTCAGAATTTTTATTGTTATCATACATAATCATACGAAATGATCTTACAAAATTAAAAATAATAATAAAAAAAATTTTAAAAGCCGATGATTTACTCAAATAATTTGCCAGAATCGGGTTAATAATTTCAAACGATGTTCACTCGAATTTATGTTGAAAAAACGAATTTTCGCATTTAAAAAGAGAAAAAAACACCAGTACATTAAATATAGCCATACAAAATAAGAAATGATATTGAAAGTCTTGCTATATATATTATAGATGTAGATAATACTATAAAAACAAATGGGTACTCTTTTAAATTAATCATCCTATATATCTAATGCAACATTGAAATTTTTCGAAGCCTTCTGACCTTTTCCAATTATCCGAATACCTGGTACATACCGAAAATTGATCTAATTCATCTAATTCCCTTTTTACTACATCAAAAATCACAAGCAAAGCAACAATTTGCACATTTCTACAAAATATAGAAAATAAACTCGAAAATGGATTTACCTTGAGTTCTAAGCATTTTGATAAACATAATTAAAAATAGAGGGCTTCCAAGGCACTTAAAAGTATTTTTATTTTATAATTTCCAAGTGTATTATTTTCCTTGTAAAACATTTTTTTTTTAATTATTTTTTTTCTCAGTTCAAATTGTACATTTATTGCTCGTACTGACTATTTCATTTTTCTAAAAAAAAACTTGATTGATTGTTTTCTAAAAAGCAAACTGAGAGAAATTTCAGGATATCTTCTTTTCTTAGATTGACGTTTATTTTTTGAACTACCCATGTTTTGTACAAAAAACATTAATCCAAAAAATATCTATGATACAATTTAAATAGATACTCAAACAGAAATAAAACGATAATAAAAATAAAAATCGATAGTTTAATTCGAGCGTTATAGCTCAACATGTATAGAAGTCAGTTTGTAATATTACCATTGATATTCTAAAGATTTTCTACTGAATGTGATGCCAGATTTCACAAAATAAATCTTAACATACTTAATTTAAAATATATATAGATATAAGCAGTAAATGTTCTTAAAAATAAATGAAAAAAAAAAGGAATTTTCGTGAGAAGTTCAACTGTCAGTATCGAAATAGTAATTTCAGTCCTTTCTTTTTGGTATTAAAATGCTTACAAATTTATTTCCATGTATCGTAACTGCAAACAGTAGAGATCTTCAGAAAATGACCATTTCAAATATTTCAATGATTAAAAAAAATAAAGTTCATTATTTTTACCCAAATTCGAGTTTTTAACGTAATAAGATACCTATACAATCTCAAGCAACAATCTGCATTATCTTCTGTTAGCTAAAGAAAGTAACATAATGTTTTTAATATATTTCCTAAATAAATGTTAGTTAATATTACTTAGTAATATAAGCTATTCTAATCTTATTTAATTTCACGTATTGATTGTTTTCCTGTTAAATATGTTATTTCTTATTCCCTTTTTTATTCTGTCCCTTTCTTTCATTATTTCTTTTTTATTCCCATCGACTGATGAGATCCACGAGACCATTACTGAAAAATATGGGTATTAAGGCAATTTCTTATTGCTTAAAATCCGGGGCACCCGAAGGTAATAATCTGATTTGTCTCATGTATGCCTCGTAATTCTGAACCAAGATCACGTGTCGAGGTCAACACTTCATCGTACATCATCGGTGCACACTACTCTTATTATCCAAGTCTTATTAATGTGAAGAGAGTGAGAGAACCAACAGATTAAATAGGCATTAATATCCCTTTATGATGGATCTTTAGTAGAATCAGGATTTAACCGCGTTGCTTCGACTAAACCAGCGGTAGCCATGAGATTGATATAATCACCTCTCAGGCTCAGTTGTATATTAGTCGAAAGTAGAATGTAAAAAGTAAAATGAGTGAATTACATTTCTACCCTAAGTGACTATGAGCGTAAAATTCTACTCATATGACATAACTGAGAAGGAAAAATTATTGTTTGCCTTTCTCTTTGATATGTGCATGATATTGATGGAAAGTGGGATTCAGATAAAAAGTAATGTATCTTAATTAGTTACGTGCTTACCTCGTATTATACAGTTTATTGTAATAACAATAACGCCACATACGTAAAGATACCATAAAGTTTTAATTATTACTAAGAAATAATTGAGATATCTAGACAAAATCTATTCTGCATATTGATTGACCGTTATGTACATAATGTTGTAAACTGCTGCAATTAAATCTGATTCGTTTGGTTGCAGAACGACCTAGAATGAAGTGGTCCTCAATATGAAGACGTTTGATTTAAATCTGCTCAGTTCTACAAAGACGACCTTCGATAGGTCAAAAAACATTGGAACAAATGTATAACTCTGGATGTTGACTAAGTAGAGAAGTATTATAAGAATAATAAATAAACATTAAGTTTCTATCCCGAGTATCTTAATAGTAATTAAAATTTTGCTGTACTCTGAGATAATAATTGAAAAATTACGATTTTTGGGGGTTACTTCGATCTAAAATATGCGATCCGATCCTTCGACATTTTCCTTCCAGGCATAGTTTTTCAAATTTAAAATCTAAATCACAAAAATTAAATGCTAAATTTGTCGTTTCAAAAAAAATATTTGTCAACCGCTTGTCATCCGCAAAATATAAATATCAATCATCCACATGAAATCATAATATCTTACAAAATATTTTATACTTTTTGGACGAAATGGATTTCAAATTCAATTACATTTATTGTTCTGGAGGTAAATCTGTTACGATTATTATACTCGAATGAAAAACTTTCAATGAAATAACTTGAGCACTTAAATCTCTTGTTTGTTTTCATATTCTATGGGAATTTGAATAATATGGAACTTTTTCTTAAAAGCTTTAAGCGTGTGCCTTTGGGCTATTCGTGATTTTCTCTTCACTAATCTCGGGTACTTTTAAATAACCTGAATTGCATAAAATTACATTTTTCCCAACCAAACTGAATGAAGATAGAAGTGAAGTGATTTAAAGAAAATGATTTCATTGAAATAGAATTCAATGAAAATGAAGGGAGTTAGAGGTTAACTATAAGGTGATAGTTATTAGCAAATTAAATTTAAATATCGTAATTAGTATTTTGGATTTAAGTGATTTTTAGTCTTAGTATTAAGTTAAGAAGCTATTGTTAGGGAGAATTATTGGAACAGTGATTTGGTGAGCTAAGAGTTCATATTTAAATCATAATCTAGGTTTAACTAAGTTAAATGGCGTTCAAGGGAGAGCGTGATCTTATCTATCAATAAATAAAGTATTTTATATTATGAATAAGTATTTTCTTGTTCTTATTAGTTGCTTGCAAAGAAGAAACAGTGGTAGTAGAATTGAAAGAGGAAGAACTAGTTTACATGCGTTGCATTGGATTTCCTTATTTTTTGAAGCGATTTAAAACGAAGTAATTTACAACATATTTACATTTCATAAATTGCACATGTAATAGGGTTCTTTATATCTCCAAGAATCTCTACTACTTAACTTAAATTTACAATTGAAATTGTTTAATATTCGTTTAAGAAGAAATTATTTCTTTGTAAATTAACTTCTAGGTGATATCAAAAAAAAAAATTACTTTCTCTTAGGGTTGGATGTAAAGGATTATGATTACGATTTCCTTGAAAATTGAATATAAGAAAACTTGAGCCAAAATTAGTAAAATAAATTCATACAAATATTATAAAAATTAAGAAATGAGTAGATGCTAATTTATAAACTTTTAAAATTCGCTTAAACTTAGGTAGAAAATTAATACAAATTCATTCACAAACGAATTTATTGTTTCATAAATACGAGTATCATTTTGAAAAAACGAAACGAAACCTACATCTATGCATCCCATTGAATTTTTCCAGCGAAATTTAATGCATCCATGTATCCCAATGAAACTTAAAAACACTGATTTCTAATTTTAAATAATTAGGGATAAACACTTATTCAAATGATCACAAAGAGCACATAATTTTCTTCCATTTCGAAATAAATCGCGCTTCCGAGATTTCGATTTCTGAAAGATTTGTCGTTAGGATTAATAGAATATAAGCATTTGTGAAACAAAATTTGGTCTCGAAACACTTACCATTCCTCATGGACAAACACTTAAGGAATGCATTTTTTTTGTCGATAAAGTAAGAGAGATCGACACTCTTCCTCATATAAATTCTTCCCTGAAACTCCTTTTTTCTACCTGATATATGCATAATATTCATGAATGTATAAAATAAAAAAAAAAGTATGAATGCTTTTAGTTATATTGAAAGCTACAAACAGAAACTTCTCTGCGAACAAACCAATTTAAAGCAAGCCAAATATTACCACAACTTCATAGTAGAACATTTTAAAATGATAACGATAAGAAATATTTCAGGAAAAAATATGGGCCCTTAAGTGTGTTAAATATTGTAATGGCTTTGATTTAATATGTTAGAAAAATTCAAATTTACCGAATATATTTTCTCTCTCTGGGCATCCATTTCCTCTATCGCCACACATTTTTTGGCGCTTTTTTACGTTCTGGTATGAAATGGCCAAACAATTTTTCGAATATTTATAAGAATCTGCAACCCCCCCCCCCGTTAAAGAAAAAAAAAAGAACTTCTGAGTTGTTAGATTTATCGGAAAAAAAAAAAAATGTTTTGGAAAATATCCAAAAGTATAAAGTTCAGATTGAGTGAGGATATTTTTTATTGTCCGGATATATAGGAAATGTTTGCTGATTATCAAACCTAGGATACACGCAGTGTCAGAAAGGAATTAAAATTGCGTTCAATTTAGTCATATTTGGATTCTGTATATACGAAACAAAAGCGATAAGACTGTTCAGAAAAATTTACTGTAATATGGAACATATTAATTGTAGTTTAAAATATTTTTTTTCTTTTAGTAATTTTCTTTGTAAACAATTAAAACATTAAATAAATTATCACATTTATAGCAAAAATGTTTATTCGTTCTGCAACACGTTTTCACGGGGATTTCTCTTTAAATAATTACTAAGGCCGCTTTACTACCATGTTTTATACAAAAGTATCGCTTTGTGAAAGAACCGTTCTTTATAATTCTGAATTTCCCTGTGACGTCACACAGCTATAATTTAAGAAGTATAACAAGAAGGAACTTACTATTTAGGAAGTATAATGAGAAGAAAGAAGGAATTAGAGAGAGTCATAAGAACACTATATATATTCGAACAATTGTTAGACATTATTCAGAACGTTTACACTGACTCGAATCCTAATATTAGATGTCTACTGTTTAGAGTCCATGATAAAAGTACTTTATTCAGTAATATTAGATATATTTACTTTTGAGTAGTCAAGTAAACTGTTCTACATAATTGTATTAGTAATTATTATTCGGAGATTTAAATAAAGTGGTTGAAAGTTTTAGCACTTTATTACTGAGTAATTTTTAACTGTCACTATCAACGAAGTGAGTTCATCACAGTATAACCTAACATTCTAATGGAACTCAGTATTCTTTTAATGCAACAATATATCGTAAGAGAGACAGGATATTGTTATGAACTTGCAATGAAGTTTCCCTGTAATGTTACTCTTTTGTTTGGAAAGAGAGAGAAACACAGGTTTTATTTGATATTGGGGATTGGTTAAGCAATGATACCTGATGTTGGCGATAAACTTGGTGACTTTGAGGAAAAAATAAAGTTTCTCAGAAATATGCCTGAATTTTCTCAATATCTCTATTAAAAAAAAAATTTGAATTTTTCCTGAATTTTTCCTGTGACGTCACACAGCTATGAATTTGTGGAGGGGCTGAGATAAAAAGGATCTGCTTTTGAAGTGCAAAATATCACTTTAGAGTTTTGTCTGCAATGCAAGTTAGTTAACAGATGAACTGCATGTTATTAGAAGTATTATGACTGTTATTACTAGTAATTCGGTCTTGGTTGGTGTTGCTTATCTGTACAAATGCTGATTTTGTTCCTGATGTCTTGCTAATCTGTATAAATTCTGCTAGTGTTTCGTCTTTTACAGAGTATTAGTGAATAAAGCGTCATTTATATCATCCTCTTAGTTGAGCTGTTTTCACTATATACCCATAGGACATTTTTTGTAACAATAATTATGCACGATGATGAATTTAAACAAAATGTGATGTCAAATATTTACATAAACGTACACTAATTATTTTCTCTTGTAAAACTTATAAGCCGTATTATTTAACCCATTAATTTGAAATTTTATAAAGTTAATGGGTTAAATTTATTATCATGTTACAAAAATTTATTATTATCATGTTTATTATTTATTATCATGTTAAATTTATCATCATGTTACTAAAAAATGCATTTATCTCTCTCTCTCTTTACATATATATATATTATATGGTCATAATAAGATAAGTATAAATGTAAACACTTTCCCCACATAGTGCTAAACTTACTACGCTTTCTAAGCGAATTAGGACAGAGAAGTAAAAGATGATAGTTTGTACCAACTTTACTGTAGTACAAATTATATTAATACTGTAAATGAGCATGTGTAAATGCTTCTTTGAAATTTTTATTAGTACTATAAACTATAACTTTATCGAGGAGATAAAGTTATACATATATTATGATTAAATAGAAATATTTAGAGAAATCGAAAGCGTTTAGAGATAATTTGTTATCTTGTTGAAAATACACAGCAAAAATTGATAATTCGCCAAAATCTGCAACCAGTGAGCGATGTGGTTCTTTATCAATCGGCTTACAGCGACGCACGAGTTTAACTGTGTTGCAAAAGCTTTGTATTTTGAGCACAGTTCCTCAAGTATATTTTTCAACAATAAACCAAACACAAGGTAATTATGTCATAAAGCAAAAAAGTCTATACACATATTTTACTCATAATTCCTAGTTTTATGCAGCCAAAACAGAATAAAAATTTAATTCATTCACAAAAAAAGTTACACACTCCCAATTCCAGTTTCTTCACTCCCTCTCCTTATAGTCCAGTGGAACACAGTTTGAAGACCGCTGCTCTATAGTTATACAAGAGGTAGTAAAGGCTGACCTAAAAAATTTACAGCTACAGGAAAACGATAAGCATTGCAATTAACAGTGTAATTTCTTCCACAATTTCCAACCAAGTGACGAATGATTTAAAGGTCTAATTTGATTTAAGGGACGCCATGCCTTCATTATCTTGACGACTGCTTCACCTTAAAGCCGTATGTATCCTCAATATAATTTAATGTATTTTGTATGATATAGGTGTCGTTGGCTTACCGAGAACTGATAAAGATTGGGATTCACATGAAGATAAGTTTGAAGCAAAGAGTTACAGCACCGATAATAACCCTTGTGACTTTTACTTCTACTCAAAGATGAAAGACAACTTGAGAACAAGACTTTCTTTCTGATGACAAGGGGAAAGTTGCTATTAAATTTTGATGTCGACTGCAATCACTGGAATTATTTTTCGACGGGTTTATTTAACTTGTCACATTTTGCCCAGATAACTGGAAAGAGGTGGTTACTGTTTATTGTTTTTAATGATATATTACATAAAGTTTATTTGTAGCATACACTTATCATCATCTGTATTAGATTCAAATCACAAACTTTGCAATGACGAGTTTCATCATAACAACCTCATCCATAATTAAAAAAATATTAATAACATTATGCATTATTATAGCATTATGCATAGTTTAAAAAAAATTGAAGCTTTAATTCTGAATTTTTTTAAGAATAAATAACAGGAAAACATATATAAGGACACAATACCCTTTTATGCATAAAATAAATCAAACACTCCCCAGTTTTCTATTACTTATATTTTCCTAGACATAATTTAAACAACTTGAATCCCTGATTAAAACTAAATAAACATGAAGTAAATGACAGTTATTGTCCAAATTACTTACATTTATAATACAACCATTAATTTGCTTTCATCACAATTATTCAAATTCCATACAAATTTCTTAAAACAAAATTGATATAGAAATCAAAAATGTTGAAGGAAATCTTTTGGAAATAAGCAATGCCTATAGAAGTTTTTTTTTTTTTAAATATTCAATTTTTTTGTTTATTTGTTTTATATTTTTGCAACTTAAGTCCTGTCTAGAATCCTATCTTTGAAAATAAACAAAAAATTTTGGTTAAAACAAAATTTTCAGAAAGAACTGCTGCGTCACGTATCATTAGATTTGCAAAATCCCATAGGGTTATATCTTACGGATCTTGTCAAAGGAGAATATCTTATTAAGATAAAGAGCAAAAGAAAATAAAAGCCATTTATCAGTCTAGAGGTAGGAACTTCAATGTTTTTTTTTCCAGTTTAAGTATATTTTTGTTAGTTATGATAGTATAGAATATTATTTAAAAGAAAAGTTATCAAGAACTTTTAAGAAAAGTCAAGTTATCTATTATAACGAGATGCGAAATAAATGAAAATTTAATCAGCATGAGCTGTAATTAAATATTTGAAAACATTTTTAGTCACAACATAACACTAAATGAAATTCAACTCAATACATCCTACATTAGATACTTATAATTTCGGAAATCATATAAAATTAAATTGAATTTTATAGCCGAGTTTTCTCGAGAAACTTTTATATAAAAAAAATAACTGTTTAAAAATTTTATATGCATTCATATATATATATATATATATATATTTCTGAAATATTTTCGATAAACGGAAAAAATAAATGGTAGTCGTTTATGTTTAATTCTTCCAAGTGATTTTTTTAATCATGATGATAATATATTGAAAAATATTTAAAGAGCAAACTGTTTTTTTATAATGCTGTCCATCCATGACGAAAGAACTTTCTATAATGACGTGGCTTGCAATACTAGAGAAAGGAATGAAAAAGAGCCTAAAATTGAGTAGACAGCTTTTATAGGTATGCAGTGGAAAACTTGAAAAACTACCGAAAAATTGTTTTCTGTCAGAATAAAAGGGGGGGGGGGGGGTGGCGAGATGAAGTCTTAAGCACTTCATTTAAAGAGGAACTTAACATTTTTAAAAATGGAAGTAAAGGTTTCGCGTTAATAAATTGAAACAAAATGAGATATGATACAATTATTCATCTCACACACACACATATATATATATTTCATATATATATATGAAAGAAGATTTTTTTAATTGCAAAACCTTAAAATAAGAAAATTACCAAAACTTTATAAACAAGAAAGAGAATGCATGTAAGAATACAGACAAAAATAACAGGAAAATATTCAAGTTGTCAAAAATTACTAAACCAAGCATGAAAAACACCAAAAACAAGTAAATAAAAAAATAGGAAACACAATATTAATGAATTCTTAATTTGGCTTTTAACAGATTAGCTGGTTTTAACATGTTTTACAGGCCCAACATTGTAAAAAAATATGTTATTAAAAGTAATGAAATTTCAGGAAGTTTCGTAGATTATCAAGTATTAAAAGAATTTATAGAGATAATTAAAAATACTAAAACAATAACCAAAAAAGCAAGGATAAATATTTCTATATTTGATCAATTAAATTAAAAAATATCAAAACATTTACATAAGATAAATCCTTTGTAACAATAAATACAATTAAACACTAACAAATGCAACCTATTAGAGAGGAGTACTATATCAAAGAAATTTTAAAGGCTTTTATTTAGCAAAAAGAGAAAATAGAAAAATAACAATAGAAATAAAAAAAATAATATAACAAATCATATTTTTAAACAAATCATACACATAAATTCAAAATAATTCTTTTACCAAAGGAAAGAAATACTAAAAATTATAATTATTTTATTTTAAATTTTTCTTACGGTTACCAGGACATGCGAGGAATTGGTAAATACCATATCTAAGACTCATTGTTTTTGTGATAAATATCTTTTCATATTATTAGTACAGCTTAGATTTTTTATGTGCCTTATGATGATATTTTTTTCTGTAGAACTATAAAAGTAATATTTATGTAAAAAGGCTTTTCTCTCTCTTTGATGAATATGGACAAGATTTCTGAGATAAATGTGCAATTAAGTAATATTTTCAAGAAAACTGTTACACAATACAGTTCCCAATTTCTTATGCTTGAACATAGCGTGCTTATGCATAGATACTTCTCCAAAGATATGTTTTCTCTAATTATGCCAACACTTTTAGAAGTAATTTTTTGTATAAAAAAATAACAAAAATTTACAAAGTTGTCTAATTTTTTGAAAGAAAATATATTGTAATATCATTAAGCAATTGGCACACGATTTTTTGTTTTTACAACAGGCGTAAGGTATTTTGTATATTTATGAAACATTATTATAAAAAATGTCACTTGAATGCAAATATATCTGAAAAATCAAGTTTATATTCAACTGATAGGAAAAGAAACGTTTTTTAACTAAGAAATGCTTTTATAGTTCAATAAAAGGTTTAAAATATCAATACGAGGCACGCAGAAAACCTCAGATCTACGAATAAATTTAAAACATAAATGTAACAAAAAAGATAGAGTCTTAAATTCATATTTTACTTTTTTCGATTTTTATGTCCTGATACCTTTAATAAAATTAAAAAAATTCTGCAACTAAATAAATTTCCAAAGCTTATCCAGGTTATTATGTATATCTTGCGTTTAAACATAGTTCTGATATTTCGTTACAAATTGAATTTCTAAAAATATTAGACTTAAATAATTCAATAATAAAGGAACTTTATGAATCCTGTTGCGGAAAATATGTCTTTTGTCATATATGTTACAAATTTTTTTTTAATTTATAATTTTAAAAAAACATCTAAATATTTCGCTTCATTTATAATAATATTAGTTTGCAGTAATTTAAAAACTCTGGATAAAAAGAAATCACCATCATAAATATATAAATAATATTAGCTAAGTAATTAGTAGTAGTAATTAGTAGTAGTATTCCCTTATATATTTAATCTAATTATAAAACTTATTATTAATACAAATATAGTTTTTCTTTAAAACAAACATAAATAAGCAATTAAACTTTTGATATGCAAATGCCTTATCAAAATTAAATTTACTATAAATCTCTTTTAGAACTTTAAAAATATCATTTATATCAATAAATTAAAAAAGATCTTTAAAATCTTAGCTATAAATATCTGAAATATATTTATTTTTAATATATTTGATTATATCAGTACTATTTTTCTTAATGGCAGTATTCACATACTTATTCATAATATTTTGTATAATAATTTGTTATTTTTTCTTGAATAGTAACATATATTTCTGGTTCATTTGTTACTATTTTAAACTTCACAGTACTTTTATTAAATTATGATGTTATTTTTTTAGGAAATATAGCATTATTGTCGTTGATATCAATTTTCTCATAAAATGCAATTTCTATTTAAAATTTCTTTCTGATTATTGCTCACAGCTCTGAATGATTCATTCTTCTCAAGATGCATGTTAATTAAGTTAAAGTAGAATATTTTACATATAGTATTATTACTATTTGGTACTTTGTCTCCATAAGTAACAATAAATATGTACAGCTCCTTAATAATATAAGTTTTTAAGTCTTTCAAATATATATTTTCCTTATCATTAATAACTAAATTACTAAAGCCCACTTTCATGCCATAACACTGTCTGTAAAGTATTTAAAAGTTTCTAACGGAAGATCATATTTAACAATGATATTAATTAATTTCGTAATAAAATTACATTGTCTAAACTCATTTGTTTCTTAAAATAATTTTTTTTTTCAAATTTTAGTATGAAATTAGTCCCATGATCTATGATGTTTCTTAATATTTTAACCTCAAAGATCTGCAAATGGACTGTAAAAATGGGTTGATGAACATTATTGATATACTAGTATCCTCTTTGTAAATATTACAATAACAAATATGATTAGTTTTTTTAAGCTGATGTTATTACTTTAATTAAAAATAATTATATCTATTTTTAATTGTATTTAAAATATTTTTAAATGATGAGAATTTTAATAGGAATGCATTTCTTATCAGTATTAAGAAGATTACTAAAACTAATTTTAGCCAAAGGTTAATTGATAAATTTAATAGTATAACTAATATATACTACTCTATGTAGCTCAAAAGTATAATTTTCATATTGTATTTACGAAAAAAAAAGTTAGTTATATACTTAAATGAATACATGTACTCTCAAATTCATTAACACGTAATAAATGGTCTAAAACTAAATTAATTTCTCTTTTTTAATGTAAAATAAAAATTATTTAGTACTTTTAATATTCTAGTCTTTCTGAAAATCTCAATTTTAGCTCAATAATTTCTTTTCTTAATATATAATTGTTGGTCATAATCCTCATCGTATTTTCTACTTCTTTGCTCTCTCTTAAAACCATTAATATTATCTACCTGACATTTTCTTCGATCATTCTTATAATGAAGTTCTTTATCAACATTTTGTTTAATATTTATTAATTTATTTTTGTTAAAATACATAAGGGTAAAGTGTATGATAATAATCAAAAAAGTAATTTTCACGCCAAAACCTGTCTCTAATGTAATGAACAATAATGATTATATTCACCTCATCCTTTTTAAATCCATCTAAATGGAAGTGCTCAATTTCAATTTTATTAAAATCATTCAGCTTCTTAAAGATTTTTGTATCAAACCTATTTTGACAAATTCTAATATTACTATAATTAAAAGTTTGACCAATATATATATATATATATATATATATATATATATATATGTGTGTGTGTGTGTGTGTGTGTGTGTGCTTGTGTTCGTGTATGAGTATGTGTTTTTGCTATTAAATGTACACCATTTAATGGACGAGTAGAGAGGATACCAGAAATCATAGCTGCAATAAATACATCAATTTTAACTAAAATATATGTTTTGATGTTTTGGATCAGATAGGGGCCATTTTACATTCATTTGAAACAGAACAACGATGCTTTGCTGGCTGTCATGACTGAAGAGAAAACGAGTGACTTCCTTAGTTCATGTGTTAATCTCATGGTATACCATGAAATGATCTTTCAGAGACTTTTGCTGGAACCAAATAATCTAGTATGGATAATCCATACAGCTCTGCAATCGTGCAAAATGCTGAATCAGCATATTTTATAAGTGCGTGATCGCATAAATTGAGAATAATTAAGGATTGTAACAGAAAATAAATCTCTACTTGGAGTAGAGAATGTGAAAAATTCGGAAATTAAATTAATTTTTTCGTGATGTTATATATATATATATATATATTAGTGTGTGTGTAATATACATATATATATATTATATTAAGGCAAGCTGTTTTTAGAATTTGGGGCTGCCGTCTATTAAACGGTGCCAAAGCAAATTGGACATTGATTCATTGGTTAGTTTTGATTCGGTTGTCATTTGCTGCCAAATCAAAATTTGATTTCTACCACGACGAGATTTCGACGTCATTTTTCGCTGAATCGTCAACATCGATGATAAATAGATTAATCGTTCTGCACTGGAAATCAAGAAAAAATAAAAGCTTTGAGTTGCCACCGGTGAATCACTTCCGAAGAAACTGAGAATGATCTCATCGGCCGGAAAAATAACGATGAAGAAATTTTGAGGTACATAAGGAGTCATGATCACGAATATGACGAAAGTAGACTTAGACATTTATCTAATGAGCCATGTTGCTCATTAACAAAAAGAAAAAAAAACACAGAAGCAATCTCTTAGATTTTCTACGGACTTATTGAACGATTCTATTACGTTTCTTTTATTTTATAATTACGAGTTATGATGTAATTGTGTGTGTTTAAAATAACTTTAAATCAAAAGTTCCTTGAGAATGATTTTTAAATAGTGACATTGGTAGCCTAGTATCATGGTAGTGGACTAGAGGCTGGAGGATTTATTCGAGACATGGGTTCTAGTTTTGATGCCATTAAAGACCCACCGCTTAGCCGGGGCTAAGACACGTTAAATTAGTTCAGAGTCAAAATTCTCCTGATGGCGGGATGTGGAATTTAAGAATGGGGGGGGGCAGATCATGCACAGTCCTATACCAATAGCCGTCGTATTGTTTCTAGTAGTAGTGCGTCGTTTGTAAATTATGTCAATCACACAATCAACCTTTTTAAATAACGCTGAGAAAAAAGTATATTATGGAATTTCAGATTCATTTAATAACTTTTAAATATTAATCATGTCTATTTATATCATGTTGCTAGTAGCTCTTTCCTAAACGTTTTACTATCAATTTTGTTTTTTTAATCTATAATAACTCTTTAATGGATATTTGTATATATTGTGTATTAATGTATATGTGCATTTATAAATATATTGTGTTATGTTATACTTAAATGTGCACGTTGCTTATTCTATTCTAATGAAATGAAGATGTTTCATGTAGAATATTTTATAGGAGTTTTTGAAGATTTAATAATAACTATAGAAGGTTGAATGATATCGATTAATATCTGTATCTATATCTCCCCATTTCTCCTTTTTGCTTTAACTTCATAAAAAATGCATGATTGTATAAAATATGTTTGATTTTGAATTTTGAAAGGCATGATTTTGCATACGTCAATTAAACATTTCTTTTATGATACATGAACCCCTCAAGTGTCAAAATAATGGATGATATTATAGAAATGCTATAATATATGAATATAAGAAAAAAAAATTTAAAAAAATTTAAAGGTACTTTTTTCTATTTTTAAAGGTTATTTTCTTTTTTTACACATCTGCTTATTTATTTATTTCTAAATATCTAAGTGTATTTTGTTCTATTTTTAAAAGGATATTTTTTTCTTTTTTTCATCTATCAACTTATTCATTTATTTGTGAATAGCGTTTGAAGACTTGAAGAATGAAACAGGTCTTGGCAGCAAATTTGTGTTAAAACTGTATCTGACCACAATTTTACTTGCGTAAGCAAATTTATGCTGTGGAAACGTGATATAGTACCCACTTGTAATTATACCTAATGAGTCGGCGACAATTTTTTTTACCGTCATAAGCTATCAGTCATCAGCAAAACGCCTATGAGCGTAGAATCGTAAGTAAGCTTTGTTTGGATTTTCATTTTTGATAAAATGACAGAAAATCTGGAATAACGTAGCTGCGTTGTGATAAGGACTGCTTGCAAACAGTATAACGTCATTTTTACTATTACTAAACATGGAAACCATTCAAAGTACTTAAATAATCTTAGAATTTTGAGTAATATTTAAAAAAAAGTAGAAATCGATATTTAAAGCAAATTGGCAAAAAAAAATTATTTGCAACCAAAATTATTCATTGAAATTACAAGTTTTAAATAATTGCAAAAAAACCTAGGGGAGTTTTTTTAATGAAATGATAGAAAAAATGAACATGAAAAAGAAATTTTTAAGAACACAGATATTTTATTTGTTATTAAATAAATTAATTGTTAGAGCACAAATTTATAAAAAATGTTTTTGAAAATTGTTTTATTTACGTATGTCACTAAATTCTTAAAAATTTTAATGTTAAAAATTTGAGAATGGAAAATTCTCAACTATTGAATTATATCTGAGATCCATAATTATTATTCTCTTTTAGAAGGTTTTATTCTCAATCAAAGATATAGATAACCTTATTAAAGAATAACTTCTACATGAATCTTTGATTGGTAATGGTAGTTAACCATAATGCAAAGGGGTTCTTGATCATTATTTTTCTTTTTAATTTATACGTGAAATAAATTTTAATCTCTTTGATCTCTTACATTTTATTAAATATCTATTCAGTTTCATTTTATTTACTATGTTATTAAATAAATGCAACATTGTTTAATTTAACAAGAAAAAAACGATAAAAGTAAATTATGAAATTCGGGAAAGAAATATAAATGTTTTTTCGAAAGAAAATACAATAATTCATTTTGTTATTCCCCCCTAACATTGATGCGCAGCTTTTATTTTTATTCTGTCCAGCGAAATTTCAGAATAACTCCATTAACCTATCACTTATCTAATTTGTGCTTCTCGTTAAAAATGTGCTGTGAAAATATGAATTTTATCCTAATAAAGTTTAGGAGTAAAAAATCGACTAGAAAAAAAAATGAGAAACTGCTGATCTTATTTTAATTGAAAGTGGCAGCAATTTAGTTAGTAAAAAAGAAATAGTTACATAGAATATTCATGAAATTCATCTTTATACATTTATGGGCATCTAATGAAGTTAAAAGCCCAAAAAATGAAAAGAGTGAAGTAAAATATATGCATACGACTTATTTATTCTCTTAGGAAAAAAATAGCTCTTTCGATAAAAAGAAATGAGATTGTTATCAATAACTTTGTAACTCTACTCAGAGTAATCAATATTGTGTACGTAATTAATAACGAATAATTTCCATCTTTGAAATTGAGTTAAGATCTGATTTTTAAATAAAGTTAATCAGATTTTTCTGTTAATGAAGTATTTTAAGGTAAAATAAATTTAATCTAAATAAATTTAATATCACAGTGTTAGGATAAATCGTGTGAAACAACAATTTACACATTTTTTTCCTCGATAATGTAATTAATTATAAATAAAAAAATATATGGGAGAGAGCTTATAAAAATTATTTTGAAATTTTTATTTTTATGAAATTAAAAAAAAAGAACAGATATTGTAGCATAATGCTTTTCTTAAATAATTATACTCTTCTAATAAATTTAGATATGTAACAAAAGTTTTGCCGAAAGCTTGCGTTTCATATGTATTTTAGTATACGTTCTGATTAAAAAAAATTTATGGGAGACTTGAGTTTGCTGAAAAGAAAATTATTAATTGTTTCTACTGAAAATATTCCCACGATTAAGAGTTTAGCGGACAACTTGCGAGATATTAGAATATTTGTTCAATATCATAATATAACGAAGAGAATAAAAAAAAAAGAAAGAAAAGTTAAAAAGAAAGAGAAAATTGATATTGAAATTGCTAGTTTCATTTTTTCATGTTCTAACTTTTTTCCACTCACTGAGTTCTCAAAAAAGTAGAATTATTCAAAATGAACCTTAATTAGAGTAAAGTAAGCGTATTTCTCAGCCCCAGGCTCAACAAAACATTAACTATGATTAAATGGAAAAAAAATTCTTCAAACTTCCAATGCATTTTTATTTTCTAATGCAAAACATTTAAAAGTACAAAAACGTTGTCAATATCAACAACAAAAAGAATAGAAACAGACGATTCTGCCATAAAAATAAATTATTAAATAAAATATCAAAACAAAACAAACGATAAATTATTAAATTGAACAATTGTATTCTGTTCAGATATTAAAATAAAAGCAGGCGATTAAACATTAAATAAGATATATCTTAGCAATGTAAATACACCTTACACAAACTAAATGTAGTTAATATAATCATAATGTATTATAATGTCAATCTTTTGAACCTAACATCGTGTATCCTTTATGTAGCAGAGTTTAAATGATTTTCTTACATTCTCTACTAGATCTTTATCTATGATCTTTAATCCAGTGGGACAACACTTTCAACGGCTAAAGTCCCTATATCTCTCACGTGGAATTCACTGATGGCCATATTTACTGGAACTCGTCCGAACAATTTGTCTCTCTAGAGGAACATTGGTTATCTTTTCTAACAGACAGTAAAATCTTTTCAGGTTGTCACATTCTACAAATATGGCATCTTCAGGTTTCTATATATAGTAATATAGTATGATATTCAGAATTCTCATAAAATATCAGTGTTTCTGAATATAGGTTTTTCCAAATGGAATAATTTCCTAATATACTTCTATAAATTATATTTATCAGAGACTCTTCACTGGGTTTGTCTTCATCGATTCCAGAACATGATTCACCTGATAACCAATAAAAAATAAAGATAATTACATAGCTACCAGCTAATCCTTTTCGGGGATGTAATTGAAAGTTTTATTGTTTAATGAGTATTTGTGATTCGTCTTCAGAATCAAAATCAAAGATCATCAGGTTCATCAGAATCAAAGTTTTCTAAATTACAGAACGTTTCCTATTTTCTCTCTCTTTAATCCAAGGAAATGATCCAGGTCAAGTACAGATCAATACATGTCAAAATCCGTATTACCCATGACATCATAATCATCTCTTATTAATTCGCTGACTTCATATGAGATTCAATTAGTTTCCAAAGCCCTTGGTTCAAAAGGCAAATTTTTCATAGCGACAGATATTCCATTTTCCATTTAATTAAAATTAGCTATATGTTACTTGCCTTCATTCTGTTTACGCTTACGGGGTTTCTTCTACCATATAAAGTCTAAATTGTCATGAACAGAGAGGGATGGATATACGTTGACGTTGCTACACTTATTCTAAGAGTGCCTAGATGTCCAAGTGCTTCTCTGGCCCAAATGATGGCAAAAAATGGATTTGAACTTGCTGCAATATTTATTCTGAGATGATGATTTGATATTGAATTGTAGTGGAGTGATGATGTGCTTCTATTGGCTGCTGTAGGAGAAGGTGAACGTAGCTGCAGAATGTTGCCTCAGAAGATTTCAGAGTAGATGCAGAGAGATGAGTATTAGATATATGTTATGCGATTGGTCGGAGAGTTAAAATGACTGCTATTGGGTGTCCATGAATAGTCTTAAAAAGTACATGTAATATGGGCAGAGCATGTGTGGCGCAGGTTCGAAAGAGACATTTTGCTTGAAAAGTTATAATTAAGTTTAAAAGGAGAAATGTTTATGATTAAATAGGAAAATTTGAAAAAAATTTAAAGACAAAAAAGCGATTATAATCATTCATGAGAGTAGAGAGTTCAGATAAATTCCCTTCCTTGGAAATTATCTCTATTTCTTCCTACATAAAACGTAAGTTTTATTTTTATGGTTCTTAGGTCAATGACACTAATGCCAGGAGAATGCTGACTCTTGACCTATAGTAAGCAACTGACAGCTTCCCTTCGGTTGAGAGAAAACAGAAATTCTTTCTAAAGAACTTAATTTTATCTTTCCTTCATCTGTATTTAAGAGCTACTTACCATAAGAGGAAATTTCTCTGCTTTCACCTAGTTTCTTTTTCAATCTGTTCACTTTAAACTGTGAACATCGTTCTTAGGACTTTTTCCATATGTACTTCAAATAAAAGATATTCAGTTTCAATTTCTTTTTCGTCACCTATTTATCTAAATAATCGTCATGGACATATTCTAAAGCATATTTCTTTTGTTTAAACCAATGTAGATGTATTTCTATTTTAGAAACACTTATGATATTATTTAAAGATAACTTAACTTATTATATACCTTAGTAAATGAAACCTATTCTGTGTGTTCTTCTCACATTTCCCTACTGCATTTTTTTACTATATTAATTATTAATGAATTGTTAATTCATATAAAAAATCAATATCAATCAACTATTACTTATCAAAATATATTCTTAAAAAATAAGTTATCAGGATATAAAAAATTAAATATTAATCACCAAAAATCATCAATTTATTTATGAATATACATAATCTTCATAAATATTCACAGATTATCATCACATATAAATTTAAACATCCTTTAATAAATGGAAAATAAAATCTACTCGCCTCAAAATCTCCTATTCAGAAAAAGGCCAATTTGGGATGCCATTTATGGGGAAATCCTTCCCTTTCTTATCACAAGGGTATATTTATATCTGTTGTTTTCGCGACAATACTAAATACATCTGCATCGATTGAGAGCTACTTCGTGAATGCTTGCTTTGTAAAAATAAAAAAGAGTTCCAAAGTCCATAACTTTTTTCCCGTTCCATTTTTCACTTAGGTTCCAACACCTTCAAGTACTATCTATTCCGTTTCTCTCTAAGTCACAAAGATGTCGCCAAGGTAAAGAGGTTATTGCTTAATTTCTCTTTTGTTAACTGATAACATTTTATAAATCCAACTTTTCCTCTATAAGAGAAGCGTTGCAAGGAAGTATCAACTCATGTATATATATATATATATGTGTGTGTGTGTTTGTGTGTAGATAATTTTAAAATACATAATTATGCTAAATTACAAATTATAAACTCTAAAAGCAAATATAAAAAAGCTTATTAAAACCACAAATTCAACAAATATTACAAAATTAATTGAAAAATAAATAAATTATCAAAATTATCATATATTAAAATTACAAAAATTTATTCTGATTTAAAAACATTTAAAATATTACAATGAAAAAAATAAGTCATAAGTGTATAACATCATAACATATGTCAATACGTAACATAACATTACTTAAAATCATAAGCGTAAAATACATTTAATAATTTTAATTCAATATGTATAGCCAATTAACTAGGAATTACATCCTAGTTAAATACATAGCTTACCACATTATAGCATATTTCAAGAGATAAGAACAGAATTAATGAAAAAATGGTGATAATGTTTTGGATGTACTGCTTCATACTTTGGATAAACGTATTTAGACCAGTTTTACCTCCAACCATCTCAATTTCAGTAATTACATTATCATTAAAAATTTAAAAGATGAAAAATCAAATTTTCAAAGACGAGTTGAATTTCACATATTAGAAAAACGAGAGAAAAATAACAAATACATTAAAACCATAGTAAGTAGCATAAATTTCAAAATTATGAAACTCATTGAGAGATGCATAAATTTTTTCTTTTAAAGCCGAGAAGAAATAACTTTTACCTAAAACAAAATAATTGCAATGAACTCATTTCAACATCACGCGATATGAGCTTGTATAACTACCAAAATATTTAGTGATCCAAAGAATGTACATAAAACAAATGACTGTACTAAAAATACTTATCCAAAATATTTTTTAAAATTATGTAAATTATATAAGAACTTGAATTAAATAATCATCTTCAATTTAATAATTTTTGCTTTTAATAAATTTAAGTAAATAGTAAATCCAAGATTATTAAAGATGATGAAACCGAAATAAAAATAATTAAAGCAACATTTTTCAATAAACCCATATATATATATGTGGGATGGCCGATATTACTAAATAATAAATCAAACTTTAAATTAGCACACATACATTTAATATTGACGTTTCACATGAACATAAAGTTGAACATACTGGACGAGACATTTCACAATAACATTTAAAAAAACATTAAAACAATACTCTTCAGCGTCTTAATAAATCAATCGTCTAGACTCTAGAGTCATCAACAAGGGCGTCTTCCTCGTTCCGATGACTACCGTCGACTCTCCTTCAAGAGCGGGCTCCCTTCAGTAGCGGAGGCAGCGCCCTCTATGATCGGGTGTTTCTACTACAAACCCACACTCGGCCCTCCTGGAAGAAGATGACCTCAGCTTCTTGATTCTAACAAAAGATCGTCTCAACCTAAAAAATAAAACTGAAAAGAGAAAATTCAAAAGCAGTAACAAGTTGATAATTCGAACGGCATTTATCAATCTTGGAACATCATCGTCTTCGGAAAACACTATCGTCTATAAGTATCATCGTCTTGTTTTGTCACTTCGTCTTCTTTCATTTTTCTTTTTCTTTTGTTTTTCTTTCAACGTCTTCAAAAAAACATAGATAAATCCAGTCGTGTTTGGGGGAAAATAGGCATAATCGGGAAAAAGTCATAATTGGTAGATTCACAGTCACATAAATGTATAATTGGATTGTTTATGTTACACACCATCTTCTAATAAATTCTGCACTAGTTGTAATCCGATGATGATTAATATTTTTTGTAGATCTTTTTAATGGTCCTAGATTATCTGTGCGATACTTATGTAAAGGTATATCATCTTTATGAATTGGATGAAGCTTCCTTTTTTCTTTCCTTCCTTCTTCTTTCTTTCTTTTTTTACGGTTTACTTGAACGCATTGAACACAATTAGCTATTGGTCTGTCAATCCTTTGTTTTTTGACATCTTTTCGTAGATTGTTACGCTGTTTTTCAAAATTAGCTTGAAATTCGGCTTCAATAATTTCTTTTGATTTTACAGTATTCTTGATATTCATTGAAGAACAAGGTTCTATAATTCCCTGTTTTAACCATTCAGTTATTTGAGCATCAACAATCTTATTTTCCGAAAAAGGTAAACGTCGTGGTCGTTGACATATTGGTTCATTATTTTTAGTTAAAATGTTTAATTCTATGTTAGTTGATTTAATCTTCTTCGGTTGGTAATTTAATATAGATTGACGCACTTCATCTTTAATGGATTTTGAAATATTATTGCCTATATTTTCTTCAATTTCATCACAATTAACATTAACTGGCAAAACCGTTGAAATATTGTTTTCTTCACACAGAGACTTATTTTTTATTGAAAATCCATTTTCATTTATTAGAACTTCACCTTGCAAAATTACATCAAGTCCTATAATAGCATTATGCGGTATAGCATCATTCTCCACGACACATATATCAGTAAAACACTTAAAGTTATCTATTCCTATCTCTCCCTTAAATATACCTATGGGTTTTATTTTACAATCTCCTAATCCCGATAAAATTGAATTACACTGATTCAGTTCACAAATATTTAACTTTTCAAATATATTTTTAGAAATTAACGTAGCTTGACTTCCAGTATCTATCACTGAGTTAATATTTAAATTACCAAAACGAACCATTTTAAACAGATTTGTTTGTTTCGCAATATTGAGAGATTCTACGTTATCCTTGGGTTTGGTTTCCAAATTTAATTCCGAACATTCAGACGCCTTATGCGCAAAGTTTTGACATTTGAAACATTTTAAACCTTTATTCTTATGTGAACAAAATTTAGATAAATGTCCTTTACCACCACAATTAAAACAAAATTTAGTATTCTGATCATAATTAATTGATCGTTTATGATTCACAAAATTATCTGGGTATTGTTTTACTTTGCTAAAATTATATTTACTTTTTTCTCTCATAAAATCATTTTTTATAACCTCGTAAATCTTCAGTTTTTCGCGAAATTCACGCAAATCTTTGCAACCATACAAAACTAATTTATTTTCATTTCTATCGTTAATTCCTCGTATAATATATTGCATTAAAGCGGTATCTTCAATTCTCCCTCGATTACCCAACTCTTTCATTATAAAATAATATTCTTGTATAGATTCAGATTCTTTCATTTTACGCCTACTCAATATTTCATGCAATTGGGCTGAATTAGTAGTGACCTCGAATTCATCTATCAACACACGTTTTAATTCCTGGTATGACGTAATATTCAATTCGCTTCTCACAAATAATAAGGCATTACCACCAAGCGATCGTTTAGCGAAAATAAACTTTTGTAGGTCAGATAAATTAAAAATATTCGCAGCGCTCTCAAACTGCTCTAACCAAACTGAAATGTTTTCATGCATTTCACCATTAAAAGAGGAAATAACACTTTCAATGTCTGAAAAGCTTACAGAGATGTTTTGATTTCGAGTGGTGCCATAGTCATAACAACGCTCTTCAGAATGAATTGCTGACTCATTAATGTTCTGGCTCTGCACTGACGGACTTTGTTTTGTTTCTATTCCCGTTTCGCTTTCTGATTGATTCGAATTTTGAATATATTGATAAAGCGAGTTAACATCATTTAATAGAACTAATATTTTCTTGATTATTTCAGTTTTAGTTCCTTGGAATGCAATATTCAGAATATCACAAATGGTAATCAATTCATGTAATGAAAAAGTATCATTAATAGTTTTTAATTTAGACTTAAAATTAGAGTCATTTACTGTGAATTCGAAACCAGTAAAATTTCTTATTCTTTCCGTATTTTTAGCATCGCCATCAGTATCAAAAATAAACTTATGCAAAGTCTTAATTTTTTCTTTCTTGAGATTTTTGAGTGCATAGCTTACTAAATTAATATCATCAATTTTCATGTTTAGCAAATAAGAATAAATCTGACTCACCTCAAAGTCTTGAATTTATCCTTGGTCAGCACACAGTTATCCACACTTTTTTTTTTATTTCAGTTCAATGTTCACAATTTAATCATAAGTCCTACACTCTCACGATTTTTATATCCTAATCGAGTCCTAATGTGCTTACATTCAATAATGCGCCTCAATCCTTATTTCTATTCCTAATCATGTGCTCATATCCTTATCCTAATCCTAATTCCACTTGTGATTTGTGGGATGGCCGATATTACTAAATAATAAATCAAACTTTAAATTAGCACACAGACATTTAATATTGACGTTTCACATGAACATAAAGTTGAACATACTGG
>BMAW01070729.1:269469-302428 GCA_019974015.1 Nephila pilipes | reverse complement strand
ACGTAATGATTTAACTTTAATTCAATAATTTCTCTTAATAATAATTTAACTATATATTCTATCCCATTCCCTATTTCAAAAGGATAGAAATCATTCTTATTTCCAGGTCCCTTTCCAAATAATCCTTTTATTTATTAGATCACGCGCTCATTAAAATTTGTTAATCCTTTTTTCCAATGATCATAAATTTGTCAAAATAATACCCTCAGACTCCATGTCTATTATATTTCCTCAGAATCCTTAATCCTGTACCACGTGTTTCCAGGACGTTTCTTATGAATTTCCCTCTTATATAATGGGATACTCTGAAAATTGGAGCACTTCTTATCATCTCGCGATTGTAACATGCACTGCGGTAAAACAGCTAAAAATTTCTTGTTTTTTCGACCCGGCCGACCGACCTTGCACAGCTTACCTAAAATGAACAGCTAATAAAGAAAGTTGAACTGGAATATGAATTATGACTCGCATTCGTCATTGATTAAATTTTGATTTCAACTACAGCATAATTTAATGTCCTCAAGTAAAGTCATTATATATGATAATAATAATAATAGTAATAAAATAAAAATGCAGGTGCAATACATAGAGGATACTTGTAGCTTTAGTGAACAACAAAAATATGGAAATCAGATATAAAAAAAAGTCATGAACATAGAGGCATAACTTTTGAATCGAACCTTGTAAAATATCTACTTAAAAACTCTACTTAATTCACAATAACAAATTGGCTTCTTAAATAAAGTCATACAGATTGATTGATTGTTTATTAACGGTGGACTTAAAAAGAAACTTAAGTGCTACTAGAACTGTATAGAGGGGTAATCAAGTAGAATTGTATATATTTGATTGTACTTACTAAAATCAAGTAGAATTGTATCTACTTGATTTTATAATTTTGAGCCTCGATCAACACCTTAACATCCCGTTCATCTAAATTCTCCGTCTTGCTAAACTGATTTTGATCCCCGAAAGATTAACCTATATGTCCCTCTACACGACACATGTTAAGTGACACCAGGAATGGAATCCACTATTCGATGGAAATAATGCATGCCTTAGCTCACGTTTTATGACAATTCCACCACATGATCTGATGCAAGTTTTCGTAGAATTCTTGTTCAACTTTGATCAACATGAAAGCTGTTGGTGATTTTATTTGGTACTAATATTTTGTTTGGTGTGATATTTTGTTTATTTCTGTCTATTTCTGTTCGAAATAAAAGTCAAACCGCTACTAATATATCTAGTAATATGAAATCATGGTCAGATGTTACGATTGACACATGAGCTGGCACGCCACTCTCCGCATACACACATCGCTAACGTAAATACCTAAGTTCCTGAAAGAATTAACATGCATCATCCCCGCTATACGACATGTCTCGTGCGGAATCAAGACTAGAAAATGTGGCTTCCGAAACTTCGCCGACCATACATCTATTGTAAGTCGAAATATATGGAAAATAATTCACAACACTTGAAAAAAAGTCACTGAAATACGCACTCATTTACATCTTTGTACTTCTTTTAAAAATAAATTACTATTTACATCTTTTAACCTTTGATAATTTTTTTTTAGTTTTTCTGTACATTACTGGAGAAATTTTCCCTAATTTTTCAATGAATGCTTTTGCAGATATTGAAATTACATTAATTGAGTAGAAATAAACCGAATACATTGTTCGTAATTAGCAATGCAGCAATTTGGCTTAACTTAAATTGGTGTCACACTACAGCAACTCGAGGATATTGACGTCTTAATTTTGAAGTCGCAATTCCAGCATCCTTCCATCCTTCCACACGAGAGCTGTTGTCGACAGATCTCGAAATTTCGAACCACAGTTAAGTGAAGAGGACAATCCAATCTCCAAAATCTTCAAATCCAAACTTCTACAACACCCCATTGTGTAGAAATGGAGCCTTGACATTCTTCACTTGCAACAGCTCTGCTAAACAACCAATCTTCAGTGGCTTTCGGATTCTAACCCACAACTCCAAAGAAACAATGCCACTATGAGTTTGCGACGGCTACCACTCGGCTACCGCGGTCGTAATCAAGAACTGTTATCTACATAAATTAAAGTTGTGGGGTTTTTCCGTCTTTAATCGGCTATTGCGCTATATCTCTATTTAATGTATTAAACAAGTGACAAACGCCATTGAGAAAACACGAGGCGAAATTATTTATTATCAATGTAGAATAACCAAAGTCCCTCTCTCTAGAGTTTCACCCTAACTAAAAGTCCTAAATTATGATTTAAATAGGAAATCTCTTAGCAATCCACTCGTTGTTGATTTCAGCACTGTCTTTGATAGTAACCACGCAGATTAATATGGTTAAGGAAATTCAGTTCAGTCCTCAAAACTAACAGAATGACTTCAAGTTCAGTAACAATGTTCGGGCTGCCAATCCCTATTCTCAATCTCTCTTCTCATTTTCCATCAATTGCTTATCATTTATATATTATTATATCTAAATCACTTCACTTCACTTCATTTCTATCATCATCTAAATTACCTAATCACGTTTCACTTGTAATTGTAATTTTACATTTCACTTGAAATTGTAATTTTACGCAATTCAACTTGATAAAAGTAGCTGAGGTTAGTGAAGAGAAAATCGCGAATAGCCCAACGTCATAAAGTTGAGTAGAAAAAAAAAAATCATAATATCCAAATCAAATATTTCCTTGCAAAATCGACAGAGTTCTTAATGAAGAAATCGTATAATAGGTTTAAGACATACTTCAAAGGTGGATAGCTTCAATATATATACTTATGATTTATTAAAGGTTGTAAGGGAAGCCTCATGACGTTATTTTGTCGAATTAATGACGAATATAAACCATATTCAAAAAAAAAAAAATACAAGATTCGCTCTTCGCAATTTGTTCTGAGGTTCTACATCTATGGAATGAATAAGTAATTACAGTTTTCTTTTCCTCATTAATTATGAATTCTATAAAATATGTCAAAATATTCGAACTTCCTACCAAGTAAAAATGATATTAAAAACTTTTCTACATTCTTTTGTTTCAGATCCCGTGATTTCTAATGTAAAGATAGAATGAACACCCTGTTTTGATTTTTCGCTCTCTACATTTGATAATTTGTCAAACATTTATTCGGTTAAAAAAATACTTATTCTTAATTCTCAATTTTGGATAATAGTTTGATGAAATTTTTAGCAACTATTGTATTGAAAGAAAGATAAATATTCTAAACAAAGGAATTTCGAACTGTTTCTTAAGATATTAATTCGTCTCATTAATTTGTTTCTCTTGTTAAGTCTAAAATCTGCTCGTAACATCACGTAAAATAGATCGGAAATCAAAAATTAAAATTACATACACTTGCAATTTTTATAGTTTCTATATATCGTAATCTCAAATGGAAAAAAATATTAAACATAAAATGTTAAAACTAATCCCTAGCAATTTTATTTAAAAAAATGAGAAATAGAAAGGAAAATAACCTATGCAAGGAATACATCAATATGTTGTTTTTGGAACAATTTTAAAGTTATTTATCAAATATGTACATATATACACGTTTTCACTTTTGATTTCCTTTTTATCGCATGAAATGCCATTGGAAGATATAAAAATTATCAAGAGCAATGATATTAAAAGACGTATCAGCATCATAACAACAGCTTCAAATATTTTCTTTTTTTGTTAGAAAAGTTTTTTTATTCTTAAATTAAGACATGTTTATCGAAATGACTGAAATAGAATAAGGGTTTGATACTGTACTGATAATTCTTTTCCGTTTGTTTATTTCTTTAATAACGTCACTCCATTCAGTGATAGTTAAAAATTTACATCATTATTGCAATAGTATTGAGATTTTGAATTTGAGTTTAATTGTAATGTGTAATAAAGGCAATTTTTTTTTCTTCTTAAAGTTCGATGCAAAGTTTTGCGAAGGATAGATTTAGCCACCCAAGGTGCGTTTTTTTAAGTAATAATTATTAAATTACTCAATTAAGCACAAAAACTAATGTAAACACTAAAATTTCGAGAAATGGACAGAAGTAAACTTTTCTAATAGTAAAATAAAAGCAAACGATAAATTATTAAATAGAATATATTTAAATTAAAATTAAAGGAAATGATAAATTATTAAATTGAATATTATATCAGCTGCATGTAATTAAAATTTTAGCAAATGATAAATTATTAAATTGAATATTATATTAGCTGCACGTAATTAAAATTTTAGCAAATGATAAATTATTAAATTGAATATTATATCAGCTGCATGTAATTAAAATTTTAGCAAATGATAAATTATTAAATTGAATATATTTAAGCTAAATGTAATTAAAATTGAAGCAAACGATAAGAAATTGAAAAGTGATCTGGTATGTCAAAAGTGATCTACCTAAAACAATAGCCCCTTAGGTGGCTAACAATAATTAATCAATACTAAATTCATTTGAACCCAAAACATTCCAATAAGGAAGCCAAACTAAAAAAAAGTAGTTTGAAATTCTTTTGAGTCCCCCCCCCCCCCCCAAAAAAAAAAAAAAAAAAATGTATTAAAGCACTAATTCTGAATAATGTTATTCATTTTCATTTGTAGCTTGATTCCAGTTTACATATGATTTAAGGTAATACAAAAATCGATAAGTAAATAAAATACTTAATTTTCATATTTGTTTCACTTCAATCCAATAAAAAAAATTGTGGAAAGTTTATTATGAAATATTTTAGAAAATTGAGTTCATTAGAGGTGAAAGCAGGTATCAGACATATATTACATACATTTTAATTCAATCCAATAAGAAATTCAGAAGGGATTTATTATGAAGTACTTTTGAAAATTAAGTTCGCTACTGGTGAAAGCAGACATAAAAAAAAAAAAAAAAAAGATAAATTTTTTAAAAATGGTCATGTACGACATTTTTAGGTTAACGAAAACAGAAGCCTCTTTGGTGGTTAAAAAAACTTTCCTGGTTATGAAAATACCACTTTGTATAGTTAAAGAGATACTGCAACATTATAAACTTGGTCAAAATTGACTATCCCATACTGTTTTTATTTTTGAGATAAGCTGCATTTTAAAAGATAAAATAATATTTATATCTCTCACTTCATATGAATACTATTATTTAATCTAAGCTTAGTATGTAAGCCATATTTATAATTCTTTTCGTTATTTCGTAGATTCTGAGTATATATTTAAAAAATATTCGCAATATAAGGAAATTTTTAGAAGTCATAGGAAATATACATTTTTCAAAAGGTTTACGTTTTTTATCAAACACAGTACATAGAATTGATGGCCTCAAAATGTAAAAAAAATATTTGATTTTGTTTGTTTTGATTTCATTTTTAAATAATTTTATTTCACCTCTTTTTAACAATTGTCACTGTTATATCAAATTTCCTAAGAGAAAAGGAAATCATAGAAAGATCAAGTGAAAAAAAAAATGAACATATTTTTTTTCAGGAATAAATTTTATCAAAAATAGTTCATTTTAAAGTTTCAAATAACTTAAAATATTGAAAGTATTTGAATTTTCGTAATTTACTTTTGAGAGGAAGGGATAAGTAAATCCTTCAATAATAACTGTCTGTAACAAATTTTTGAAAAATCACTATTTAATATCAAACAGTCACAATAGATGGCACCACGTCTAAATGAAAGCTTTCGATTAAGGCTATGTTCGTATAGTATGAATATGAAGATTCTTTTTGAAGATTCTTATTTGGTATATAACTCGCCAAAATAAATACAGTCATTAATTTTTTTTTATTGTGAATAATTTTACATTGAGATGAAGAATTTGAAATAATTAAATGATGTGAAAGGGAGAAAAGATGATGAAAGTTGAAAGTGGAATATTTAAAAACAAAATCGGGTTGTAATTTCTTATTTTCCCAGTACAGTAGGATATCGCGTTAATGCATAGTTAAGCTATGACTCCCTTTTTATGAGATGAGATTAATATTGTTTCAGAATGAGACATCCTGTTAAAAAGGACATCTACATTTTTTTTTCTTCCTATTTCTATCTTATATATCAAGGGATAAACATGCTATGGATTTCTCTATGGCTTCATTTCATTTGTGATCTAAATGAAAGAAATTAAACACATGCGAACAAAATAAGTCAAATGATGCTCGCGTGCTTAAAAATGAGAGGGAAAAATAAAAGAAGTGCGGGCGTAGAGTAGAAATCTTTTACGAATCCAGAATCAAAAGAAATAAACTAACAAATGAAAGGCAGGGTGGAAAACATTACGAGGGTTGTTCTGAAAGTAAGTTTCGTCATTTTTTAATACATGTAAACTTTACTGTCAAAAATAAATAAACTTCACTGGGACTATTCACTGAGAGTTACTTTTCGATCTAGTCTCAATTGAAGCAATAATTAATATAACACGGAGACATTTGTTGTAGAGTGGAATCAGTTTGAAGAAACCCCTGAGGTAAAATTCGGTCCCCTTCGACGCAAGGAATTGTCGCTCAGCCTGCTCCATCTCATCATTGTTTTGGATGGACCTGAGCACGACCCATATGCAATGTGGTCGCCACATCTGATATCGTTATTGGTCTAACCGCTAACATAATGTCCTGTACTCTTGGAGCGTTGTTTGCATTCGTGGATGGGGAAAGACGCCCACTTCGATATTCATTCTCCACACTCTGCCTTCCTTCTCTGAACATGTAACACCAACTTCCATCCATTTGACGAGAAATGACCTGTTCTCCAAATGTGGTCAGAGGCGTTCATGGATGACAAACCACACGTGGCCATTCCCTTACCGAATAACAGCAAGCATTTCCATTGACAACCACGTTGTCAGTCACGTCTCGGGCACGCTGGTCTGTTGCTACTCTCTTTCCTACGTCGCTCTGCACATGCATCATTCCCCCCTCATGTTTCTTCCGTCGTTAAACCAGCAAAAGCTGTGGATTCTAATTGCGGTTGTTTTCTTGATTTGGTGTGCCATGTGATCTTTTAAAAATTGACAAAACTTTTTTTTGGAACATCCCTCGTTAAAAGCATCAAAAGTAGATGATCAGATTCCTGAGTAAAAAAACGGGGCGGGGAAAGAAAGTTCCAAGGAAAGCAAAAGTTGAAAAGATAACAAAAATCCGTGTGGGTAGTGGGAACTTTAAAATGAATCCAAAATGTTCAAGACAAAGAGTTTTAAGACGAGTCGATGGTCGTAAAACGAGATAGCTATCCAAGCCCAAGTAAAAATGTAGCAAAGTAACGAAATATAGATACAATAAAAGCAAAAGAGAGAAGTGAAAGAATGGGGAGGCATGGGGAAGTGGTGATGAAGGACCACAAGTCTCCTGATCGTAAAGTGCAGACGGGGACTTTCATCCCAAAAGATAGAAGATAAAAATCTTATAAAAGAGGAAATAAATAAAAGCTTGTCTTTGAGAAACATCTTTTGAAAGTTTGGGATTAGAAGTAGGTTGACCATTTTTATACTTTTTATCTTTTTCGGAATTAAATATTTTGATTGGATATCAATCACCATTTCTCGGAAAGTGAAATGTTCCAATTTGAATTTGTTATATTTTTTTGTGAGATATTATTTTCAAAATCTCATGGTCAGTGAGTAGCAGAAAGTTCTATTTTTATTAGATAAATTTTAAAAAATATAATTTTTCACCTTGTGTTAGAGACTTACATAATAACAAAAAACGTGGAGGGGGGCACAGATATGATAAGTACAGGGGTGATCTCCTTTCTCTTCAAATTATGCAGCATAAAGATGGACTTGTGAGAAGATGTATAGTAGTACAAGAGGTACGAATTTTCTCTGTCCAACAGATCGGGCCTTATACATTTGTTCCCCGTTTTGATTTTTGAATGATTGTCTCATTGTCCTTGAATAACTCATCGAAGTGATGGTGAGCAGGTGACATTAAATTTCTTCTACTTTTTTTGCTATTTAGAAGAATGGTGCAGCGTTGATTTGGTTCATTTTATACTTTGATAAAGTTTCACATACATCTAAATTTGTTACTTATTATAAAATCGAGTTTTTTTTTTGTTTGATACGATTCCTCGAATATACATAAGGGTGTTAAGGCTCCTGTTTACCGGCCATTTTGATTTAATGAACGTGATGTTAATTTTATTGAATTTCTACTTTTGTTCTCAAATCTTTACTATTTGATTTATCTGAATGCATTCTAGTGCACCTGAAAGAGAAAAAAAATAATGAAGGCTTCTGCGAGATTATTTTTTTCCTTCGATTTTAAAAAATATTTAAATATATTTTTAAAGACTAGAAAACTCACAAGCGAATCATTAAAATAGGGGTAAGATTACTTTTAAAAAGTGGTGGGAAAAAGTTATCCCTTAGAAGCTTTCATTATTTTTTGCTCTTTCAGATGAACTTTTTTGTATTCAAATAGATCAAATATTAAAGATTTTAAAGCAAAATTAGAAATTCTGTAGGACTAACATTACGTCCTTGAAATCAAAATGGCCGGTAGATGAGAACCATAAAGTAAATATTTGTTTTGTTTATATTGAAATTTTTCAATGGATTTGAGATTTTAACCTAGTAGTATGTGTGTGTATATTCGTTTTAATGATTTAAATTATAAGTAATTTAATTTTACGCTTGTGCAATGCATTAATGATATTATTATTATTATTTTTATTTCTATAGAGGGCGGCCAATTTAGTAGGGTGGTACTGACAAATTTAGGGTTTGCACAGAATGGCAGAAAACCACCTACGACACTGCGTTGGGGTAGTCCTTGGCGTTCTAGTATGGAGACTTAGGGACGGATATCCACATTTTGTACAGAGATTCAGTGTTACCAATATCGTTATTGTGATGCTGTTATCCTCCCTGCCCTTATTGTGATGCTGTTATTCTGTGATGCGTGCACCTTTTCGGGGTGCCATCGGTCTCGACTTAGTTTTTATGAATGACAATGCATAGGCACTCAGGACTCAAGCCATTGAGTAGCCTTGAAATGTGAAGATATCCAGAAGGAATTGGTCAGAATGTTCCCCTAATTTATATCCCATTGAACGTGTGTGGGATACTTCGGGAAGAAGCCTGGTGGAACGATCTCACCCTCGAAAGAACACTAGACAACTGAAACATATGCTCCTTGAGGATTGAGAACTCTTACACTAAGAACTGTTAGATAATCTAGTGTTGAATATGGGCAGACGAGGCCCTGCAACTATTGCAGAAAGAGAAAGTCACATCCCTCCTTGTTGGTTCCTTCTTGGCAGTCTCTTTCACCTACGCCATTCTGTCAATGAAGCCTTTTTCTACTTCATTCCGTACTATGTATGCTCTATTCATGTTTTTGATACTATACTTTCCTCATTCTGTATCTGTAATATGAATTTCAAGTCTTTCAGTTGATTTTTTGTGGAATGGACTAATTTTACAGAAAACTGGCGCCGTATCAAAATCACGTGATAACATCAAAAGCAAACCGGTGTGTTCTGTGTTAACATAGAATTTCCCTATATGCTAGTTGTATATATCTTGTATATCCACTTTATTTCGATATTAGCATATTTCTTACATTACTCCATTATTTATATTCGGTTGGAAATAATCTGAGCATATTTTTTTTTTAATATCCTGTTGTCTTATTCTCGTTTAATTGGGTCTTTAAAATGTCTTTCGGTAAGCTAAGCTGTTATTTAAACTTGCTTCCAGCGTTAGTTTGTATACTTATGATATAAGCTTAAAATTATTTTCTGCTTTAAACAAATACATTTTTGAATTGTTAATGAGCATTGAGTTATTTTCACTTTTTTTTGATTGAGCTTATTTTTTATATTTCAAATTATTTCATTTATAAATATTGTTATGTATCAACAGATCATCGGTTGATTCTAACATGTTAAAAATAAAGGCTCCGATATTTATTCTAGTATCGTAATTATTCAAAGTCATCTGGAAAATAATTGTGAATTGTTAAAGTATTATAAATTTGTTCTGAATTATAGTATCTTTCATGAGATAAAGGCATTTTATTTATCAAGCTGATTTTATTTAAAATATAAAGCAACATTGGATTTAAATTTGGTTAAAACTATTTTTTTTTGTTTTAATCAAGATACATAATTAAGCCTATAACAGTAAACAGGTGTAATTTTGTATCTAGAATTATAGTTTCTTAAAATTTTGGTAAAGTTCTATTTTACCTGGGCCACTTGGCGAAAGTTTTGAAATCGCGCCAAGAATGCACCAAAAGCTGGTATTTCAAACCCGACACACTCTGAAGTGAGAAAAAAATGGATGGCAAATGGATGGTCGTCTGTGGATGACAAATTTTGAAACAAGCTGGCGATTTCACTGAAAGAAAAGATATGCAAGTATCAAGTTTTATTTTAAATAATTCTCTTCAGTATTTCGCTCAAAAAACAAATACATTAAAAAAGGAATTTCCACATTATGTGTGTGCTTCCCAATACCGCAGATTTAAAAGTTAAACACAAGTACTAACATATTAAAAATATACAAATTTTCCTCAAATAATATAATTAAATTAAATTTTAAAGAAGAACAGTAAAAATGCTTTTAATCACAGTTAAAATCACAGTTAAATTAGGATGTTTTTATATTTATAACAAAATGTCTATATATAAACCAAATAAATTTGCAGACATTATTTCAACTTGTTGATAGAAGAAAGCTTGGTTAAAGTCGGAAATAGGGTGTCCCCTAGGTGATTGGCGACGAAACTTGGTGACTTTCTAGATAAGTCGCCAAACGTGCTTGACTTAAGCATTGAGTATTCTTAGGGTTACCATAACTAATCGCCACGTTTAAATCATTATCGCCCACAAAAGTCGCTAATCGCCTAGGGGACACCCTATCCCGACTTTAACCGAAAGTTTCAATACCTTTACGCTACAGCAATCCAAAATTTTTATTTTTGATTTATTTAGGGTGAAAAATATATAAAACAAAGTTTTGTCATAATTTCTCATTCAATTAAAAATTAGTACATTTAGTAAAATGCTAGTTTTTTAAGTTTATGAAGAATAACACAATTCATATAAGAATACAAGACTTGTTTACATCGGTGAGTTTCACGTAGTCAAGTTATCATGTAATCGTGACGTCACATGAATTTAGTCCATGTGGTCAAAATCAGAAAACTTATGCAACTTTTCCGCAAAAAATTAATTGTGCAAAACTTTTTTACACTAGTGTGTAAAACTTAAGCTTGTATACTTGTGTTACAAATCTTATATGATAAATATGATTATAGTTCATTATTTATGAAGAAATATATTTAAAATTTTATTCCCAATACATTTAAATAAATTTACAAATTTCGCTTAAGTTTTGTCAGGAAACAAGGAAGCTTTATTTTAATGATTTTGTCTTCTCTAAGAGTTGGATATAAATTTATTAATTTAATTATAGTTCGAAGAATATGTATTTTTTTTACTTTATATTAAAAACTTTATTAAGAGTATCATAATTCTAAAAGAAGTTGGTTAAATGATACACGATAATAATATTTCCCCCCAATCATTACAGAAAGAGAAGCCTTGCCTGGACATGTCCTCGAAAGGTCAGCCTTAATATTGACCAAGCCTAACTGAAATTCTACTTGATGACACCAGTCTGTGGTGTAAAATTTCATCTTATTAATTGAGGAAGATAAAATAATTTTCGTCAAAAAAAGTCTTACAGATTCTAACAAACACACCATTTCTTAGACTATGTTATTTTGGGAGTAAATAAGGAGTGTACATGTGTACATTTCAACATGGCACTCCTTAACATTGCAGGCCATTTGTGAACATATATTAGAAATAGTTTAATTTCTCCGATGTTTAAGGATCCTATATTTTCTTAATATATTCCTTCCCTTAAAGTAAAATGAAACTGGAAGACTTCCTAGTTATTAATTGATTTCTTTAGTGCCAATGAATAAAAAAAAAATCTTTTTTTCGGTGGTGGCAGTTGACCTTGACAATGTTTGGAAAGATTTGTATTGGTAATCTTCAAGTTCACAAATATGCACTTTACAGAACTGAACCAGGCCATCATTGAATATCAGTTAGAACGTTTTGAATGACGTCATCGGCAGTCTCTAATAGAGATGATTGATTTGTCTGCCACATGCTCCATAAACGCTTATGTGACTAGTCGTATCCCGAGTTGATTTTTGCGTTGGAGGTTGAGATGTACCGAAATCTCATGTCCGAATTTTAAGCACTACTTCGGTGCAGTCAGTTCTTGATGACATTTGAGGAAGATTTGAACGATCACTCTACGAATCTATGGACAGGTTTCTTTATACAAATGAGTCAGAAAAGAATTCTCGACCCTGCCATTATAACGCGCTTTAATGCCCCTTCCATTTCTGGTTTCGATTCGTTGGAAAGGAGCATATACAGTTAAATTTACTTCGAAAACAAATACAAAGTCTCATGCATAACAAATTTATCAGATTTGTTTGTAATGCTTAAATTACTTAATTCTCTTATTTTAGTAAGATAACTCACATGAGACAAGAAAAGCTTAAGGTTTGGTTTTATTGCTGTGATAAAGTGACGTGTTTCTACTGACAATAAAATGTTTTTAATTCTGGCAGCTAATAAACGTCAAAGTTTAGTGTGGATAATTCATTCAACATTTGGACATCTTTGCGTTTAAAATGGGGGAGAAACAGAATAGAAGAATCGGAACAGTTGATCCCTTTAAATATCTTTTCTGATTTTATACTGTTTTAGTGACTGGTATGCCAAAAATAAGAGTATCTACATTTTCTATTCATCTACTAAGCAAAAACGTATATGTGGGGGTATCGTAAATTTTTTTTTTATTATTATATGAAGAAATAACCGAGGTATTTGGATAAATTTATTTAGTATATTCATTGATTCTTACGTACATGATGTTGTAAATAACAGCTATTCAGGTTGATATTTTAGGTTTCAGGAAGCCGTAGATTGAAGTAACCCTCAGTATGGATAATGCAGAGTTAAATCTACTGAGTTCTATAATGGCGGAATTCGAAAGGTCAAGAAACGCTGGGTGAAATGTACAACTGTGGATGATGCCTAAGGAGAAAAATTTAAGGAATAATAAATAAATATTAAGCTTCTATCTCGATGTTATATTTAGAGTAATAATTAAAACTTTAGAGTTTCCTGGGATATTAATTCAAACATTACGATACTGAGGGTTACTTCTATCTACAGCTTCCTGAAAAGATAGATACAATTTTTTTTCTCATAAATTAGCAGTTATTTGTTGCCATCTGGACAAATGTGACTGTTACACCAATAATACTGACCAGTCTACCATTTTACGACTATAGGAATCTGTCTGTGACGAACAATGACTGAGGCAAGAGCATTTTCGGAGGTAGATTTGAACAGGAACTGAATTTCGTTTGTATTGAGAAAAGATAAACACAATTACATTCAACAATAATTAACAATTCAATTTAAAATGTGTGCATAGTATTAATTGTATTTGAATTGTTAATTTTCGAAACATTTCAAATTAGAACCAATGCAGACCCCAAACAGCAAAAAAACATTTTTACTAGAAGCTGGAGTTCTGCAGTGGGGTGGAGTCGACGTGGATTAAAATTTTATGTCAAGTAGGTAGTAAAACTTTTTACGTTTTAATAACTCAAGCTATCTTACACCCTCCAAATCCGATAGGAATTACCAATTATGCATATTAAAAATCAGAGATTATCACGTCTGTTTTTTATTCTTATACCAGAATGCTTTTTTTTTCTACTTGATTAATTCGCAGCCATTCAACCGAAATGAGAACAAGCGTTGTGCAAAACAGATAACACAAAAATTCTTTTTTTCGTTCCGTTTCTTAATTTGTCATCGGAAGTGTCTTCGAGAATAAAATAGGACAATCGATTATTTCTTTGAAACTTTAGTCTCGGATTACATTTGTTTTGAATTCCTATGAATGCTATGTATTTATCTAATATTACATATCTATGGCATAAAGTTCCCACGTTTATATCACATAAAATTATAGAGAACTGGTGTTGTTATAATTTATATTATAACGACACCATGTTTTACTAATGTCGTTATAATTTGTATTAGGCATAATCACTCAATAAAGATCATCTTCAAAAAGTTTAATCGTTTTATTCACAGTTTAGATTAGCTATATTAAAATAAATTAATAATCGGCAGCGTTTACTTAATTTTCATACGTAACTAAATATTATAATAGAGACTCATACTTCTCTTAATAACTCATAACAGTAGGTTTGAATTAATTGGATGCGATTTAAATATAGAATTCTATTTATAGGTTTCGTGCCTGGTATAAACGCATAAAATATCTCACCCCACATTTGCTCGAAACAATGTAGCGTTCCTATGTATCTTCCCTATTCCTCTATCTCCTTTTGTCTCTCATATTAACTGCACTTCTTACATTGTAACACTCATTGATACATACCATAGTTTCTTTCACCAGTCGAGATTCTCAAATCAAACATCGTATTAAAGTAGTGCCAGAGGCAAGTTAATTGGAAATGCACGTCAGAGCTCGTTACAATCCATCCTTGCAAATAAAACGTGATTTATTGGTGTGTCCAAACACTCCATCATGAAATTACATCAAGGGAATAGTAGAAATTGTTAATTGAAGTAGCTTTAATCTCTAGACTTCAACCAAATTACTCTGAATTGCGCGTAATTGTTTTAAATTTATCTTGAAGTCGGGATCTAAATTTACTATTCAAATTCTACAAATTCTCATTAATATCTCCCTTTAAAATCTTTCAGTTATCTCTCATTAATCTAAAACCTGTCATTAATTTATATTTCTGAAAATTATAAATTACTATGTTCGCTTTACATACATAATAATATATCGTTAATATTTCCGTTCACAAGTAACATATGCACCCTATTCAGACGTAGGTTTCGGAAAAACCCATATGAGAAGACAAAAACCCATGTTGAGCATCCTATAAATTTTTCCCCCATAAAGAACGTTCCTGGAACAATTTATTTAGAAACGAAAAAAGTTCAACAAGGATTTTCTTGTATCTAATTCCGGATACTCCTGATTTTTGTATAGCTATTTTTCAGCATCCATAGGAATTGTTTATAAAAGTTTATTGTAGAGGGCGTTGTAAAGTTGTTTATTGTAGAGACATCTAACTCTTAATTCATATCATTATTTGTCAGGTGTAGTAGCCATGAATTTCATGGTATTAAAATAGTAAATTATAAATAAAAACAATGATAGACATTACAGTAATATCATTGTATACCAATTGGATGCATAGATTCTACACTATACACCCGATCTGGTCATAAGAACCGTATAAATGCGATCATTAATGACTTTTATAGCGTTTTTATTAAAGTCGTATTTTCAAACATAGCTGGTTGGTTTTATTAACGTCACTCTTGAAGAAACATGAGGGCAGTTGGCGACGGACCTCGTTATTTTAAATCTCTGTCAAGTGACGAGGATGATATCTGAACTGGTATTTCCCTCTCCAAACTTCCACACCTGCCACTGGGAAGATTTGGAGTCCCGACAGCAAGTTACATAGCTGGTCTTCAATGGCATCAGGGCTCGAACTCACGACTTAATGGAAACAACGGCAGCCTCTAGTTCGCTACCATAACCACCAGACTACCGCGATCACAAGATTACTCACACAGAGCAAGTACTTAATGACCAATTGCAAAGAAAAGTAAATGACTAGAAATAATACATAGAATTGATAAATTTATGCACTATAATTGACCATATCAAGGCATTCCCACAAAAATTGCAAGTCATTGATATCATACAATTGTAAACAAAGGTTCTAAATGTTTTTGACACGAATTTGCTTTTACGAAAAGGGTTACTTTCCCACGATTTGGATAAATTACAACTTTCAATGTTTAAGAATTTTGCACATTGATTATATTTACAATATATTACAATAGGCTTACTTAGTGCCAAATTCCATGACTGCATATCAGAAGGGTAGAGGAGAAGAAAAATTAATACAATCTAAAATATCTGTGTTGCAGTTTTTACTGCTGAGTTTTCCACTTGATATTAAAAATGAAAAGACTTTTTTTTGGTATTTTCTCCAGATGATTTTCACACATTTATGGACCCAAAGACACCCTTGCAACTGGTATTGTGGATGCTTCATAAGGTCGAGGAACAACCAACTAGACTGTCCAGGAGGTTGGGTGGTTTCACATCTCGTTTTCTTCCACAAATACTCTTTCACTCTGACAACTGAAGCTGGACTGTCTTTGTTGATTTTTTGTCTTCCGGCTGCGAAGGGACCTGAGCTCTTTTTCACTGTATCTGGAGGCTTGAGGTTTCTTAGGATGTTCAGAAGGGCGTGAGGGCTCTTCTTCGGTGAGTCTTTAGGATGTAACGAAGCGAGTGGAGTTCATCTGATGGAGATATTTTGAGGGTAGCTCTACGATCTTTATTGGATGGATCATCATGAAGTTGTCTCTTAGAACGCGTACTCGTTGATGACTTGGGGGGTGTTGTTTGTTGATCTTGCAGAGGCTCTCTTGAACAACGATGTTACAAGTTAAAAACTCCTTAATAACTATCCTGTTGAGAAATCCCTTTTGGTCAAGTTGATAAGAGCACTGCAAAAAGTGTCCGAACAAATTTTATTCGGATCGACAGATTCAGGGTTCAAATCATACCCGTCGATCAAGTTCAATCGACTTCCTTCCTTGATGCGGCGGAAAAAATATCTATCTCCGTTGAAAACTGAGTGATCAGTTCTGGGTGTGTTCGGCTTCACACCAAAATCTTGTGATTTCAAATGTTAATTTTGCTAGGAATCGCTAGTACTACCTCTTGGTTTTTCAAAAGCAGGTGATTGAAGAATTTTGTCCACTGATCTATTCTAATTATTCAGAACTTTCTGCAGACTTCCTTGTAACTTTGCCGCTCTGCTTCTTTCTACTGGTAATGGACGTTTTACATCTTTGACTATAGCTAGAATCTTTTTCTTTTGATTTTTCCAAAAACTTACCGAAACTATAGCTATTTGCTGTATAATATTCACTTTTTCTTTGAATTATATTTTCTCAAAACTTCTAGCTGTATATTCATAATTGTATATCGACTTCATATTTTAATTTCAGGGTTTTTTTTTATTTCTTCTGCTCTTATTTTCCGGTTCTCTTACTGCACATTTCCTCTCATTCAGCGATCTCGATTTTGAAGTTTTCCGATTCTTTGATTTTATTGACTGCATTATAACTTGTACAAAGACATTTTTTTCAACTTAATTTTTGAGAGAAGGAACTTTATTCCTTCATTCAAAAAGTTATGTCTCCAAATCTAGCACGATGAGAGATCTCGCATCAAATTCCAGCTTGATCCCGATCTCGCTCATAAAATACTCTTCAATTACACGAAGATATTGCATGTCGTCTATAAATTGTAATTTTCCGATTTCACTTTAATTTTCTGAGACTAGCAGTTAATTTCACACAGTCTAAATACTTGTTTGCAGAGCCTTGAACCGTGATCACTGAAATTCTAGATGCGTTATTTGGAACAAATAGAAAATAGTTGCTGTACTTTTCAGCTGACACAAAGACCTTTATGTCCCTGAAGAAATAGATGTGGTTGACAGATGGTCATGGTCGCAGACTTGCATTCGGCGTTTTCTCGAGTCGTTGGTTTGACCCCTGACGCGTCACAAAAGACCCACTGTGTAGCGGGACTGATACACGTTAAATCTGTCGAAGTTCTAGACCTTCCCATGGCGTGGTGTGGAAGTTAGGAGAGGGAGGTGCCAGCTCAGATGTCGTCCTCGCCATTTGACCGAGGTTTAAAATTACGATTTTCGTCGCCAGGGCGACAAAAATCTTAATTTTAACCTTGGCGTTGCTGCTCACAGCGACGTTAACAAACAATCCCATACGCCGCTAAAACGTATCGTAAAATAAAACTGGAATATGTGACATTTTGGATTGAATGCACCATTAATAATCACAAAAGTTATCTGATTAACATGACGGTAGTTATTGGAATTATGTCGTGAACCTCGACACCCATTCATTGGCTGATTATATGTTTGGCAGTAGTGAATCCTTCTACCAAGAGACCTTCATCTTTCAAAATTCTGTCTTTTATCTTTATGTGTTCGATATCTAAGTATCTGGTTTATTTCTGTGGACATCGCTGGCTTATTGGATAAATGTCTGTTCTCATATACAGCAACAAAGAAGTTGGTTCTATTGTGCGCTTGCGAATTCTTAAGAAATCCAACACATTTATCGACACCTGTTAAATTATTTGTTAAATGATTATGCGAAAATGATTCAAAAAGTACTTCAATTTGAAGACCGATAGCATCATTGAGATAAATTGTTGTTACTATTGGGTGTTACCATCTATTAAATAGAGCCGAAACAAATTGGGCAGTGATTCTTAAGTTAGCTTTAAGTTAATAGTCATTTGCAATTAAATCAAGGTTTGATGGCTGCCGTGTCGAGTTATCGATATCAACTTGTGTTGAGTTGTCACCGTGAATAATAGATGAATTCGTTCATAGGTATGCACCAGAAACCTAGCACATATCAAAACGTTGGGTTGTTTCCGGTGAATCTTTTCAAAAAAAAAAAAAAAAAAAAAAAAATGCGAAGATAGTATTTTCGGCCGGAAAAGTTATGACGAAGAATTTTTGAGGTGCGAAAGGTTTCGTGATCATGAATACGATATTAAATGAGACTTAGACAGCTGTCAAGTGAGTTATGATGCTTTCTAAAAACAAACTATGTTCGATGCTACGAGCACCATCTCTTGGAATTTTTGAAGACTTATCGGACGTCCCTCATAGCTTTATCAAATTCCACAATTGTAGGAATTTAAGCATTCTGTGGATATTATCCATAGAGGACTGATTTTGATGGCCTAAAATTCCGGTTGTAGCTAAGCGTGTTAGAGTAGTAACCGAAAGTTTTCTTTCAAAGCTTTCTTTATTTCCTAAAACACTGGTAATGTTTCAACCAAAAGTCATTAGGAGTAATTATTTATAAGCTTTCAAATCAATAACTTGAATCATACTAGCATATATTTATAGAATAAATTTTATGTCTGCTCTGTGTTAATGGATTCGTAGAAAGGTCTTTCCTTTCACGAATAAGTTGTGAACGAGTGATAAAACACAGTTATAAAGCACACTTCTAAATCAATGCTATTTACCAAAGTAAATTTTGAGACATTTTACCCAGAATTTTGTTCTTATTTGAGATCGATCAACACAAAATATATTTAAACGAATTTATTTATTAAGTATAAATCCGCATAAAATATTTATTTTCCTCGTGTTCATTCCTTTTCTTTTCATTATTAAATAAAATTATGAAGAAATGTGTATTTTCTCAACGCACATTAGTGGGACATAGAAAGGTTTTAATTATTGCTAAGAAATAACCGAGATATCTTGGTAAAATTTATTCTGAGTGTTAATGGATTTTTATGAGCATAATATATAATAAATCACAGATATTCATGCTGATTTGCTTGATTTCAGGAAACCGTATACTGAAGTAACATGCAGTATCGTAAAGTTTTAATTATGAGGGTCGTTCAATAAGTCTTTAAAAATTCCAAGAGATGATACTCGTAGCATCGAAAATAGTAAGCCTCTCAACTAACAATGCAACTGTCTTTGTCTCAGTTACTCGTAATCATGATCAAAATACCTTTCGCTCCTCAAAAATTCTTTGTCATAACTTTTCCGGCCGAAGAGACCATCTTCACCTTTTTTGGAAAAGATTAATCGGAAACAACCCAACGTTTTGATATTTGTTTGATTTCTGGTGTGTAACAATGAATCTATTTAAAATTGCTGATGACAACTCGACACAACAACAATGAAATTTTTGAATTGGCAGCAAATGGCTACCAAATCAAAACAAACTTTCGAATCACTGTCGTGTTTGATTGGATCTGTTTAAGCATTCGATGGCAACAATAATTTACCTTAATGAGGCCATCTGTCTTCAAATACAAGTACTTTTTAACTACCCTTGAATTATCCTGGTATCGGAAAGTTTTAATTGTTGCAAATTGAGGTAGAAATTTAATTTTTATTTATTATTAATAATATAAACTTAATTTTTATTTATTATTCTCAGCAGCTTTAGAGTACTAAGCAGTTTTTGAACTCTTATCTTCTCTATACTGCGGGTTATTTCATTCTACGGCTTCTTGGAATCAAACAAATCAACATGAAGTACTGTAATTTACAACATTATGTATACAAATATCAGTTAACTAATAAGCAGAACAAATTTGTCTAGATATCCTCGGTCATTTCTTAGTCATAATTAAGACTTTACGGTATCACCTCGAACTATTAGCATCCATTTAAAGGGGAAAAAATAAATGTGATCTATTTTTATATTTAATAATATATGCTTCTTCATTCGATCTTAAATTTTTAATTTTGATATCCAATACTGTCGCTTAAGATAAAATCTACTAATGGTAACAAATGCTTATGTTATATATAATTTAAAAGAAAAAAAATCTGTCATCAGCTTCAATATTGAGTACATTAAGTGTTTTTCCGCATTCATCCAAAATGGATGGCCCAATCAAGTCCGGGTCATCAAATTCACATTTATTTGATTGCGCGTGAAAGTTTATCGCATCTCCTTTTAATCCATTAGCGGGAATTTGCATCGGCGTCTCTCATAAAACGCCAGCGGCAGTGCGCTTTCCATAAATTACGTTCCGAGAGGGTGAGCGATCAGTGAAAAGGGTGTTCTACAATCATTAACGGGCGGGCATAATCAGACTCAACAATGTTCCTCAAGCGGGGGTGTTTGGAACACACACCATTAGGAGTGTAAATTGTTAAACACATTAAGAATATGATCTTTAATACTTGATTATTAATTTAGAACGTAGCGTATTTAAATTTTTAGTACCGTATATTTCTGATTATAAGCCGATTCGTACATAAGTCGAGAGTGCGTTTTTGTTAAAAAATGTAATATAAACGGATATGATTTTAGTGCCATGTATACTAATTGATGCCATGTATAAATTTTTCGTACCAAATATTTCCTTATATGAGCCGATTCGTGTACAATATGTGGCTATTAGATAATGAGACTGTCGCTGTAAAATATTTTATTTTGATATCAGGCATAAGTAAATATATTTACTTATATTCATCTAAATATACACCCCTTCTTTATCCCTACAACGCTCTATGAGAATCATCCATTGTTCGAAGCAGTGCTGGAAGTCTTTAGTCAGCTCCTTCAAAACGTGTGTGGCTTTCTCTTTCATATGTTCAACGGACTCAAATCTTGTTCCCTTTAATGCAGATTTCACCTTAGAAAACTGATAGATGTCGCAAGGCGCACGATTCGGCAAATAAGGGGGATGGTCTAACACTGAGATGCTGCACTTGGTTAGAAATCTTTCGACAGACAATGCGGAATGACATGTCCTTCCACAATTCGGATCGTAATTTCCTTATTCTCTCACAGAGTACAGGAAGAGCATGAAGATAGTAATGTTAAATTCTTGAAATGGAAAAAAAAAAAAAAAAATCCCTATAAATCTACGAATATGTTGCCAGGTAGGTTAAAATGTTGCCAAGCAAGAGTAACGGGTGAAATATTTTCTGTTCGAATCTCTGAAAAGTAAAATTCCAAACGTAAGGATATTCATAGCTGTGGTAACCCTATCCGAAGCTAGCATATTGTTACCATTTGTTTGTTGTCTTGTATGCGATATGAGGTACATATGCTAGTCTTTTTTTTCAGCGAATTCAAAAATAATAATAATAATAATAATAATAATAATAATAATAATAATAATAATAATAATAATATGTAAAAGATGAGAGAAAATAGAAAATTTTATAAGATAAATTTCAAAGTACAGGTGATCGTGTTTGCTGAAATATTAATAACAGCAGGGCTGATCGGCCTTTCGCCTCACAAATTTCGCCAACGTTATATTATTCCTCGCTAAACTAAAATGATAAAAGTATGCTATTATTGGTGATTTATCGCTTGCCTGTTTCTAATGGAAAAGTATCTACATTTTTTGCGAATTAGCGGATCCGTACTTAAACTAACCTCTGCAATATCGCCAAGAAAAAGTTAAAAAACAAAAACTCTCGGCTCATGTTATATATGGAAATATACGATATATGTTTATTCCTCAAGGTAGAGACAGACATGGCTATGTTACGTCAAACTTGGTGTAGACGCTTGAAAGAATGGTAGAAAAATAGAGTTCACAAGAAAGAGGGTCCATAAAGAGAAGATCTCCATGTTAAAGAAATAAACGCTCTGATGCGGTATTCTTTTTTGATCATTTGCAACGAGCGCATGCTTATTGACTCTCAGATGATTGAGCGATAGTTAGGGTATAAAGCTCAAGAGCCAAATCTGAATAAGCTGCGCCAAATATTTGTTTAAACAGTTATCCAGGCAGAAAAAATTGAAAGATCACTAGAGTAAAAGATCGAAAATAGAGAAGGATTGCTAGAATAGGCCAAAGATGCGCCACTATCTTTTACTAAAGACAGTAAGCCCCACGGGGAAAAAAACTACAAAAATCCTTAAAATAGATCACTAAGGTACTTTTGGTTGTCATTCCCGTGCATACCTAAAGAAGGTAAGTCCCTGAGAGGCATTTTAGTCCAAACCTTTTGTTTCTATCAAATTATGAATGCATAATATTCACTTTCTCTCTCGGTTTATGAAGTCTCAATGCGTCTGCACTCCTAATTTGGACTAAACATCAGTTTAATCTTTTACTCATTTATCCGGGTAAGAGCAAATTTAATCACACACATTTGTCGTTCGAGGGGAAATACCAATGTTCACTGCCTTTGGAAAATTCCTTTTAACACTCCATCAGCTATGGATACAAGTTCACACACGTCAACTACGACTACTCGCTATCAATCACTATCACTTAATCACTTTCAGATTAACGTTTCTAACTTTCAAACCCTCATAACAATTTGACTCCATATATACGAGCATACGTTTTTTCTATTGAATTCATTACCACTCCAAATCTAATTTCATCTAATTTGTGTAGATCACATTTTCGTTGATTGGGCCGAGGTTTAACTCCACGCAATTCAATTTATAATAAGTCCCCAAGTTTAGTTATGAGAAAATCGCGGATGGTCCACTATTACAAAGGAACTAATTTTAAAGAAAAAGAAGGGGCAAGTGCAGAGTACTACAATGAATATTTTGTGTAGGAGTGCACTAGCATGACGTGTTGAGGTATCAAGAAACAGATACGAATCGAAGTAAATTGTAATCTGACAGTGTCATCGATAAGTTTTTCTTTGCAACAATGTTAAATATAATATGCGTCCACCAAATGCAATATTAATTTAACATTGTCGATAGTATGGCTGACGATCAGTTTCAAAGATGCCAGGTACTTCTCGAGCATGTGCACTGGTAAGGTATATTCAAGTGATGAATATTTTACCATCAAGCACTATGTCGTCGTTTCTAGGCATGTTCAGAGTTAATGATGTCGCTATTCTGGCGGAAGTTAGAGTGTAATCTTAATGAGTTTGAATGGATTTGATATGAGTATCTTTATGCTCTTAGAAATCTCCAGATGCGCTTTAGACAACCGAACCAGATAGGAATTCCATAATGGGACAGTTATTAGGCGCTTCAACTCCTGACATTGCTTGTGGGACTTGTAGTAGAGTTCCCCTTCATCTATACAAGAGAGACTTGAGGGTTCATAAATAAAGGTATAACTGTTTCTTTTATGTTTATTTCTTGTGTTTGTGTCAATTTATTTCCCTATAAACGAATTTTTGTGTAGTTAATCACCAAACATTAAAGTATATTAATTTTTCAATCACACTAGGGTAGAAGATTAAAATGTTGCATAAAAACCGCCCCCATAAAAAGAGTGCATAACGACATTGGTTATTTTTCAAATTTTTTTTTTTGATTCTCCATCCAGAATAGGGTATAAGTTGCTTACCGATAAAGCAAGACGAATAAAAAAAACCTAGGTAATAAAAAAATCGTTTTTAATACTAATGATTAATAAGGATAAATACTCCTTGAAAACTTATCCAATCGTCGCATTTCTTGATACAGATTGTGCTTGGGATTTTTTTTCGTACTTCAGTTAGTTTTTGTTATGACTATGATTGATAACTGGATAGTAAAATTGTTTCTGCAAATGATTGAAATATGTTCTTTGTTCTTTTGGCTATCATTGGTTTTCTCTCTCTTTCTTCAACAAAAACGTGTTCAAAAATTGTCAGTGGATTTATTGAAATTACTCTAAAATTATTAGTCAGTTCTACCCTTACGTCTTATTGGCAGCAAAAATCTTTTCAAGCAAGTTTTCTTACTTTAAATTAAATGATTCAAAATTGGAACATGATCAGAGTTGTTACCGTTATTTCAGTTTGAAGGTAAGGAGCCAGTTCGTGCTGTTTTCATCATTTGACCGTGGCTCAAAATTACGAGCTTCGTCGCATTCGTGGCTTCGAGTTGTTTCTTATTCAACGTTAATAATAAGTATCAATCAAACAATAAAAGAATTAGGACTTATAATTTAATATATTGTAAATGAAATATATTTTTGTTTGAAATATTATATGGAATATGAACTATTATTTATTACGAGAATTTTATTAATGGATTAAAAATTTCTGGCACATTTTTTTTATTTGGGGCATTCAAACACCAAAAAATAACCCTTTTCATCAAAAAAAAAAAAAAAAAAAAAATCGATAATTTCTACATTGTTTGTCAATTATTAACTTATAATGTTATGAGAAATGACTAATTCCGAGTTTTCAAAAAAAAGTTTTGTTTCGAATTACACTTTGTTATAGATTTGCTTCTTTAACTAAGTCCAATTCGAAATCCATCACTCGTATATATATATATATATATCGCTTACATAAATAATAGGACCAGAAGAGATTGAAAATAACTAATAGACGTAACAATCTCATGTTATTTCTATGTATATATCGACAATTCCACCTTCTATTATACATAAATCAAATGTTTTTGTTTCACTGCCGCGATAAATTTGTTCCGCAAGTAGTTACTTTGGAATAAACATATTTCATAAGCTCTCGTGTTTTTCTTCCAAGTGCATGATAGCACACAATCAATCCGTGTAACGTAAAAATGAATTATGATACAAAGAATGTTTCTTTATTATTATTTTAAATAACTGATGTAATGATTCTATCGGATAATAAGAGTATGTGTAAAACGTTGCATGTTTTGCAATATTTGTTTAGTTTGCAATCTACACATATATTGCAAAATTGGCATTTTTGGTTTTTATTGATAGTTTTATTATAAAATCACACTTAGAAGAAACAAACAGGCTAATAGTGATGACTACTGTTTCAAAAGAGTTTTTTTCCTTCTTAATTTTGATATTAATAAACGAAAATTAATAAGTCGATCTTAAAAAGGAAACTACGGATGCCAGTTTTTACGTATCTGATTTTTCATCCAAAAATTATTTTAAATTTCAAACTTTTAAAACTTTATGCTAAAAATTTAAAAATTATTATTTAGGAGAGAAAATCAAAAATGTTTTTCTTCTTCTAAGTATTAAATGAGTGTTTCAAACCTGTGACGATGTAAAGCTTTCTATTGAATATTTTTCCAAATTTTCTCATTAAGGAATAGATAATTTTTTTCAGCTTCTAATAATGTCAGACATTCGACAAAATATACGAATTATTAAATACAGTTCATAAAACATACTATAGTAACTAAGTAGATATATGAATTCTTTGAGTCGTTAAGCCTCTAAATTCTATAAAGTCAGGGATAATTAGGGAAAAATTCGGAGCTTGATATTGCATGGCGATGGTGGAGCTTAATGTCGCAAGAGCCTGATATAGCTTTACTGCGCCAAAAGTCGTGATGTAACTGTAATCCAGTCGTTTGAAAAGCGGAAAGAAGAAAAATTGGTTGACAAGGAAAGGGGTTGAGAAAACAAAGATGATTCGTTAGGGTACCTCGGGGATTTACTGTCTGTCACCCGTGCTTACAACAGACAGCAAACCACAAGAGAAAGCAAAATATCACTAGAGTGCCTCAGGGTCATTATATTCCATTACCTACCTAAAGAAGGCTAGTCCCTGAGAGCACTCGATATAGGAAGGACCGCCATATAAGGTTTCACACTAGTTTATAAATTTTAAATATCAATTCACATATCATTAGGTGTTTAAAAGTGAATAAAAAATATTTTCAACATTCAGTGTTTTCTTTTAAATTATTAACATTAATTTAAGAGATGGTTTTTATTGATTTAAAAATAAAGTTAATGACAGTATTGAAGTGAAAGCTAATTAATAAAAACTTCCGAGTGATTATAATTGAAAAAATGTTTTGCCGAGTAATCATTTGCTTAAAATATCCTAGTACATAAATCCCGATTAGATTTTTCTGAATATCTCAGGAATTAATGATAGATTTTGAATGGAATTTTGAACACAAGCTATTGAGACCAGTATCTAAGTTGTTCTGGGAAAAAAATGATATTCCATCAAAGAAAAAGTTTTTTAAGAATTAATTATGTTAATTAACATATTGAAGGGTAGTATATAATCAAGTTAATTTGATATTTGACACTAAGTGGGCTTTTCTACTTTTACGTATTTGGTCAGAACTTGCTCTTAAATTCAAAAACTTATATAAGTAATGGTTTGAGGTCAATATTAGTTTTTTCTTAGATTATGATAGCTTATTAACATCGCACTGAGAAGCAATACGTGGGCCATTGGCGACGGACCTAGAAATTCTGACCAGGACGACATCTGAGCTGGCACTTCCACATAGCATTAATGGAAGGACTTGGGACCCCGACGAGAATAAATGTGTGTCCCGATTAAGTGGCATCAAGCTTAGAGCCAACGACTAGGCGTAAACAACAACGGCTGCTAATCCGCGACCATAACCACTAGGCTACCGAGGCTATTGGTTTTGAGACAACACTGTTTTCGTCAAAGGTTAAATAGAGTATTGGAATGATTGCTCTTCCCATTAGTAATCAGAAACATCTTCTATTGTATTAGAATCAATAATCATGTTGTTTTCTCTTGACCGCTTAGGCTGCGAGGAATATTCAGATGAATCACTAATTAACCTCGAATCGAAATTACCATTTTTGTCGGATCCATATTCACCGCCACTGTAGTAATAGAGATCATTTTCTTCACCAGAAGACACTTTCCCTTCCCCTTTTTTTGAGCTTAATAGGGTCATGTAATTCATTATCATCTCTCTTCTGTAATATGAAATTTATGCTTTTGAAACCGATATAAACGCCCAGACACTATAACACAGGCTATTATTTCTCAATTATAAAATTCATTTCCCTGCCCCCCCCCCCTAAAAAATGCCACTTCTTATCTGTGTAAAAAAATTCTCATTCGAAAAATTATCATGCACTGGCTACTCTATCTGACAGCTCAAATACAACTAAGTTTCATATGGCGCAATCGACGCATTAGGTAGTTATAAGTTAAGCACGTGAACTTTGCGAGGCAAAAAATACAGTGCCAATATAGTTTGACTCCTTGCATGTCGAGTAGCCGCGATAGCTTAGTGGTCATGGTCACGAACTTGTGGTCTATATCGTCAAGTTGAGGGCTCGAGCCCTGATGTCATGAAGGACCCTACGTGTGACGAAACTCATGCAAGTTAAATCGTTCAAGTTCCCAAGTCACCCCGTTGTTATTATGGGGAAGTTAGGAGAGGGAAGTTCCAGCTTAAATGTTGTCCTTGTCACTTGACCGAGGTTCAAAATTACGAGGTTCGACGCCAATAGTTCCCATGTTGCTTCTAAATGTGACATTAACAAGCAATCACCCAATCAAAACCACTCAGGTCTTCGTCACTTCTGTATTACTGTGCCAAAAGTCCATTGTCTAATACTCGAATGATTTTTTTTTTGTAACAAATTCTATTTCATAGGTGAGGTAAAAACAAAGACATTTTTTTTTGTTTTTTAATGTTGCGTATAAGAAATGTAACTTTATTTCAAATCTTAATAAATTTTTGGACAGTACGTAGAGGTACAGTAAAGATTTAATTATTTCGAAGAAGTGATCGAGATATCTGGATAAAATTTATTCTGCGTATTAATTGATCTTTATGTATATAGTGTTGTAAATTAGAGTTATTAATGTTGTTTTGTTTGGTTTCAGGAAGCCATACATTGAAGTAATCCCCAATATGGAGAAGACAATAGTCAATCTGCTGAGTTTACAATGATGATCTTTGAAAAGTATTGAATTCTGTATGGTGTATATTGAGAAGTTTTAAGGATGACAAATAAAAATTAAATCTCTATTTAGATTATTTTTAGTAGTAATTAAAACTTTATGATATTGCTGATTACTTAAATCTACAGATTTCTGTAACCAAATAAATCTACATTAATAGCTGTAATTTACAACATTAGGCACATAATGCTCCATTAATATGCAGAATAAATTTTATCCTGATGTTTTGGTTATTTTTTCGGTCTTTCTTTCTTAATTAAACTTTTACGATATCTTTCGTAAGCACAACAATCGTAGTTTTTAAAGATTTGTGTCATATATTCGATTAGATTAACTTTTACAAATTGTTTATGATTTCGCTCTGTTGGTTATAAATCAAGTGAACAGTAAAGTTTGGATTGTTGCCATTTTTTTTTGAAAGTGAATAGTTTAAAATTGTGCAATTCAGTATCTTTTGCTATCATATTTACCACTGAAAATCTAAAAAAAGAAATAAAAATTAGTGACCAAATTTTTGAAATTATTTTGAAATAAATGAAATAGAACAAGACGCGATATATCGAAGACGATATCACAAGATACACCATATGTCATGATTTATTCATAGAAGTCTCTTTCCTGTTCCCTCATAGTTTTTATATGTATTACTAATATTTTTCCGAGTGTAGCTCTGCAGATAAGGGGAGTATTTTCACACAGTCGCAGATGTGGGATTGATATACGTCATTTTGAGAGGTCAGCGGCTTGTGTGTAGAATATCAGTGGTCACCAATATCGCATCTGATCTGATTTGTGTAGTATTTTTAAATACATATAGATAAATGTTACCTGTATTTCCCCATTGCATTTTTTAAATTGGACATTAATGTTAATATTTCTATTTCAGCGGATTAGATGTTTTCCCCACTACATCGAGGGATGTTTTTCTACCCCGTAGTGGGGGAGGACTGTAGGCCTTGAATGCCGGCTGCGTTTCGAACTCTTGACCTCTGTGTGGGAAGAAAATTTGACCGGTCGTTTTTTTGCCAATTTCTTACCTACGGAGCGAAAAGAAACGACCCAGTAGGACTAGTTATTAAGGTGTTTCAACTTCTGTTGTTGTCTTTGAAGAGAGCAACCGCATACTCTCTTCCAGTTTCACATGATGATACAAAGAGGAACATTCTGATTGATATTTGTGCGAAGGTTTTTTTTTCCAGCCAAAACAGAAATTGAGGTATATTCCCTCCTTGTAAAATTGAGTTTTTTTTTTTGGGGGGGGAAGGAGGGGATTGGAATACAGTTTCCATTGGACGTCAACAGCTGCTTCGAGTTGAGATAGTAGGTCTACTTGAACGTATGCAATAACCAGATTTTCATTAATTGTGACAATATATGGTTGTGTTAGTTAAATAATCAGAGACCCGTTTGTGTCAGGGGTACATGCAAGGAGTAGTTCTATGTTGTGCTGCCATCTAGTGTTCCAAGTCCAGGATCACCACTATGGTTTGGTGAGATGTTTTTCCTACCGCCTCGGGAGATGTTTTTCTACCCAGTAGCTGGGGATGACTGTTGACTTTGAGTGCCGTTGGCATGTCGAGCCCTCAATCTTTGTCCGCAGAAAATTTTTCTGGACGCTTTTTGCAATGCTCTAATCAACTAGACCAAAAAGAATCCCTCCTTGCACTAGTTATTAAGGTGTTTTAACTTCTGTCGTTTAAACACCTTAATAATTAACCCAAGGAGAGATCCTTTGTTGAAGAGTTGGCCGTTGAAGAATCGTTTTTGTTGAAGAGAGAGGTCGCTCTATTAACAGCTATTCCTAAAACAGATTACAATTTACCACATGTTCGAGGCGGGATGAAGAGCAATGCCTTCATTGCCCTATAGATTTTTTACTGGATAACCTATTTTCAAAATTCGTGTGATAACTGAATGAGTACTCTGTACAATGTATTTGTTCCCAGGCGTCGTAAGTATGCTAAGAACTTAAGAAAATGGTGACCCAATAACGTTGAGGTTGAAGCAGTATGGAGTTCTTGAGTTTCTGACATCTCAGGATTATAACCTCGATTTAGCACTTCGCGATTTTTACTTTAAGAGTGTCGACAGCAACCCCCGAAATTTTTCTCCAATGAACGAATAGTTACTGGTTGGTGGAATTGCGAGGAAAGGAATGTAAACCATGTCAAAAATTAAAAAGTAAATTACATTAAGGATGCACGAAGTTTTCACATTTAACAAGAGTTTTAAAAATCGAGTTACAAATAAAAAAAATTATGACCATGGAGGTATTACTTTTCAATCAAACCTCGTGTCTTTAATCTGCCGTTTTGAGTGTATTGTTAATCCCATGGAATTTCTATTATCGTCCTCAAAACTTTACTATTTTATCAATTTGAATGCAAGAAATTGCATCTGCATGAGTAAAAACAATGAAGGATTCTGCGGAACTACAATTTTTCTCCGATACTTGAAAAAATCTTAAAATATCTTTAAAAACAAGAAAACCTACCAACGGATCATTAAAATAGAGGTAAAAATATTTTTAAAAATCTGAGATAAATTATATCCTCAGAAATATTTATTATTTCTTACTCTTTTGGATGTCTTTGTCTGCATTCAAATAGATAAAATCGTTAAGATTTTAGAATGGTTGTATAGAAATTCCGTAGGAGTACGAAATCAAAGCGGCCGGTAAACGGGAGTCTTGAGGCATTATTTCAATGCAAGCTTTGGCTAATAGATATAATATCTCATGTGTCTAAATGCATTATTAAAACATCGTGTTTGCTCAATAGATAATATCTCGTGCGTGCATTTTAATGCATTATCACAATGTAGTTTTAACGCAGTAGATAACACTGCATGCATGTTAAGGTCTCATTTCAATGCAGCTTTTTACAACGTTTTTACAACGTTTTTCTGAATTTCACTTGGTGTGTGTGTGTGAGTGTGTGTGTGTGTGTCATCAAATTTTCGATCGTTAATTTAACCAACTTCCCATCAAGCTAGAGCTTTGAAATTTTGGGAATCGTTCGTACTGGCCTAACAATGCAATATTTAGACGTTTGCGAGAAGTTTTAACTAATATTTCAATAATTTTAATAAGTCAAAATATTCTTTCCTCTCGGCGCTTTTAGGATTGAGGGAAAACTTTCTTTCCCCCTCTGGGAACACCGGGCACTCCCCACACCACATGAGACCTCGTAAAACTATTGTACTCATAAAGGGGAGATACTATCTCCCTTTTACTATCTCCGAGATAGTAAGGGTTGCTGACTTTTTGACAGTAATCATTCGCAAGAAAGAAAGTTTCCAATATTTGGCACCATGTCTTATCACAATAATTTTTTCTGAATTCTGGTTCCCATTTTTTTTTAATAGAATGACTTACAAATTTTCAAATGCATGTTTTGATTTTATGAGTATTATGAATTTTTTAATACGCTCACAAATATCTCTTTTTTAGTAAATTTTAAAGTTAAAAATAACCAACAGTTTTAACTAATATTTCAATAATTTTCTTTAATAAACTTTGCCACCATATAAAAACGTTGTTTTTAAAAACGTTGGTTTTTATATTCTGAATTTCACTTGGTGTGTGTGTGTGTGAGTGTGTGAGTGTGTGTGTCAAATTTTCGATCGTTAATTTAACCAACTTCCCAACAAGCTATAGCTTTGAAATTTTGGGAATCGTTCGTACTGGCCCAACAATGCAATATTTAGACGTTTGCAAGAAGTTTTAACTAATATTTCAATAATTTTAATAAGTCAAAATATTCTTTCCTCTCGGCGCTTTTAGGATTGAGGAAAAAATTTCCTTCCCCCTCTGGGAACACCGGGCACTCCCCACACCACATGAGACCTCGTAAAACTATTGTACTCACAAAGGGGAGATACTATCTCCCCTTTACTATCTCCGAGATAGTAAGGGTTGCTGACTTTTAGACAGTAATCATTCACAAGAAAGAAAGTTTCCAATATTTGGCACCATGTCTTATCACAATAATTTTTTCTGAATTCTGGTTCCCATTTTTTTTTAATAGAATGACTTACAAATTTTTAAATGCATGTTTTGATTTTATGAGTATCATGAATTTTTTAATACGCTCACAAATATCTCTTTTTTAGTAAATTTTAAAGTTAAAAATAACCAACAGTTTTAACTAATATTTCAATAATTTTCTTTAATAAACTTTGCCACCATATAAAAACGTTGTTTTTTAAAAAAGGTTGGTTTTTATATCGAATTATTTCCAATAGATAATATCTATATATGAAAGGCTCTTTTTCCATAAATATCCGAGGATAAACTGTAAAATTAATAGTTTCAAGTAAATTCAATATGCATGGCATTGAGAGATTTTTAAAAAAAGTTCTGAAAGAATTGAAAAATAGAAGAATTCGCCAATATATAACACATCGATCAATAACTCCCGAGACTAATCCAGAGATGGCGCTCGTAGTAAACCAGTAACCAGGACTTTCTAGAGTACTAATCTTTGCTTGAAACGTGTCAAAATTTTAAGTCGATCGGACAAGGAAAAAGGTTTTTTGAAGTGAAGTGAAAAAGGTTTTTTCCAAGTGGGTGCCGCGATTGCTTTCGATGGAACAAAAACAGCAACGAGTCGATGATACAGAAAGCTATTTATCGCTATTTACTCGCAACAAAAAAAATTTCTTGCGAAAAAAAA
>BMAW01070729.1:206893-269069 GCA_019974015.1 Nephila pilipes | reverse complement strand
AGAAGTTTTAACTAATATTTCAATAATTTTAATAAGTCAAAATATTCTTTCCTCTCGGCGCTTTTAGGATTGAGGGAAAACTTTCTTTCCCCCTCTGGGAACACCGGGCACTCCCCACACCACATGAGACCTCGTAAAACTATTGTACTCACAAAGGGGAGATACTATCTCCCCTTTACTATCTCCGAGATAGTAAGGGTTGCTGACTTTTAGACAGTAATCATTCACAAGAAAGAAAGTTTCCAATATTTGGCACCATGTCTTATCACAATAATTTTTTCTGAATTCTGGTTCCCATTTTTTTTAATAGAATGACTTACAAATTTTTAAATGCATGTTTTGATTTTATGAGTATCATGAATTTTTTAATACGCTCACAAATATCTCTTTTTTAGTAAATTTTAAAGTTAAAAATAACCAACAGTTTTAACTAATATTTCAATAATTTTCTTTAATAAACTTTGCCACCATATAAAAACGTTGTTTTTTAAAAAAGGTTGGTTTTTATATCGAATTATTTCCAATAGATAATATCTATATATGAAAGGCTCTTTTTCCATAAATATCCGAGGATAAACTGTAAAATTAATAGTTTCAAGTAAATTCAATATGCATGGCATTGAGAGATTTTTAAAAAAAGTTCTGAAAGAATTGAAAAATAGAAGAATTCGCCAATATATAACACATCGATCAATAACTCCCGAGACTAATCCAGAGATGGCGCTCGTAGTAAACCAGTAACCAGGACTATGTAGAGTACTAATCTTTGCTTGAAACGTGTCAAAATTTTAAGTCGATCGGACAAGGAAAAAGGTTTTTTGAAGTGAAGTGAAAAAGGTTTTTTCCAAGTGGGTGCCGCGATTGCTTTCGATGGAACAAAAACAGCAACGAGTCGATGATACAGAAAGCTATTTATCGCTATTTACTCGCAACAAAAAAAATTTCTTGCGAAAAAAAAAAAAAAAAAAAATTTGGAAAAGCGTTGGAACGATTGTATCACCCTAAAAGGTGATTAACAAAAGGTGTTATGTTGATGAATAAAAAAAAATTTTGCAAAAAAAATGTTGTTTTCAATTTTAGACTCGGGAGTTATTGATCGATGTGTTAATTCTTAAAGAAAAAGTTCTTATTGGATGAGTGGTTTGCAATAGTCTGAGCAAGAATGTGGTCGAAGAATTGATTAACGGCAATTGAATCAAAAAATATTTTTAAATTTATTGAATGAGAATTCGAGTCCATCATGTTGTCATTCGAGTATATCAATACGAGTATATCATGTTGTGATAATAATAGAAATAAAATGCTCTATGCGTCCTAAACCCAATGCGTTTAAATCATCCCGAAAAATTATTCCACCTGTCCTTCTATGATTCTAAGAGTCAAAATGATGGTAGAATATTTCCAATATATCTATTTTTGTGTGATTTTAACCAATTGACAGTTCCAAAAATTAAAAAAAAAATATTTGTAAAAAAATATCTTTTTTATTTTCCTTCAAATGCTAGTTTTTTTTTTTATTGCCGAAATGTAAAAAAGTTGCATTCATGGTCAAAATATGTGCAAAAAATCAGTTAACTCAAAATAAAGTACATATAAATAGAATTATAAAAAATATAATTGCACCTTTAAGGTTGACTTTTTCCACACAATTGGAGCGGTAATTTCCAATTCTGGGTTCTTTTTCACAATATTTTGTAGCATGGTCAGTGCGAAAAACACACGAATTTAATTTGATGTGTTATGGGCTCCTAATATATGCTCTCGATATGCTCCTACTGGCACATAGACGTTTGCCATCTTCCTGAAATGATTATTCAGCATAACGATTACTTTCTAACTCTATTATATTTATAATATCGTTATTAAAAATTTGTCGAAGAATTGTAGAATTCTTATGTTGTCCATCGATTTTCATGTAAATAGACGGAGTGCCAAGAAAAGAAAATTTTGATTGACTTATTGGAGGATTTTTTACTTCGATTTTGCAAAATGTCCAAGAACCTTCGAAATTATTATCATCCAAACTTATTTATCTATCATTAGAAGGTCTGTAAAATCCTGAAGAGCTGGGAAATTGGCTTATTCCTAACTTTCTTTTTCTAACCTTGGGGTTTTTATAGTAAACTAAATTACATAAAGTTACGATTTCTTCCCAATCAAAATGAAAAGTGATCAGACACATTAAATGAAGATAGAAGTGAATTGAATTAAATTAGAGATAATGATACATAAATGAAGTAAAATTGGTGGAAATGCAAGGAGATATAGAATAATGATTTATAGATAGATATTTATACTTTAGATTGGAGGATCGGATTAGTTTTGTGGATTAAAGGGTATTCTAGTTAAGTATAAAGACAAGAATCGGTTATTTGTGGAAGTTATTGAATGAGAAGGAATGAATTGGTAAGCTATGAATTTATTATTTGATCTTAATTTAGAAACGACGCGTTAAGTGGGATTTGAGAGCAAGCGACCAAATCTAATTTCATTCCTAAATATTTTATCTTGTTCTTATATATGTTCAATCAGAGTATCGTACTTAATAACAATTTAATGTAAAATGATATTGGCCGTTTCCTCAAATAATGAAGAAGGGTATTACAGGCTCCCGTATTTTTTTGGAAAATATTCAAAGTCACTGTGGTCAGAACTTCCATAGTCACTGCTACTATTCTCAGAATTATCCAGATTGGGTTTACATTAAACTTAAGAATAAAAACTAAATAAAATACAACCTAAACTCAGTTATTAATTTTTCATAATAAGCTAAAAAAAGTATAATAGTTTTCTTTATAGCTTACCAAAACGAAACTTTTATGAATTATACAATACCCAAACAAAAGAGAGCGTTTCACAAGGAATCCAAGCACCCACACATAAGTTTATTCTACGAATCAGTATTCCCATCTATGAAACAAAAAGTATATTAGAATAATTATAAATGATAATCAGAAACGTGATGTTCGAGAAATATCCAAGAAATCGAAAATGAGATTCTTGCACCACATACGAGTAAATCACGCTGCGCGCGAAATGCGTTATCCGCATCGGGTAAAACTGGTAAGTTGTTAATTATATTTTAGAGGTATAATATAAAATAGAACGACGTAGTTTTTTTTTCTATTAATGAAAAAATAATAAGACTAAAATGAAATAATTTGTTATTTCACACTAAAAAGGCAGCTTTCAAATATTTGGCAGAATTCAGCAACATCGTTAAAAATTCCAATAAGTTGAAGAAATTTCTTAACTTAAAAAAGTTTCTACTAATTCGGAAAACACTTTTTCGGATATCACGGGTGCCAAATAGAATGAAAACCACAATTTGAAAACAAATAGGTTCTTATCGAACGCATTTCACTTTTCAATCCATTTAATAACGAAAAAAAAAAAAAAAAAAGAATGGGATCAGTGCAAAATTCTTGCGCAATGGGGTACCATAGGGATCGATGAAAAAACTCATTAGTTGTTTTTGAGAGAAATGCTTTCGAAGCAAAATTTCCCAAGAGTAAAATGAACATTATATATGCTTCTGGTAACGTTTTGGATAGGCTTACTTATTTAATCTTGATAAGCTGAAGAATGAAGAACAATGATGGAATAATAAAAAGTTGATAATTTGAACTACCGCATAACTAAACGTTAATAGTAAAGAATATATATATATACACGTTATATATGTATATCGTTAAGTTATAATTCTTACTAAGATATAACTGAGATAAGTAGATAAAATTTATTCTGCAGAATAATTGATTCTTATGTACATAATGTAGTTGATAACAGCTGTGAATGTTGATTCGTTTAGTTTCAGGAAGTCGTAGGTTGAAGTTACCCCATCGTATGGAGAAGATAAAGTTCAATCTGCTGAGTTCTTTGACTTTCTTCGAAATATCAAGAAATGGTTCGAGAAGTGTAAGTTCTGAGGGATGACTACGTAGAGAAAAATTTTAAGGATTACAAATAAAAGTTATGTTTTTTAATTACTTCGTCGTAATTATTAAAACTTTTTTCGATACCCTAAGATTATAATTAAAATTTTAAGGTACTGTGAGTTACTTCAATCTACAGTTTCCAGAAACCAAACTTTAACTAATAGCTTTAATTTACATTATACACATAAGGATCCGTTAATATGCAGAATAAATTTTATTTAGTTAAGTTGTTTACATTTTTTAATAGTTATTAAATTTTACAGTACCACATCATATTTATAAGTACACTCACACAGCCACACGATGAAAAAATGCCATATTTTCACCTTCTGTTCTTCTTCGTAACCTTTTTTCTCTTTTTAGTTCCTAACCAAATTGTTCCAACCAATCTATCTCGAATTAAACTGCAACTTTCATTCTAGCTACAAAATCGCGAGTGTCGTGGTAGTATCACGAACTCCTTTAAACGCTGAATTAACAAAATTTTGGGACTTCCTCCTTCTTCTGAGGTTTAAAAAGATTTCACTAATAGTTAACCGCTCTTTTCCGCATCTCTTCTCTCTTCTGACACTTGAAATAGGATCCATGATCGTCGGCACTTTATTCCGTCATGGCTTGGAATAATAAATGTATAAAAGGCCCCAGAATCAACCAATATAATCATTTATTACTAGTAACGGCTGTCTTATTTTGTTCTTAACATGAAAATATGTATTTTGTTAACATAAACATTATATATATAATATATATATATGTATATATATATATATATATATATATATATATATATATATATATATATATATATATATATATATATATAACACATGGATCAATAAGTCCCGAGACTGTGCGGTCGTTTTTTTGCGATTTCCTCCTTCAAACGCACCAGCAAGTCAATATAATAATCACTGTTGATCGATTTACCTTTTTCGAAATAGTCAATGAAAATCACGCCATGCGTATCCCAAAAAACTGACACCATGACTTTGCCAGCTGACTGCTGCGTTTTCGGACGCTTCGGACGGCTTTCGCCAGCTGTGCGCCACTCAGATGACTGCCGCTTCGACTCTGGAGTGTAGTGATGTATCCATGTTTCGTCCATGGTCACGTAACGACGCAAGAAATCTTTTTTGTTGCGAGTAAATAGCGATAAACAGCTTTCTGAATCATCCACTCATTGCTGTTTTTGTTCCATCGAAAGCAATCGCGGCACCCACTTGGAAAAAACCTTTTTCATGCTCAATTTTTCATGAAGGATAGTAAATACACTTCCATAAGATATCTGTGTCATCTCAGCAATCTCACGGAGCTTCACTTTACGATCTTTCATTATAATTTTTGTCACTTCACTCACATTTTCCGGTGTAACAGCTTCCACAGGTCTACCCGAGCGTTCCGCGTCATTTGTGTCGGTACGACCACGTTTAAACTCGGCAAACCACCGACAAATCGTTGCTTTTGATGGACAAGAGTCCGGGTAACATTTTTCAATCCATCGTTTCGCTTGCACGGTGTTTTTACCCATTAAAAAACAATGTTTTATCAGAACACGAAACTCGGTTTTTTCCATTTTTTAAACAAACTACAAAACGACTTTACTCCAACCTCGATAACTCAGCTGTTTCTGGTCCGATCGACTTAAAATTTTGACACGTTTCAAGCAAAGGTTAGTACTCTAGAAAGACTTGGTTACTGGTTTACTACGAGCGCCATCTCTGGGTTAGTCTCGAACTTATTGATCCATGTGCTTTATATATATATATATATATATATATATATTATAAATAATAATATTAATAAACTTAACAAGAATTACCTTAATTGAGTAAAGTACCAATAAATAAGCTAAGAAATTAAGACATTGTAAAACAAAATGGGCATATAAGAAAATTGAAAATGACGTGTCTAGTTTTGAACAGACAAGCGTGGTTAAATATATTTATTAAAAATTAATTTAGTCCACCCAGGAAATTACTTTATAACAGCATTGTTAACATTAAAAAGAAAATTTTACTGTAAACTTACTGAATAATGTTAACTTACCATAGAATCATGTAATTATTCTAACTAAATAAATCAAAATTTATGTTGTAGATACTCACATATTTTCAATTAGTATTTCTATAAAATTATTAACAAAATAATTAAAAATAAAGTATTTTTATGAGTTTATAGAACATTTTAATATCTTGATTCAACATGGCTATCATAGTATCATACTAAATTTTAAATAATGAATTGTGAATTTATCTTGTGAAAATTCAGTTTATAAAATAGTTAAAATTATTAAGTGTTCAAACAATTTTGTTAGTAAATTAAAAAAATGTTAAGTTAAAATTCATGAATAATATAAAAACGCATTATATATTCTAATACTCAAAACCATATAATACAGATAGCGCTAACTATTAATAAAAAAAAGGAAAGGAAATTGTTTTGCGAGTAGCTGTAGATGAACTGTAATATACATTGAGCTATTTTATTTGAGCTACGAAAATAATACTTTTTGTAAATGGGAAGTAACAAAAATTAAATTGGCAACAAGTTGGTGACAAGCTGAAAACGCGACTCTCACATATACAGAATTGAAAGCATCACCACATGTTGAAAGTTTTTCGCAACGCTTATAATGTGAATTCTCTCAACTCTCTCTATCTGTATCACGTTTCCCCTTTTATTGAAGATTTTTAATGTGACGTTTGAATTGAAAATATGTCTTAATAAGTGAAAAGTGACTAATATAAATTATATTAGAACTATAATTGAAGTTTAATGAATAGAATTGAGGAGATGCATATGTAAGCGGAGTACGAGTTTAATCCGAGAGTTCGTTGTTTAATATACTGAGTGAGAAGAAGGTATGAGCTGAAGAGTAGTGATCGTATCGACACAAATGCAAAGAATGATGAGATCTCTAACCAGTAAAGATCTAAATAAGGTTAATAGATCGTACCCTCCTCTATAAATTTTCTAAGGATTTGAACTGGACTGGTTTGGTAAGATATATTCTTATTAATTATATTAAACACGATATTATGACGCATATAGGACATACCCACTAATATAGTTGGTTAAGGATTCATTACAAAATATGACATGCACAAGTTTTAATAATCCTTATTTTGAAATAGGAAATTACAGTCTTTAAGCTATCAATAGCTTCAAATATTTAGAATTTTAAATGAACACTTTGAGCGACTAAACTCCAGAGGTTTGCTCCAGAGGAACATTTGCTTATAGATGTTTTTTGAACTATAAATATATAGAATATCATTTCTTCGTAATAAAAATTAAAAAACTCAGGGACAAAAATTTGATTAGGCTCGTTCTCACATGCGCTGCTGAAACTTGGGCAATGACTGAGAAAGATAAAGATATTTTTGCTATATTTGGAAGAATATTTTTAAGAAGCGTATTTGTGGTGGAATTAGATATGATAATTATTGGAGAAGAACCAATTCGAAAATTTACAATTTTTTTAAAGAGCCCGATATTATTAATTTTATAACAATACAGAGGATTAAATGGGCAAGACACTTAATAAGATTGGATGACAATCGAGCCACTAAAAATATATTCTTGGCTAATCCATTTGGTACCCGAAAAAGAAGGAAACCAAAACTCAGGTGGATTGACTACCAGGCAAAAGACTTGAAAAGTGACAAATTGGAAATACTTAGCCAAGAACAAGACGGCTTGGAATGAAATTTTGAGAAAGGCCAAGGCCCACCGTGGCTGTGATGCCAGTGAAGAAGGATTTATTTTTGATTATTCATATATCTGATTAAAATAACTTACTTATCATCCCTGTATGATTTTTTGTTCTTTGGACTTTGATTAATTATTCTTTTAACTATAAATTGTTACGAAAAGTAAAGGAAATTATATCGGGGCATTTTATAATTTTGATTTTATACAACTTCCTGGCGGTTTCGTGGGGCCGCGGTAGCCTAGTGGTCAAGGTCGTGGACTAGCGGCCGGCGGTTTTCGTTCAGTCGCGGGTTCGATCCTTGGCCGCCAAAGACCCGCCGTGTAGCCGGGGCTGATGCACGTTAAGTCTGTTCGGGGACCAAAGTCCTCCCATTGGTGTGGTGTGGATGTTAGGAGAGGGGGTGCCAGCTCAGGTGTTGTCCTCGTCACTTGACCGGGGTTCAAAATTACGAGGTCTGTCGCCAATAGCCCTCGTGTTGCTTCTAGTGTGACGTTAATATAAACTAAACCTAGAGGTATCGTTAAGAACAAAAACTTTTTCTTCCGGCGATCAGTTCTATAAAACTACTCTGTTACGGGATTTGATGCAGAGGATGAAATCTATTCCATCTTAGCTTCAAATTTTCATTCAACTTTATTATATGAAGAAAAGAGAATCCTTAAGGGAACTTAAACAGATTTGGCTTAGCAAAACCCGAACTGAACATGTTACCTTATTTCTTTACAAAACAATTCTTTGACAACAACAATTCTATCTTAACATACTAATGCAAGCACTGTAAATGTTCATTTATGCTTATTAACAAATTGGAGGTAGTTAATATCATGTGAGATACCCCTCGTTTGGTTTAATTCTGATTGATTGCACATCATAGGGACGAAAAAAGCTAATGATGATTGATACGTGTTAATTTCAAATCTATGAATTCATTTTGAATTTTTTATTACGTCTTTATCATAACACTCTACTCTCAAAATATCCGTAATAGATGGTTTAATTAACTATGAAACTCTCTGAGGGATATAGCAGTCATTATTTTCTCTGATTGCTTTTGACGATTCTAGTAATGAAACTGCCTACACTAAATTGCAATACTCCGGCACTGCTACTAGGATTTGGATACTGAATTTTATCTCACCATTGGGAAAAACTAGGTGTTGATGCTATCATTTTATGTCCTCTATTTTCTTATTTACCATAATTTTTAATTTTTCATATTTTGTGCCTGCAAAAGTCATGCGTTTACATTCTTAAAAAGATAGAAAGAAAAGAAAGGACATTCTTACTCCCCCCCACCCCACCCAGAAAAAAAAAAGAATTTCCCATTTGTAATGAAATTCCATCGAAATTATTTACTGGGCAAGCACCTACTAGTATCTTTGGAGGCCAATGAATAAACAGTTGGAGATGTAAATAATTCACACTGAACATCTTGGTAAGCAGTCCGAAGATCAAGAATTCCAATTTCTATATATAACCATTCATTACAAATTGATTTCATGGACTTTATCTGAATACATCATTGTCTCAAATATGCGTTTCAGCTCGAAGAGAATATGTATCATAATTTTCAGACTAGGCCGCGATACTTTAGGAGGTACTAATATTTATGGTCGCGGACTTGATGCCGGTACTGTTTTCGTTGAGTTGTGTGTTCGAGTCTGCATGCACTGAACACCTGCCGTGTAACGGGAATGATGCTCGCTAAATCTGGTCGATATCCTAAGTTCTCCCATTTGAGTGGTGTAGAAATTTAGATTGGGAAGTTCCAGCTTTCATGTGTCGTCCTTGTTACTTGATTGAGGTTCTAAATTACGAGGTCCGCCACCAATAGCCCTCGTGTGGCTTCTGAGTGAGACGTGAATAAACGATCACATCACAATCCCTATTTTAGAATGCCCATGCAATTGGGCTAACGGAAGTATGATGGTCAAGTTAAAAAAAATCGCTCCTCATTTCGTTTGGAGTGATGCTACTATTGGACGAAGTTGGTAGAAATGGTTGAGTAACGGCAGAATGCAGAATCGAGAAGTTTATATGACCTAAACACCGACTTCCGTACTATGAACTGTATGCACACCGGATTAAGAGTCGGATCCTTTGAACTATGAGTTCCTAATCCTTTTTGGCCTCCCGTCCACTTCTCGGGGGAAAAAATTACTCTATCCTCCTCCTTAAAAAAAAAAAAAAACCTACTCTGACTTCCGTTCTTAAAATCAATAACGTAGTTTTGAGTTTTCAAATTTTTAGTAAATGTTTATAAAGGCTTCCAAAAGACAGAAAAAGAAAGAAATCATACTTATACTAAGTTAACGAGGTGTGAGCTCGCATCCATCGACTTCCTTTTACTTGTGCACCGGCAAGCGGTGTTTGTAGTGGCAATGGACTCTTTCTACATGGAATCTCATCGATTAGAATGAAATTGTTTTCAGCAATATATCTCACTTTAAATTGTCCCCTAATGTTCTCCTAAGACAACGTTGTCCCGGAACAACGTCGGCTATTCCTGTTTAACAAGTTGTTCAATTCACTACATCTATCTACTCTCTCGATTACGTCCATGAAAGCCGTTATATACTACACTAAAAATACAGTTTACTTCAGCTACTTGGATAGTTATATGTTCAACTTCGGAGTGATTATGATTGTTTATTAATGTCGCACTAAGAAGCAACACGACGGCAGTTGGCGATGGAGTTGGTACCTCTTTCTCCAAGCAATTCACACTGTACTAACGGGAGGACTCCTACCAGATTTAACATGCATCAGACTCACTACGTAGTAGGTTTTTAGTGGCATCAGGGTTCAAGCCTCCGACTCGTAGAAAGCAACGCCGGCCGCGAGTCCACGACCTTCGCCACCAGGCTACCGCGGCCACATAACTTCGGGAAATGAACATGTATTTGCTGGATGAAGTAGAATCGTTAGAAAAGAAAAAAAAATTGCTCGCAAAATGTAAAACTAAAATTAAGATCGAACTTAATGCTCTTTTTAAATTAATATATTTTTTCGTTCAGAAGGGGATTATTCATGATATTTTACGATAACACTTTTCAAAAAGCTGTTTTTAGCTTCTGTACCTGCTGACCATAGCAGAGCTAAGCATTCACACCTTGTGTATCCTATTAGGAGTATATACTTCCGATGCACATTGCCCATTCTGCCTGGGATCACTCCCTTGACAAGATGAGCTTTACAACAGAATTAAAGTGTATCATGATATTCTTCCAGGGGGGTTATCTCTCCTTTTAGTATAACAGGCAGGTGAAAAACACTTTGAATCGCTTTTTCAGTGGACTTCTTAGGTCTCTGACTGATTCGAATAAAACTATTTCCCAAACTACATTATTAAGTGTTCCAATAGCCCAGCCTCTTTTGCCTATATTCTCAATTATTTAAGGTTCTCCAAACAAAATCATCTCTCCAATCCATGTACCTTTGGTAATCTAGTGGTCATGATCACGAACTCACGGCCAGTGCTGCTTCCGTCGAATCGTGGACTCGCATTCTGAGGCAAAAAAGAATCACAGTGTAGCGGGTTTGATGCACGTTATAATAGTCAAAGTTTCAGTTCCTCTCCTTGGCGTGGTGTAGAAGTTTGGAGAGAGAGGTATCAGTTCAGGAGTCGTCGTCGTTGCTTGAATGAGGTTCAAAGTCATGAGGTCCATCACCAATCATCTATATTTTGTCGCCGGGACTTCTGCTTTATATATTTTTTTTATTCCGGTAGTGTTTAACATTAACAGCTCTTGAATTTATCTGAATTTAAATCTGCTTGATTTTTCGTGTAAGTGTCACATTTTTTTCGAAATTAATTGAATATAAGACTGTTAATGTTGGTGATGTCTCTGTATTTGTGAAATTGAAATATGGGAAATCCACTGGGGAGTTGCCCTGAAATCGGTCTACTTTTGTTGCTTGTTCCATCCGGACTGACTACCGAGGAATATGGATTTATATATGAAGAGCTAATAAATTTTAGACCCTTCTTGCTTAATTTTGGAGATAAGAAAATTAGAATCTACAGATCAGAAATGTTTAGTTATATCACTTTTTTTTCCAAGGTATTCCATGAAATTTTTAGTAAAGATAGAAGTAATCATGAAACATATGTTTCGTATTCTGAGGAAGAAAACAATTGTATAGTTAAATTGAATGAATAATTTAACCGGATTTCAAAACTTGAACGTAACAATGCTGAACGGAATTGATGCCTTTTAGAAGCTTGAAAAAGCTTCTTTTTGTTCTTAAACTTTGATATATTTACTACTAACCTATAAGAACAAATTAAAGGTAATATCCAAAGCCTACTGGAAACAGATAACTTCATACTAATACTGAAATTCTTAAGGAAGCTTCTGAATCTGTGGTTTTCTCCATTCAACAGACAAATTCTCAGAATCTTGGCTACTCTAACATTTACTTCAGTGCTTGTCCGTCAACAATCTTGACCCCATAAGAGTCGTGATTGTCCAACCTCCCACTGATAAATTTTTTTAATTAAGCTAAAAACAAATTTACTTCAGATCTTATTAAAAGGAGTTTGTTGTCCAAAATAGATAAAATTAATAAAATTAGCTGTGGAATCTTGGCTATTATTCTAATCGATGAGGATGATGTGCAGTTGCTGGAATTGAAACTCAGGAAGATTGATTATTTGAAAGATATGTGATATAAGTAGGCCTAAGGCTAGAGATTCACAATTGGTTAATAACAATCAACCCAAATTTTACTTCAATAAAAAGAAACTAATACAAATAACCAGCGTTTTGGAACTAGGCACGACCTTAATCATGAATACAGAGACAAGATTAGTCCAGTACTTTAATTTTTAGTCATACGGACTTTAATTTATAATATTTTCTCACTTGTTCCCACATTGACTTCGGTTTTTAGTTCTTTTGCTTCTTTTCGTACTTCTGGCTGATCAAATCAATATTTTGCTACTGAATGCTGATCACTCCTGGATAGCAATCTCAGAGTCTTTGTGGTCGCTTCGGAACTTGGATTCGACCTTCTGCTTATCCAAGATCCTTATCTTAATTTTAATAATCCTTTGAGTTCCCCATCCCCAGGTTCAATTCAATATTTCTCTTTAAAAATAAATTTCTCACTGTTTGTTTTAATAAATAAATTTACCCCGAATTCTTCAATAAAACTGATCATGCAATAGTGTTTTGCTTAAATTTAAAACACTTTCCATTTTATTAATAAATTTATATTTCCTTCTTCAAGATGATTTGATATTATGTTATGGAGCTTTCTGCTTATAGAATTTCGAATATTATAGTTGTCTCTTGAAGGAAGACTTCAATACTAGGTTTCACTTCTGGGACTATGATTTTACTGATATCTGGTCGATTTCGCATTACACACAACGTAGTTTAAATTTCTCATATATACTAGATTTAGGTGATAATTTTGTGGCTCATTCAAGTAAGGGTAACCCACATATTTAATTGATTTCTAATAGCATTCTTTATTAGGGAGACGAGTGGGAGGTTTTTCAGGAGTCACAGTTATTTGGGAGTGTAACTGTGATATGATATAAATACTTCCGAATTTTATTTAAAAACAAAATACGATACCAATAAATTTTTGAAAAATATCAAAAAATTCTACTCAAAACTTATTTAAACAGTTGAATTAGTTTGGAATTCTGATATACAATTGCAATATAAAAAGAATATAAAAATGGAAAATTCTTGAGGCTAAATACGAATCCTGGAAGCACTTCTGCATCATCAGTATTGAAAAATTTGGCATGAAGATCAAGATTGCTTTTAGCAATGGTTTAAACTCTCGGGCCCTTGAGGTCATAATTCCTGGATCGTCTAATAACTCTACAAAGCAGAAATATGAATTTTTAAACCGTTTTCTTTTCTCATAGTCCAATTAGACTATTGATTTGAATTTTGAAGAACTTTTCTTTCCTCCAAGGTTTCCACCGAAGTGGTAGGTATCTTTGGTCTTTAAAAGTCTTAGTAGAGGGAAGGTTCCCAGCCCTGGCTTTTTGGACTATGGCATTCAGAAACATATTTTTTTCTAATTTTCCTAATCTTTTAGTGAAATTTAACAATTTATGAATACAATTTCCCTATTTTCCAAATAACTTAAGAGATGCTAAATTGAAACTCCTCTTTAAACATGGTAAGGACCCGTGATCTGTTAAATTGTATAGATCAATTTGTTTATTGCCAAACACAAGGTAAATTGCTGAGCGTGTTTTTGTCAATAGATTATATTTCTAGATTCATCAAAACAATATTCTTCATCCAAATTAATTTGGTTTTAAGGAAAATTTTTTGGTTCTGATGACGGAATTTTCTACTTGATTTCGCATATCAATGACAAAATATCTACAGAACATGTAGCAGTTACTTTTATACATATCAAGAATGCGTTAGGCAATATAAACTGATCTCTTTTATTAAAATATTTTTAGAAACCTTCCTTTTCCAATCTGTTTTCAAAAGTTTATTTATTCTTACTTAATAAATTGGTCTATTATTTTTTCTAATACTAACTTTATTACACTGTATCTAATTATTAAAGACTATCCTCAGGGTTCGGTGCTTGCATCAGCTCTGTGGAATTAATATTTTAATTTTATTTTAGCTATTTATTGCGAAAACGTTTTAGTTCAAGCTGACGTGGTGATTGGGTGGTTATTTCTTCCGGAAATTCAAGAGGAAATCTGGATCATATTATAGTATTTTAATTAGTCTTATTTTGCTGAACATCTGGCAGGACTAAGGTTGGAGATCTTGATTGAGAAAACCGCCTCGGTAGTGTTTAGATACCCGTCAATCCATAACAAGATAGCTTGAGATGGCAGGGTCTTGAATCGAAACCCAATACATATTTTCAAAATAAATAATTCATACATAAAAATTTGTAAATTTTATACATATTTAGGTACTCTGAATGGCTGCCAGCACTCCTGAAGCCCGCACATTAAGAATCTTACAGAAAAAAATTCATAACATCTCATTAAATTTTAATAGGGTTTCCTTCGGTAATTTCAATTCTAGAACTTATTAATTATGGTACTTGTCTGTTATTGAACCTATTATAGTCTATGGTGCGTGAGTTTGGGGTAGTGCTCTAATCTCCTCTCAAATTACTGAGTTAAACTCCTTTCAAACCTTTAAATATTATCGTCTGTAGAAAGTCTTTAATTATCGCTTTGCAGGTAATTGCAGGGGGTCCCCCTATTCACCTTATCCTAAAATTTCATTTTCTTAAATATGAAATTTCAAACCAGCATAATTCAAACTTTTTCACCTGATGTGTTTGTGTGAATAATATCCCATTCAACTCAAATATTTCACTGAGAGCTGTTCATCCTGAAAAACTAATTCTTTTTCTAAACAGAATTTCTGGGTCCTTAGAGTGGAAGATTAACACCGACGGATCAAGAATTGGATCCGAAACTGGATTCGCCGTGTTAGTCTTCCATCGGATTGTCCTATTAGTGAAACTCATGTTGAAACTCGATTTTTATAATTTAGTTTTTAAAGCCGAGCTTTCGGCAATCGTATTTGCCGTATTGTGTGCTACCTATTATAACTTCAAAGTTATAACATATTCCGACAGCTTATCATCAATATTGCTGCTGCAGAGTACCAGAAATAAATCGGCCTTTATTAATATTATTTATGAAAAATTCTGATTTTTACAACTTATACTGGGATCAGACTCACATCAAGGATTACTACCAGAAACTGCAGATTCATTTTCAAAACTCGTTGTCGCTTGTCGTGAGGGAAGGAATATACCTGCCCCTCGGTCTCATATAGTTAAGATTGATTTTAAAAAATAAGCTTCTTTCTGACTGGGAGGTCTGGTGATTAACTTGTAATACCGATATTCGGGTTCATTCTTATATTCCGAGATCAAATCTGAGTTTTTATACCCATTCTGGTTTTATTACTCACTTCTTAAATGGTCATGGTCCGTTCGCTAGTTAATTAAATCGTTTTAATTTTGAAAAATATAAATTTATGTTTCTGTGGCTCTGTTAGAAATGCTGACCGCTACGTTTTCCCTTGCTTTATTACCATATGTTTTCATTTAAATTGTCCTGTAGTTGAAGCAAAGCATATTTGGCTGAAATTCATTTGTGAAAACCCTAGTTTGTATTCCAAGCTCAAATCTTGTTTTCTTACGGCTCGTAAAGTTATCCAATAAATTTCATAATTGTTTCAATTTTTGATTACATTTCTAAATATTTCAATATCCCTTATTGTATGCTTATAATTGTATACCTCGCACATATGTATATATTTTTGTCTAATATTTAATTTTTTTCACTTTTATACAGTACTATATTACCAAACATACGTTACCTGTTATGCATCTTATTTCTGCAAGAAAGAAATCCAACTATTAATTTTTTACTGCTGTCATATACATTTTTTCTATTCTGTAAACACATTGAAAACTTTTGTTTACTTTTGAATTTCGAAATTATGCAACATCTTACGTTCTTTATTCCAACATGTACTATTATATATTTCCAGTTATTGCTGAGGAAGAAAAAACATTTTTTTTCGAATAAACACTGAATGCAGGGGTGATTGTCTCCCGGGACGCTGTTTTGTAGCTTTAAACTCCTTGAGTGAACTCTGTCCCATTGGCCATTGTGCGAATAGTGCTCTTGTTGCTTCGAAGTGCGTCATTGATAATTATTCAGTCAAACAATCAATCGTTCCAGTCCTTTAATGTTAGATTTTCTTCTTATGCGTAATATTGTGAATTTAAAACACACATCTTTATCTTTGGGAATTGCAACAATATCAAAAAAATTAAATAGGAGTTACTAATCTCTATTAGAAGTGTTTTTCATTAATTAGCTTTCAAAAACTATAAATATAAACACAATAATTTGCACATTAAAAATTTGTTTTTGAAAAGGGCATAAGATATAATTAATTTTATTTTATTCCTTCCTTTTCTTGGTGTGTTACATCCATGTCTTTCGAGCACCATCTGTTGTTTCACGTGCAAAAGATTATTGATGTCTATAACCATTCTACAAAATACCACTTTAACATAGATATTACTTTGAGACGGCTTTCTTCAACAACGATAACAGAAGTTAAAATGCTTTAATAACTTATCCAAAGGGGAAACCCTTTGGGCTTAGTTTTTAAGTGCATTGCAAAAAAAAAAAAAAAAAAAAAAAAAAGGACTGGATGAGTTTTCTTCGAACTGACAAATTGAGTTTCAAATAGCTTTTGCTATTCAAAGTCAAATGATCTTCATGTCTTTGAAACATAGAAAATAACCATCTACCGAAGATCGAAACCTTATCTTTCAACATTTATAGCGAGGGGTTTCTTTATTATTCATATTTTACTACTTTCGTTATTTCTAATTGCCTTACTCAAACAGTAATTTAGATATTTAACCAAAAAGTAATTTAGAATCAAGAATCAAAAACTTTTAAACTTTATTTGGTACATTATTAACTATTTGGGATTATAAAAACAGAACATTAATCTGTACTAATTACAAAGAGTTTTCCCATTCACTCTCCATATCACAAAATACTTGCTGAAATGACAGATAACAGAAGACAAAACGAAAACAAAAAATTATTTTTTCTTTAATGCCCTTTTAATCACACACGTTGTGCGAGGGGATTTTGAAAATCTGTTTTCTTTCTCGTCAAGGGAAAAGTTTACGCCGGTTAACTATTTTTAGCAACGACTTATTGATTACATGGTGTGGGGGTGGGTAATGCCTGGATGAAAACGATATTTACGATGACAACCACTCATTGGGGGAACGAAGTAGGTATTAAATATTGAATTCTAAATACAAAAACCTACGCCTCTCTTTGCATTTTTTCAATGTTCCCACACTATGTCTACTATTGATCGAGAAGAAAATGTAGGAAATATTTAAGTTTTATGGAATATTATGCTATAGAATGAGCTTTTCAAAGACCCCTTACAGCTTGGCACAATGATGGTTGCATTATTAAAGCATCGCATTGTTATAAATTAAATTATTTTTAGTTCTTGTAAAGCACACCCAACAGAGAGATTAATTGAAATTCTGATAAGTAGCTCTTACGAAGAGGAATTGCTTTCTATGGATAATATATAGAATTATCATCCTCGCTTTTATAATAGGTAGTTGCAATATCAATGCAAAGTTAAATTTTTTTTCTAATGCAGTGATGCGTATTCTTATTACGTTCTGGACCATTGTCACGGCGAATTAGCGATTTTTTTGGATTATTAAACGTTAATATAGTTTTAATTGGATACCAAAACAAGTCACTTTAGAAAAAAAGTCTTAAGGATTAAAACATGTATTTCATGCGTTTTCGCACTTTCAGAACGTGAAAAAACGATGTAAATATTCGACAAAGTACGAGGGTCATTCAATAAGTCATTAGAAATTCCAAGATAGGACGCTCGTAGCATCAAAAATGGTTTGTTTGTAATAAGCATCATGACTCATTAGAGAGCTGTCTAAATCTATTACACGTGTTCATTATTATGATGCCTTTCATATCTCAAAAATTCTTCGTCTTAACTTTTCGGGCCGATAAGATCATCGATCTCTTTGGAGCAAATTCACCGGAAGCAATCCACTGATTTGATTGTTGCTTGTTTCTGGTGCATAACGATGAATCCATTTATCATCGACGACAACTCAAAGCAAAATGACGTCTATAACTAGACGAGGCAGCAATCAAATTTTGATTAGGCAGCAAATGACTACCAAATCAAAACTATCTTATGCATTAATATCAAATTTGTTTCGGCTCCTCTTAACAGATGGTAGCCCCCGAAGGTGACAACAATTTACCTTAATGATGCCACCTATCTTCAAATATAAGTACTTTTTTAACCACTCTCATATTTAGTCGTTTTAGCAACCTCAAGGCCTCGGTATCCGAGTGGTCATGGTACAATATCCCTTCGTACTTGTATCTTGGGATTCTCTTGTTAGTTACCAAAGCCTAAAAATGTTTCCCAAATAATGAGTTGATATTTAGGGTAAACATACTTACTACCAATGATGTAAAAGACCACAGAGCGTCCCTGTGATATAACCGACTCTTTCAGAATGGTGAGGGATCAAAGAGTGGTTTTTATATCTCATTTCTGATTATGTAGAAGAGGTAGCTGTGGGGTCATATTCGTTAGCTCATGGCTTGTGTTGATTCATTCGAAACGGGAATTCGAGTCCTAATACCACTGAAGATTTGTGGTATAGCGGGACAAATGCACGCTAAATCTGTCGAGACTATTACCACGATGTAGAAGCAAGGAGAGGGGGATGTCAGTTTAGATGTAATCGTCGTTGCTTGACTGCTCTGAATAACGAGGTCCGTTGCCAATATTCCTCGTGTTACTCTAAGTTCGGCGTCAATAAACAATTAATCATTCAATTTAGCAACTATAAAATTAGGTGCTATCAATATTTAAAGTTCAGCTAAATTTTTTTCTTTTCTTTTTTTTTTATGCCATAAACTGAGGATAAGAACCAATATTGTAGTCCCTCATGATGAAGATTAGATTTTCGCTAATTTTTTTTTGCAAAACTGTAAATAATACTATTACATTTTCCCCATGCATAGAATTGTGAAAAACACTTCTAAAAATGACAAAAATTGCTTAAAAATGTTAACATTTGTAAAAGTGGTAGAAGGTATAAGATATTGGAATATTTTGAAAAAAAAAGGTACTGAAGTTTTAAATAATTGTTTATACAAGAATTTATACGTTTTATTTTCTAAATGTATAATTTATGTGTTTTCAAATAGGATTAAAACTATTTCTTATAAATATCTAGTTAATTTTCAAAAACTGCAATTGATTAATTACTGACATTTTACAAGTGAAAGATATCTAATCTACCAAAAAAAGTTAACCCCTTAACTGTGACACATATTTCAGAAAAATGGACCAAAAATAGAAATTTTTTTGACCGTTTAATTTTGTTCTTTATATTATTATAAACGTTAGAAAATGGTTTTTTTATTACAAAAATAAAATTTTAAATGTACCCATTAATTAAAAATTAATTAATTAAAATTAATACCTAATTAATTAAAAATACCTAAACTGTACACCACATCGGTGTTTGAATCGGACATTGCAAGAAAAGAAAATTATTTGCAAAAAGTCTCACTGAAAAACAACCAAAACTAAACGAGAAAGTGAAATTCTGCCTTTTTTTATCAATCCAAGTGTGTCTTAATTTATCTGACAGCACCCGCATTTCCCCTCCCTCGACTGAAGTCGTAATCGGTGAAAATCTAGGACCACTAATGCCATCTATAAAGAAAATAGTGGATTAAGTATCCTAAAGAAAAAACGAACTCAGCTCGGGCTTCACAAAATAGAAACGTTAATTTTTCTCCTGCCCGAAGTCAGTTCGGGCATCACAAATTCTGCACGTAGTAGTTGCCTGAACTGGATTCTGGCGACACTGGCAAGGGGTTAATGCACATTTCCCCACTTTCCAACAGAATTTTTCTTGAGTGATATATGCATCACATTCTTTTCACAAGTGTTTCTAGTAATTGCCCGAACTGCGGAAGAGAGCTCTTATCGAATTATCAATATGCGAGTATTACTCAATTGTCAACCTGTCTGACGTCCTTGTTGCCGAGGAAATTTATTTTCTTCTTTTTAGTTTTTCTTTCAAACGGAGGCTTCTAAATACCTTACTATTGGTCTAAACACTTGTATGCAACCACGGTAGCGTAGAGGTCATGATCGTAAATTCTTGTTTCCGTCGAGTTGTGTGTTCGAGTCTTGATATCACTAATGACCAGGATTGTAGCTTCGCTGTTGCACGTTAAATCTGTCGAGGCTATAAGTTCTCTCAATGATGGAGTATGGAAGTTTGGAAAAGGAGGGGCCAGCTCAGATACCACTCTCGTCACTTGAACGAGGTTAAAAATTATGAGGTCTGCTGCTAGTAGCTCCCATGTTGCTTCTAAGTGCAATGATTATAAAAAAAACAATCAATCAATGCTTGTACGGTCACCAGTACAAAGGGGCTGAAAAGTACCTGTTTTTGGTGAGAGATATATTGCTCAGTCAAGTTGATGCTACCATTGTGCTTCCACTTAAGAAACAGTGCCAAAACCAATTCGGTGCTGATTTATTAGTTAAGTTTGATTTGGTATTCGTTTGCTACCAAACCAAATGTTTGATGGTGGCGCATCGAATTGTCACCGTTGTTCTGAGACTTGTATTCATCACTATATACCGGGAGCAAAGTATCAGAAAAAATATGCTGCCTCTGGTGAATCTGCTCCGAAGATGGCGGAGATATTCTCATTCTCATACCCAATGTTCATTCAATTGGACATTTTCATTTTACATTCAGAGAAAGAATTTACACTTTTGTATCCTAAAATCAGATACTCCATTATATTGGACAGTCCAGTGCTGTCATCTATTCAGCAAAATTTGAAATTTGGTCGGATCCTTGTTCCAGAAGCCTTTGAAAATGGCGGACCAGAAGAAAGCAAAAATTGAAGGTATGTCAGCATTGAAGTATGTGGGGAATTTAGTTTTATTATACTTTTACATATTTTTTTAAAATTAAAAATAGCTATTACACAATTTTCAATGTGTAAATAGTGAAATTATGTTGTATATTTAATCACTAAAATATGTTTTATACGACTAAGACCCAATGTCCATTATAATGAACTGGCCAAAAATTGTATTTTTTAAATTTTTTTTTTAAAAAAAAATGTCTGTATATTTTGTATTACTCTTCAGAAGATTTATCTCAAATTAGGGAAAAATTGTTCTAAGGATATGGTCTTGAGTCTCAAGAGGATAGACCGTAAAAGTTATATTGATAATTTTTTTTATATGAAGAGTATTATAGTTATGAAATTCTTAGAAAAAGGAAAAAAGGGAATTAGACAATACTGCACTTGAATTACTCCGCGTGTTCTCATTTCTCATTACTATAATACCGGGGTACTTTTAAATCACTCTTGTAAATAAATAAATAAACAAAACACAATAAGTTTTACAGTTTTCATTGAAAGAGGACAAAAATGGTATCAATGTTAAGAGCTCAAAGGAAGCTATATTCTGATTTTAATGGTTTAATTAATTAACTAAATGTTACTTAAGTTCAGAAACATGATTTTTCCGTATTGTCGATGTGTTTCTTTTCTGCAACTGATTGTTCATTATAAAATAGCTTAGATCTTAAATTTCGCAAATTTCTGTCTGAAAGTTTTCGAGTTGGTGGGAATTAAAAAATAAGTCTTCTAATATCATTAACATAACTTAAATATCTGAAATAATTGATGACAATCGATTTGAAATTGAAACAATTGAAATATTTTGCACTAAACAATTAGTAACTGTTTGTCAGTTTTATTAACGTAAAAACATCGAAAAAAGTAATACAGTAACAAAAATATTAATTGCTAAGTATAAGTTATGAAGTCGAATTGTTATGAAAAAAGTAAATTGTAGCATGCTATATTTTTTGGATTCTTCTTATGCTATAAAATCCCCAAATCCAAAATCGTTCCATGCCAATGATCAGGAAATTAACATAGTTAATTAACTTCAAGGAAGAATTTTCTCTTAATTAATCAGTATGTTCACCTAGTGGCCACTGTAACCGTATGGTAATAGTCGCTAACTCATGGCCGGCGCTGTTCCCATCGAATCGTGGGTTCGAGTCCTAGAGCCACTCCCCTCAGAAGTTTACATTTTTTTAGGCAAGACGATATCTTTTCTTTCCCATGAGGTTTATTGTTGATGGTAAACATTGATGACGCATCCCAGGATATCCTATCGACCCTTCTCTATATTTCCGACCCTTCTTCTTGTCAAATTTTTTTTCGTCTTTCTTACATATGGATCACAGTTACTCATAGCTGAAATCACATCCAAATATATACACTTTTTTTAATCACGAAAAGCTGATATTGGGGAAGAGATCAATATAAATTGAAAATTTCACACACACCCACACCGCACCACACCACACCACACACACAGAGAGAGAGAGACGGATAGTCTTTGGTAAATACATGACCCCGGAATACCTAAGGAATATTTTCTACCCTTTGTCAACTATATTCCCCCTTTCTTCCACGTTCCGTGTCTAGATCACAATTACACATTGTTTGGCACCACTTATCTAGGTTTGGATCTTACGCCACAAACCCCGACATTCACTGACTCACTACTTATGTCACTAAAGGTCCAGAACTGATGCACGTTAAATCTGTCCAGCTCCAAGTTTTCGAACGGCGTGTTGTGGAAATTTGAAGAATGGAGTGCAAAATTAGTTGTGGTCCCGATTTCTTGACCGATACTCAAAATTGCGATATCCGGCACCAATAGTCCATGTACTGTTTCTAAGAGTGACTTTAATAAACAATCTTGGCTACGGTAGGCTAGTGGTCAAGGTTTCGGATTCGTGGCCGGCGGTTTTCGTTCAGTCGTGAGTTCGATCCTTGACTACCAAAGACCCGCCGTGTAGCCGGGGCTGATGCACGTTAAATCTGTCGGGACCTAAAGTCCTCCCATTGGAGTGGTGTAAATATTAGGAGAGGGGGTGCCAGCTCAGGTGTTGTCTTCGTCACTTGACGTTGGTTCAAAGATCGCCAATAGCCCTCATGTTGCTTCTAATGCGACGTTAATAAAAAAAAAACTAAAAACTAACTAAACTAACTTTAATAAACAATCAATTCACATCTACTTTAGCCAGTTGCAAGCTTCACTAATTATTAGTTTTCTGACAATTGCTGATGAAATCAATATCTTGTATACTTGTGAGTATTTGCTTTCTTCCTTCTTCATTATTGACTTAAAAGGCTTGTTGAAACTAACGTCAAGAGGTCGAAATTCCTTGTTAGACCATCAGGAATAACTGCAAATTAGGATTTAATTAATTTTGCTAGTTTAATGTAGGCCTATGGCTTGCAATGTCGCAAGTTGTCAAGATTTATTTTCGATTTCAACACTCAATTTGTTAATATCTATAATGCTATCCATATACAAAACTTTCTCAAATTTTCGGGAACAATTTTCAGCTCAAAAAGAGGTTACCAAATGATTAACCAAGAGAGTTACAAAATGATGAAATGAGAAAGTTACCAAAATGATAAACTTGTTCATTGTTAACCAGCTACAAATTTAAAGATTGGCTAGAAATGGTAAATTCACTTTTAGTTTTTCATTAACCTTGCTTTTAATTTCTTTCTAGAATTTAAATTAATAATAAATAACCTAACAGTAAACCTTTTTCAGATAGTAGCCTTTTTCCTGATAGCTTAACAAAGAAAAATTTTAGAAATATATTCCATATCCATTTTGACTTAATAAAAAATGATTCCATGGGAAAAAATACACTTTTATCTCAAATCTTTTATTCAGTATTAAAGTACTTTCTTTTCCTTCGTAATCTCCTTGCTCAAATATTTAGTTAAAATTTAATAGCGGGAGAAAAATATCACTCAAAAAATGAGAGGCTTACTTTGTGATGTTTTTTTTTAATATTCGGTAGAATGAAGGTTAAGAAGAAAGATGATTCAGTGGATTAGACTTTTCAATCGAAGAAAAGAATGATGCTTTTAGATATTTTTAAGAACTCTTATTCTCTGGTCTGAAGACAAACAATATACACATCTTACTATTCTGCATGTCTCACAATTACTCTATGGAGATGTAGAATTTCTACGAAAAATGAGTAATAAGACAACAGCCATCTTTGAGATCTTTGATATACTTCTGTACACGATAGATCCATATTGTTTCAAACTTTGCACATAGTTTTAAATATTATAAGAGTATTTTTGTTTGGTTTTATTAATGCCGCACTAGGAGAAACACGGGCTATTGGCGACGGACCTTGTAATTTTGAACCTCGGTCAAGTGACGAGAACGACACCTGAACTGGCATCCCCTTCTCCTAACTTCCACACCACGTCAATGAGAGAAATTTGGGTCCCGACAGATTTAACGTGCATCAGCCCCAGCTATATGGCAGATCTGTTGTATTTTCAAGACTCGAACCTAAGACTCGACGAAAACAGCCAGCCACGAGTCCGCTGCCTTATCCACTAGGCTACGCGGCCATTATACGAGTAATTTAGTTGGTTCATGAGATATATATGCATATAATAAAGTTAGCATAGATATTTTGACCGGGCGTATTTTAATTAAATCTATTAAATAATTACGATTTAGTTGACTTTTGAAAAGTTTATACACTTTACTATAGATAGGATGAAATATATCGAAAGGAGATAAATTACTACATTTCTCGTGTCAGAATGATTGGATAATAGTTCTGATTATGAAGGATATGAAGCAACAAATACGATTGTCCCTAATTTATGCCAGATAATTTAACTATCCTCAGTTTGAACTATCATTTTACAGATGTATATTCGCTTTTGGTGAGGAACCTATAATATTGCTTGTTGTACGATGCTTGCTTGTTGTACTATTATGGCTCAAAAATACTTGTATTTGAAGACAGATGGCATCATTAAGGTCAATTGTTGCTTCTATTCGGTGCTCTACCAACTGTTAAATGGAATTGAACAAATTTGATATTGATCCATAAGTTAGGTTTGATTTGGTAGTCATTTGCTGTCATGATTGTTGCCGAGTCGAATTGCCGACGTCATTTTACGTCGAGTTGTCACTGTTGGTGAGGTCTGGATTCATCTTATGCACCGGAAATCAAACAAAAATTAAAACTGGTTGCTTCCGATGAATTTTTCCAACAAATGCGAATATGATCTCATTGGCCGGAAAAGTTATGATGAATAATTTTTGAGATGCGAAAGACGTCTTGATCACGAATGCGAGTAACTAAGACCTAGATAGTTGTCTTGTGAGTCGCGATGCTTAATAAACACAAACCATTTTTGATGTTAGGAGCACCATCTCTTGGAATTTCTAAGTAATTGAACGAGTCTCGTAATAAACCCTCCGGATTTTATTCTAATACCACAGAAAGGTCTACTAGCCGCAGCCAATACGACATGTACTTTTGAACCATTGTCAGATGACGACGAGATCAACACATTCTTTCCTTTCCATTATAATTAAGTACTTTGAAAGCCCTTTCAGATTTTGCTGACATCTGCCCTTCACTCGACAAGAGCGGCTTTAGTAGCGAGTGATCATGCTCTGAAGCTCATACACGGCGCTGTTTCTGTAGAGTCCAGATTCCTCTAGAGATCCGTTGTGTAGCGTTAAATTTGTTGGAACTACATGTCCTCACGTTGTGATGGCGTGGATGTTAGGAGAATAGAGTGACGGCTCAATAGTCGACCTCGTCACTTGACTGAGGTTGAAAAGCTTAGAGGCCTGTCGCTAATAGTTATGTTTCTTCCAAGTGCAACGTTAAGAAATGGAAGTTGAGTTTTAAGTACGTTTCTAAGTGTACAACATTCCTCTATTGTTTACTTCGGCTGACATTACTAATAATTTAAATGACACTGAAGAGATAATTTCACAGTTTAAAGAAGAGGAGTTGAAAAAGAAGTAAATCACTTTTTATTAGTCACACAAGAGGTTATTGTTTTAGTCATCGATGAAATGGTCATCTGAGCACATTAAAAAAAGTATTTTTGGAGCATTTTTTGTTGTTGTGAAAATAAATAAATAAGTAAATGATCGAGGGAATGAATGATCGAGTGAATGAATGATCGAGTGAATGAATGAGTGAGGGAATAAATGGAAGAATAAGTTAATGAATGAGTGAGCTGATGGGTGAATGGATGAATACACGAATGAGTGATGGAAGGAATGAGTGATTAAGCGTATAAATAAATCCAATTTGCATTTTTCTAATGTTATCGTTTGCTTTAATTCTAATTTTTAATTGATTAATTATTTAAAAAAAAGTTAGCACTTTTGGTTTCTAAACACGTTCTTTGAAAAAATTTACATTGAACAATTTTTCTTTATTAATAGTTTTATTTTAATTAACTCTTACTCTTTTCGTTTATTTTACCTCAACGCGCTTGAATCCTATTTTGGAATTAAACACTAAAGTTTTAATTTCCCAACTCACCCGTGCCGAGAGAGTTATCTCCCAAATATTGAATATTCGACGCCTTTTATAACTTACTCAAACCAGGAATAATTTCTAACCGATTTTAATTACAGACAATCAGCTATTGAAAATCTTTTGAATTTGTAACATAAACATCTACAACTGCTTACAATCAACTATTTACATTCACTTTCAATCCAATTTCGCTCATATATCACTATCGTCATATCAATTCATTACATTTCTTACCTTAATTTAATATGCTTAGATCGCGTTTCATTTGATCGGGCCGAAGTTTTATTTTACATAATTCAATTTATGAAAAGTCCCTAAAGTTAGTGAAATAAAAAAAAAAGAAAACCGCGAAAAGTTCAACGTTATAAGTGTTTCAAATAATCGTGTTTTAGGTAACTTTTTTCACTAAAACGACGCTATTCGGCGACATTCTTTTGAATGTATTTTTCTAAATAAAAACATATTCTGTCAATAACACTATAGCAATTTTTAAGCAAAAATATGTGTTTCCTAATCAATAGAATCTAATGATCAATGCAAAATATATCAACTAACTATCGTGCTGAAATCTTTTGTCAAAAACTCTTTTTTTACTAGAAAATTATATCTCAAAATGTTATTTTTCAAACATATATGGAGTAGTAAAATTAACATTTGCATATATCGCTCAACTTTTTTTTCATTGATCTGTTTCTTGGAAAGTAAATTACTGTTTTCAAATGCTATTTTTAAAACGCGGAATATTGAATGCGGAAGATATTATTTGTATTAGGTCGATATATCATAATTTGAGAGGAGACGGTAAAAGTAGTATAGTCATACTACCAAAGGAAAATAACAATTTAGAACGAAATCAATGGTATAATATTTAAAATAATAAAAAGACAGAAACATTAAATGTTAAAGACAGCTACTATAGAAAGATCCCGACAATATGCAACTTTTTTATAAGTTTTTATTTCTTTTGTTGTATGTTCATATGTACCAGTATGTATATAAACATATGAGTCTGTTTAGTTCAGAATTTGTACTCGAATCTACTTTCTATCATCGAATCGAGCAAAAATTTTGTGTACACGTATAACTTCGATATCAATACCTTATTATGGTTAGCTCAAGCAATAAAGAATATGGGGAAGGGGGTAAGCTGGGAGGCCAAGTTTTGCACTTACGTCCAATTGAGATGAAATTTTGCACTCATGTATAGCGCTCGTAATTGCCTTTTTAATCTTAAATTTTCAAACTAAAAAGAATTAAAGAGATATAAGTAAAAAAAAAATCAATTTTAAATCAAATATTTATTTAAAAATGGACTAAAAGGTATAAATATACATATTTTTTTTAATATATATACATATTAGCTTGAGGTGTTAATAATTATATGTACACACTTCTTTCGATCTCATATATAAGTAAGTAGCTATGGATTTAATTTATCGATAATTACCTAGGTATTTTACTTAAGCAGGTAAGCGTTTATAGTTTATATATTTTGTTTTACATTAAAAATTATTTTTGTACCTTGTAGTCCATCTTTATGTAAAAGTTTCATTTAAAAAAACTTTTTACTGATAATTATTTTGTTTTAATTTTTTGAAACTTTAATTACATCGATAAACGATTACAATATGCTACATAATATAAACTGAATCTGCGTTTTATTTTCTTCAAAAATCTATTGAAAATTTCAATTCCGTATGTAAGCCGAAATGGAAAATGGATATAATCTTATCTGAAACTGACACATTGTTACCATTTAGTTGTTTTGTGTACGATATGTCGTATCTATATTCTAACCAATATTTTATTTAGCATTATTTTCCTCCTTAACTTTAGATATATCAGTTAAAGAGATAAAATGTGTTATATTTGGCGATTTATTACTTGCGTGAGGTTAGCGGAAAAGTAACAATGTTTATTTTTTGGCGAAATATTGGATCAGTAAATAACCAGATGCTCGTAAATTAGCTTAGAAATGTTCCAAAAATTCTCTTCTCATGTAAAGAAATATAAGAATAGTTATATGTGAAACTAGCTGGAGTACACATTCTTTGTACTGTTAAACTGAAAATAAAATCATGATGAATACCATATATTTCCGCAGTTAAGGCGATTTTCAGATAAGACGAGCTATAAACTTTTTCAAAGGCTTATTGTTTTAACATATATCTGTTCTATAAAACGACCCCAAACTATCAAAACCCTATGAATTTAATTTAGATCAGAGATCATCATCAGGTACAAATTTTCTTTTCTTTCGGCATTTGCCTACTAAATGGCACCTAAAGCACTGCGTTTAGAAGCACATGCCTTAAAATGTACATGTAACAAATCGTTCAAGAGTGGAATTTCTGATTCTATGCATGTCAGTGAGGATGATGTGTTATAGGACATTGAGGACGAAGCGGAAATGAACTTGTTAGATAAAGAATTAGACCCTTATGACGGGTTTCTCAACAACGAAAGTGAGAATGTACTTGAGGAACTATATACCTTAGATGTTGAATGTGAGGATTTTTTAATATTTTAAATACATTAGTGAGTTATACTTTACAATGGTTTTAATTTATATTAATTTCAAACAATTTTTTTTGTATCTATCCTATAAGACAACCCCAGATTTTGGAGGCCTTTTTTATGAGTCAATTATCGTCTTATCCGCAAAAATATATGGAGCATCATTGGAAGATAAGATTAGAGTGATCATATGTGACTCCTGCGAAGTTATATGCACCTGAACTACGCATAATAGTATGGTAATCTGGCAATTTATTGTCAGATCACCGTTGGACTTATCAAACTTACTGCTTATTTATTTGAGGGGGGAAATAACGAATAGGCCAAGAACTCATTCACGAAGTGTGTAATCAAAAATTTATATAAAATCACCTAATTAATATTGTTTTCTCAGTCGCTTTTTAAATCGTTAGATCACACCCTTTTTTGTGATGAAGGATATAAGATTTGCATAAACTAACGAGGTAACAAAAACTAATATGGCTTTATTAATTTTAAGCCATTTCGTTTTGAAAGCAAGAAGTTTGGGAAAAATTTGTTGTATGTTCTAAAAATACTGAAAAAAGTGGAGGGGAGGAATTTGAAAACTAAATTTGAAAGAAAAAATTAGGGAAGGGAGAAAATATGCTGACAACTCTTTCCAAACATAAACAAAGCATCCTAAAAAAATCAAAGAAATCATGATCATGAGTGACATGATCAAAGGTATTGTTACGAACATGAGTTGATGTTTCCCTGCAACACTTCTCTTGTAAAGGAAAAGATGGACACAGAGATGTCACCAGTTAACAAAAGAGTGTTTGAGCATTGACCCCGGACCTTAATGATGGATTTGACTACCGTTTGGCAACTTGGTGAGAAACTTGGCGACTCTGTTGAGAAATGGAAAGTACTCAGATTTACCGGATTGAGACAAAAAATCGACAAGGGAGAAAGTTAAAGAGTTTTCGTGAATTTTCCCATGTGACGTTACGCCTGGCCATATAAGGCCGTATCAGTCTGTGAGCGGAATCAGTTTGCCTGTGTAGTCCTTTTTGTAGACCGATCGGGATAGCGTGGCCTAGTGAATCTGCTGGAGCTTCGGTCTGAATCTAGTGGAACAGTCGGAGTCTGTCTTTGGAGTCTGGTTGAGGAGATCGATTGAAAGCTGTCAGCATTTGAAGTGGAGCGTGACGGGTGAATTTGCGAAGAAGCAGTGTGTATCTGTTGGAAATCGTTGGGACATGTCCTGGAATTGCGGAATATTAATGTGGAGATTATCCGCAGTTGAAAACTACTAAGCTGGTGAGCTGAACGTTGCCGTTATAGCTGAAACTGTACTTAAACGTGTGTTTTGTTCTTGTGTCTGGGTCACTAAATTGTGCATATATCTGTGTAAACTGTTATTGTCCAGCCTGTGCTACCTGTGTGTTGTCTTGAAAATTTACAAACAAATCGTCATTTATCGTTAACTTCCGAGTTGGACTTGTTTTTTATTCCCCCCACACGCCCATAGAGAGGAAAATTTTTCTTAACAGTATGGAATAGTATAAAAGACAAACAAGCAGACTTTCGATTTTATGTGTTAGATAATCTTGACATGAAACAATGCCCTTTTTCTGAAGCGATAAATACTGATATAACATAGATTTGTAAATTATTTTGTAAAATGTTCACAAGAATTTCTTCTTCAACTAACCTTTTGGGTTACTTTATTAAGTTATTTGAGAATTTCACCTTACGAAGGAATCGCGACTTATGTAAACGAGCATTACAATATAAGAAGTGTTTTGAATAGGAAATTATCAGAAAGAGGAGGAAGTATCGGATAATGTAGTTGGAGGTATCAGATAGAGGGGTTGGAAGAAGGAATTAAAGAGACTGGAGCTATAAACCCCTTTTACCGACTGGTAAAAGTAACGAATATGTTGTGCTCTTATATTGGTAATTTAAAAGATATAATAGTTGAATCCTTAGTCGAATTTAATTTACAAGTGTTTATTCCTGACTAGAAAGTACAATAAATTAAGTAGGATTTTCAATAATATAATTAAGGACGTGATTCAGTAACCACTCCACACTTGTAATACTGTTAATTTTTATGATCGTTCAAAGGAGTAATAAAATCTAGTTAATTTTTCTTGACTGATTATTTACTGAATCTTGAGGGCGCAGAACCCAAGTTGCGAAGAAATTTGTTACAGTTTGAATTATGCTTTTTATGCAACCCTTCTAAAAGTTGCAATTGCATTCAAATTTTTTTCACTGTTTTGTTTAGTAGGTATCCTCACGGTGACTTTCTTCGACAACGACGCAGAATTTTAAACACCTTAATAAATAGCCCGAGGGGAATTCCTTTTGGTCTAGTAGATAAGAGCATCAAAAAAGGACCGCACAAGTTTTTTTCGGAGCCAAAGATAGATGGTTCGAAATCCACAGGCACTCAGTAAACTATTCTCTCCTGCCACGAGGTAGAAAACATCACATCCGCTGAAGTGGTGTTCCAGGACTTGAACATTAGATAACAGCACAGACTAGAGAAACTGATTGAATATGCCCCAGATGCAATAACTTCCCTCTGTGTGTTTTAATAAGACAACCACACGTAAACCACAGCTAGTCATAAACTAGCTAAGACGCACGCTCCAAATATACACTAAATCTCAATTCGAGACAGCTGATGACGTCAATCGGAAACAGTCCCCGAAAACTCGTAGCTCAATAGGGAGGGGATGTATATTAATGGCTGGAAAACTGATCTTCTCTACATATATTATTCAAAATGTTTCTCTTCATATAATCATGATGGTACTTGAGGGGAAGTTTTCCAGGCGTCCTCGTTAACAACAACGACAACAACTTTGAGGCGTCTTTAGCAATGACAACAGAATTTAAAAATTCTTAATAACTAGCTCGAGGTGAATAACTTTTGTCTAGTTGATAACAGCACTACATAAAGCAACAAGTTTTCTTCTGACACAATGATTGAAGGTTCGCAAAGCCGTAAACACTCAAGCTCAACTGTTCTCCCTGCCAAAGGGTAGAAAAACACCCCTTTATGTGGCGTGAAAACATCTTGCAACCGAATCTTCTTTATTGTACCAAATTTTCTTGTAAGTGAAACATTTAAAAAAAATGTGAGTGGAGAAATTTTATTACATTTTGCATGTGGCGAGGAAACATCTCCAATCAAATCTTCTTCATTATACCAAATTTTCTTGGAAGTGAAACATTTAAAAAAAATTAGGGATGGGGGGGATTTTATTCCATTTTGCATGAAATCGTTACATTTTAAAGACTTATTCACTGTAATAAAAAAATAAAGGACTCCAGCATACAAATAAGCTTTACTCTTAATCATTCATTATTATTCACAATCTTTAAAAAACATCGAAAAGTGCTGGGAAAAATCTAAAGTATGATCAGATGACTGGTTCCTCCATCATGACAACACCACAGCACACATGGCTTTGTCTGTGAACGGCTATTTGGGCTCTCAGAGGTGAACTATCATTCCCCACCCTCCGCATTCGCCACATTTATCCCTCTGTGGATTTTTTCTGTTTCGAGAATGAAAAGAAATCTAAAAAGAAAGTGTTTCGATGATATGGGGGCAGTAAAAACACCTCTGCTCAGGACACTGGATGATATCGAATTTGCAGAGTTCCATAGGTGCTTCAAACAATGAGAATGAAGACAGGACAAGTGCATTGACTCCAACGGAGAGTACTTTGAAGGAGATTGAAAGAAATTTTGTAAGAAACTTAATAAATTAACTTTTCAGAGCAAAAATCTATTTATTTCTAGGTCCTCCTTCGTATATATATAACAATATATTATACATATATATATATGAAGGGGAATAGTAAAGTTTTAAATATTACTTAGAAATAACAGAGATATCTGGATAATTTTTTTTGTATATTAGTTGATCCTGAAGTATAAAATGGAGTAAATTACAGTTAATTAAGTTATTTAATTTCAGGAAGCTGTAGTTAGAAGTAACTGGCTCAGTGGAGAAAATAACAGTTCATTTTTCTGGGTGCTACAATGACGGCCAACGAAAGATCGCCAAACACTCTTAGAAATGTATAACTTCTTATGGTGATTATATGTAAAGGTTTAAATATAGTAAATAAGAATGAAGTTAAAATCTCGATTATTTTTAACGTATAATAATTAAAATTTTACAATACTCCCTGACATTTTCAAAATCTTATAATTTGCCTAAAATCCCCAATTTCTTAAAATAATTCGCAAGATAAACGGAAAATGTTCATGACAGAATAGTCCCACTGTAGCTCATGTATGTTGTAAGAGGAGACTAAAATAGGTACTCAGCGTCTGGGGGTATAGCTAAGCACCCTGCCTCTGGGGATTACATCAGGAGACCTCGGGGACTTAGCTTCTTCAGGTTAAAACAATTATCATGACCCCGAGGCACCTTAGTGATCTTTTTCTTTTCTATGGGGTTTATTGTCATTGGTAAACATAAGTTACGCTCTACCGGGATACCCTAACGATCCTTCTCCATTTTCAACTTTCCTTCTTGTCAACCAATTTTTGTCTTTTCTTCAATTTTTTCACGTCTAGACCACAGTTAAATCTTGTTTGGAGCATCATAGTTACAACTGGCTCTTGCGCCAATAACTTTTACATTCACTCACACTCTGAGCACCACTCGGGCACTTGTCCTTCTGAATTGTTTGATCCTCATTTCCACGAGATCGTGACCTTCGTTGTATTTGCTCATACCGGTCATTGAAATGTTTGATTACTTTATTTGTGAAAAACACTTATTGCTTAATGTATGAAAAATTCTTGTTTAACAAACCTAAAGATGATCGAATGGAATTTTCGGATGACGATTCTAATTCTGAAATTTCGGGTCATTTAGATGATTTGTTGAAGTAAATTTGGATAGTGCAACAACTAGTCCTCCAAGATTTTATGTTCCTTTTGTAAATTCATTGGATACAATACATTTTGTAATATTATCTATCAAAATTTAGCAAAAAAAAAAATGTGCAACTTTAGGTTCGCTACACGAATAAAATAATTGATCTTCTAAGTGGTTAAAGAAATTTAACTTCGAATGAAAATATTATTTACCTATTTATTTTATAATAATCTGTATTTTTGCTTCCTTAATGTAATTTCCCGCTCTTCATACATTTAGAATACTTGAAAAAAACTCCGTTTTTCGATTAAAAAGTGTCAAAAGTTACGATCCCAAACACTCCTAAAATCTCGATATGGGTCGCGAACAAGCGCACCCCCGTTCTCTCTTGCTTCGATTCCTGTGACGTCATGATGTGAGGGAGGAGCTATGCTCCCGGAGCGAATAATCGTCGGATGGTCTCTTCAGTCAGCAGATCTCTTTGCACGTGTTTGCAACCTCCTCAGGAGAGATGTGCCAACAAAGTACTCAGTGACAGATCTTTTGTTTGGTGTCATCGTGACTCACAGACTGCAAGGAGCGACTGAGAGGAGAAAAAAAATACTGCAAGGAGAAATGTTGGATGCTACTGTCGCACGTGGGTAGATTTTTCTTTTGTAGAAAAAAGTGTGTTTTGGAATTGTTTTTCGTTAATGAATGAAAGGTTTAATGAAAACGGATTAGAAGATATTGTGCTATGTGTCAAGTAAAAGTTTAAGATATCATTTCAAACTTGTGACTTAACTGGACGCTAATTTGAACTTAAACAGAATTAAGTGTTGGAAATTTCCAGAAAACTCTTTGAAAGTCTGGGAAAGAGTAGAAACTGAGACTTGAAGAAACTATTTTACAATCTATAGAGATATTGTGTTCAGAAATTTTTTCGTAAAAAAGCAGATTTTAAAATAAATGGATAGTTAAACCTTAAAATAGTTAGGAATTCATTTCAGTATCCTTTAATATTTAAATTGCGATTAAGAAACTTAAGTTTAATCATTTATAATAAATACCAAACTTTGTAAAAAGTTTAAAATTTAATTTGTAGAAATTTGTTCGTTATCAGAAATCTTTCAAATCTTTACATTTATTTGAACACCATTTTTTTTTTGATATTTCTATATTGAAAGAAAATCTATTTTAATTTCTTTGAGTTACGTATTTATGAATATATTTTGCAATAAAAAGAGAGATTAAAAAGTAGGCATCTTTATTACATTTATAAAAAAATTGATCAAAAATTAATTATTTACTACGCAATTTTTTAATCTATTGTCAGTAACTGTAGCTCGGTAATTTTGTTATAAAATGTGGGTATTTACGCAATTTAAATAAAATTAATTCCATATCTGATCGGTTTGAATACCTTAAAAATAAACGAAAAATTTAAAGAGAGAAACGCTGACTGAGAGAAAAATAAGTGCAATATTTTGGTGATAGTAGAGTTATTCTTGTAAACAGTGCTCTTGCAAGACGGTGATATATGTTATGAAATAATTAAGTTTTACTTATACATTATAAATTTAGATATTAATAGATTAAATTTTATTCTAGTATTTGAAAATTATAAAAAGAAATTATATTCTATTGTATATAATAGTTATTAAAGTAATGAAGTTACAAAGCGGTTTCATATGAAGAGTTTTTTGAGGAATAAGCTTAGACAGAAATAAAAATTATTTTATCCAAAACTTTGTCGTTCTGTGATATAGTTTTTTCTACTTGATTAAACTTTAAAAAATCATTTTAACCAATAATTATTTAAAAGATGTTACTTAAAAATTTATAAAATTTCATATTGCAGGCAGAAAAAAGAAAAAGAAATAATAGATATCAAATATTTGGTAATCTAAAATACTTACTACTAGCAGGAAATATATTTAAAATTAAATTTAAAATCACAAATTTATTTGATAAAATTGAAAAATTTGGGATCTCCAAATTTTAATTTTTAAAAATTCTTATTTTTATCGAGTCTCAAAAATTACAGTTAACTCTATGCTACCGAACCATGGACGAAAGAAAGTTCTATTTTATAGATAATTCTTTAAATTCTCAATTAGAATCATTCGATTATGTAGCTGCATATAAAAAATCAGATACTGTATTTACATAACGAACAAACAGAGACTACAAGTTTAAACGTAACTTATCGAATTACGATACATAATTCCATTTATTATTAAAACAACTGTTTTTGGTATTAGAATCTTAAGAATAATATTAATTCATTACCATTGAGTTTTCAAAAATACCATTGCATTTTTATAAACGTATGTTTGTGAATCACACAGTAAACAGATATAAAAACATAGCTCTATATCTAGACATTGGATAATACCATCTGATAATAGTTCAACTGTGTTTTCATAACGCTAAGCCAAAGTCTATATCTAAGTGAATTTGAGAAATTCTGAAGAGCCTTCACTTTGAGTATCCTGTATTAACAACTATAGTGAAGCAAATAATCTTGTGTACGGACTTTAAATATTTTAAAAATAAAGTACTCCAAGAAATAGTATCTTTATTGATTAAATCAATTCAAATATCAACTGAAATAAAACAAAACTTATACCAATAGCGTCCGGGTTTGGAAAGAAACAAAAACTTGTTTTTGTAAACTCTCTTATATTCATTTTTAAAGAGGAAAATAAACACCTACGGCCATTATGGCGTGTGGAACTATCGTGCTACCAAGGCAACGTCTGTTGATGTTGGTGATGGTTTTCTCTTCAATACTGGTTCAAGGTTTGTACTTCTTCTATTTCTAGATGTTTTAACTGTTTTTTTTATTACATTTATATTTTTATTGCTTTGTTGTTAAAAAAAAGATATCTATTTTGGTCTTGGAGTAATTGTGCCAGAAATAAAACGTGTATTTGAAATTGACAGTAAAAATAGATATGCCTCTTGTGGGGATATGAAAAAATATGAAGATTTGAAAGTTATAATTTTCAGGTTTTACAATGAATTTTCAGATATATTATATATATAGAGTGCATTTTACAACGCTTAAATAATTAAATAATATATGACTGAGACCAAACAAAAGTATCGATATTCTGGTTTGCTTTTATTGCTGCAGCACTCTAACTACACGAATAGATTGTTTATTTAATTATTAAAAATAATTACTGTTATTCTGTTATTAACATTTCTGTGTACTAAAAAATTAATTGGATGTTTACTGATTAAATTTCAATAAAATACTTTGATAAAAATCAAATCTAACTCATAATATTTTACAGGAATCGAAAACACCCCATAAAGGAAGGGTTATAATGAAAAATTAAATTGGTAAAAAGGTTATTGATAAAATGCTACTTGCAATTTTAGCAATATTTTAAATGATTTACTTCTTTTGTGTATATGTAAAATATTTTGCTTTAGTATATATTTTAGAATATGTGAAAAATTGTTTGATTTTGAAATAATGGATATTGAAGATTTATGTGTTTGATTTCTGTATTAACAAACTTAAACAAGTTTATTTTTATATTATTATTTTGCTGTTGTCATTCTTGTTTCTGTCAAATTATAAGCTTGTCTCAACATGCATAAATTAACTTAAGTCAATTGTCCATTGAAAATGTGAGCACAGTTCAACAATAATAAAATGACTGTATATATTTTGTTCTATTGATATAAAATTTGGAAGGTCATTCGCGGTATCATTTGAAATGGTTTCAAAATAAAAAAAAAAGAGCTCTGTAATATATGTATAATACATTACAGAGATATATGCATTATAAAATATATGTATTACAGCAATCTACAATTTTTGCATATCTGTTTGTTAGCTTTGTACTGAGTATGAAAAATTGTGTGTCTATAAATGTGACATGATTTAAGAATCAGATGAATTTTTAGAGGCACAGATAAGCAGTTACAATTACTTTTGTATTACTTCAGAAAATATTAACTTAAAAATACTCGAGATGAAAGATTTTCAGAACTCAAAACCATGAAAATGTTTCAAAACACTTTTGTACGGGATATGAAAACGTATTAAAAATTATTCATATGGAATTTTATGAAAATCCAACTAATATTTGAGATTTTAGCATTTCCAGTACTGTGACTTCATAATGCGGCCCGAGCAACAAATGCATGACCGTTTTAAGACTTCATTTAATTTGTCACATACCATATAATGAGTATTGAAAAGAATGCAAAGATTTAACCAGCTGCAAAAGTGGTAAAATCTTGCTTTGTTTTTAAATACATGTAACCCCGTATAACGAGGTTGTTGAATTCCTAAAAAATTCCGCATTAGGCGATTGTGACTGTTTATCAAGGTCGCACTGAGAAGCAACACGAGGACTAGTGGTGACGAACCTCGTAAATCTGAACCTCGGTGAAGTGACAATGACGACACGATATCTGGCATCTCCCTCACCAAACTTCCACACCCCTCCAACGGAAGAACTTTTGACAATAACTAGATTTACGTGCATCAGTCCCAGTTACACTATGGGCCTTTAGTAGCCTCAGGGCTCGAACCCACGACTTGACGAAAACAATGACGGTTGTGAATCCGTGGCCTTGACCACTAGGCTACGGTGACTACTCAATGTTAGACGAATCTATTTCATATGAAACTAAGTTGTGTGGTGGCTCCCTCATATTGCTTAACTCTATCGAAATCTTACAGTTTAATTACGTGAATAGTTATTAAGATTATCATTCCAACTGAAAAGACGTCAGAAAAATGTAATAACAATTTTTTTACTATCTTCTCTGATTGTGCAAGATCGGTGTCTCTCCTGAATCTCTTTCAACTCGTCTTCCTCATCATCCTCGCTTAGAATTAAATGATAAATTTCTGGCTTATCAACTCACTTGCATCGAGTGAGGCACTTTTCGAGCACGGATACTTCGACTCTGATGACCATTTACTCGAATCAGAAGTCACTTCTACGAATGTAATCACGGACAATCAGTTATAACAATTTATTCCATTTTCTTCTTTATTAACTTTTCCTAGCTTCTCGTCTCATACATTGTCTTTTGTATTCTATTCAATTCTATTTTGCTTATATATCTCTACCTTTAATCCAATTAATTACTCTTCTCATCTTCAACTATTTGGTGCAATCGCATTTCATTTGGTTAGAAAAGCGTTGGAATTTCATACAATTAAAATTACTAAGGGTTCTTAGAATAAGAAGCGAAGGAAAACACAATTTTACATAAAGTAACACCTTTCAATAAGGGACACCCACCAGACCAAACATTTTGTCTCTTAAATAGAGGTGTTCTTTTCAAAGAGGTACTATTGTGTTAATAATTGGGAGAAATATATTTATTAATCAATTTTCATCAAAATCAGTAATACATTTTAATAACTGTGAAATATGTTTTCTTCCTCGGCATTATTAAACACCATCAGCTGACGGTGTTTCCATATTGAAAAGATATCTTTTTCCTCTGAATTTTCTTCAGCATTAACTTGATAATTGAATGTTCTACTTTTTTTTAAAAAAAAACATGATAATCTAGATTTTTAAATGAAAAACATAATTACTATTTTACAAAAAATGTCTGGATAATTTGCTCCCTTCCAAATACGCGAAGTTTTAAACCTTATTTAATACTCCACGAAAAAAATGGATTTTAAATTGTAATAAATTTCAAATTTCTGTTGACAAATCTGATACGCCATTCCTGAACTAAAGCGCAAAATTTCAATGAGATATTTTGTGCTCTTATAAAGATCTTATTTCGCTCCGCATTGTAAGAGAATTTTCCTAATTCTGAATTTTGCTCGTCAAAACAATAAGCATTGTAGAGAGATTCCATACTCAATTCGTCTTAAAAGGAAATCGTGTTCTAGGATGTTGAATTGTTTTATGAAGGATTTATATAATTCTCAAACCCCCTCAAAATATTACCTTCTTTTGATAATATTGACTCCAAAGTAACCTAGTGACCTTTTTCTTTCCCATGGGGTTTACTATATTCGGTAAACACGGGTGACATGCTCTCGGGATACCCTAGCGGTTCTTCACTGTATTCAATCTTCTTCTTTTTCTTTACTATATAGACTGGAGCAGCTTAGCTAAATTTTGCTATGAAAGTCATAAACAAACTTTCTCTCACTCACTACAATTCTGGAACTGTCTTATAGAAGTGCCATGTTATGTCGAAATTACCTGTACTTTCAACCTATATCAAAGAGTCCCTGTTCAATTGACGTGTGGTGGTATATATATATATATATATATATATATATATATATGGTGGAATCTAAACTCTAATCTGAACTGGGGATTAATTGGAAACCGTAATTAATGGGTTACTATGACAGCCCTTTTAAATGACGAGGAAAAAGCCAAGTGGTATAATGTTACATAACAGAAATCAGGATATTAAGGAAAACATAATATAATATATTCAATATTGTCCATTCATTATGCAAAACAATTCGAGTACAAGAATATTTAATAAATTTTAATAAATTGACAAACTCGATTTAAATTAGTGCCCTAATAGCATTTGGAACAGTTTTTTCAAATATTTTACAACTTTTCGTCTTTAAAATATCAAGGAGTAATGAACTGTTAAGAATGAATACAATTTTAGTGCGTGTCTTAGTGAAAGTATAGCAATAAATCATACACAACATAGTTTTTGCACTAAAATTCTCGCCGCTACATTGTCGTCACATAATTTTTATCTCTGACGTGTAGTTTGTCATTTACTCTCTGTAATCTTACTAAGAACCCTTTTTAGAAGATAAGAGCGTGTATCGGTCAGAGTAAACTCAGATAACTGCTGTTACTAATTTTTTGACCGCTTATCCACTGTCTTGACAGCTGAACATAAATTTAGCACATTTGCATTTAATAAGTAAAATAAATTTTCTTAGTTATTTTTTGGATAATTTTTGAAGGAAGATCGGTGTTAAAAAATTCATGAAAATAAACCAAAAAATGTAACATAATAAATTTAGTTGTAAAGTTTTAATCTTTAACCACAGTTTATTTATCGTATATGATTTTTTCTCGCAGATATCATTTTAATGAATTTTATACCAGAGGGTATAGTAAAATTTTATTTATTGTTAAGAAATAACAGAGATATCTGGATAAAATTTATTCTGCCTATTAATTGATATTTTTGTATGTATGTTACGAATGACACGTATTAATTTTAATTGTTTGGATTCAGGAAACCATAGATTGAAGTAATCCGTAGTATCGTAAGGTTTCAAATATTAAATATTATCAAGATAGAAACTTAGTTTTATTTGTTATTCACAAGACTTTACTACATAGTCCTCATCCAGAGTTATATATTTCTCCCAACGTTTCTTGATCTTTCAAAGATCGTCATTAAAATTCATCAGATTGAATTCTATCTTACCCATACTGCAAGATACTTCAATCTACGTCTTTCTGAAGATGAACAAATCAATATTGAATAGTTAAAATTTATAACATTATGAACATAAGAATCATTAATATGCAGTATAAAATTTATCCAGATATCTCAGTTATATCTTGGTACTAATTATAGCTTTAATGGTATCCCATCGTATTTATATATATATATATATATATATATATATATATATATATCCAGACCACAGAAGTTAAACCATCTAAATAATTTGAGATTTTCTTTTGGAGTTTAGCAACGTATCAACCATAATCGTCAATAAAACACTTGGTTAAAGTTATCGTTTAGTTGGATTTTATACGTTTATGAAAACTTTTATTCATTGCAACACTTGCAAAATTTGGACATTATATATTTTTGTTATTATTTAATAATCTTTAAAAATAAATCACCGTTGATTCATTATACATTTCTCGTGTAAAATTGATTAAGCTAAATTAATACTTTATCTCAGCATTACACGTGATGTGTTTTAAAATGAAAATGTTAGATTATATAAGTAACAATAATTTTCTTCATTAAAAGATGTGCTTAAAATTCTCACTTATTTATTATATCGGATTTGATGCATGTTTGAAAATTTCGTTTATTGCGTCATTTTCAAAGTTTATACATGTTGCATCTTTATGTCGTTATATTTAATCCATATAAAATGATACTTTAAAAAATAAGAGGTCTTGCCTTTTTTTTACTGATATTTCTTTGCTCATTGATGGATATTTGCTCCAGAAATCGATTTCGACTTCTGCTTCGTGCAGTGAATCCATTTGTGTATTGATGTTCAGTCATTCCGTATAATCATTGAGTTAATGCTGCTAATGAACTCGGAACTAGTTAGAAAATGTGAGACGCAGCAGTTGATTTGTTAGAAGAGGGAGTTGTAAACTTTTATGTTAAAGGATGGTAACTACGTCTAGTGATTACGGGACTAATGGGGTATGCTCTTTCTATGAAACAGCTACTTATCTGTTATTCGTTTTAGATAGAGACAGATTCCTCTTGTACCGCACTAAAACTCCAGTGGGGACAAATAAATTGAAGCCTAGCTTTAGACTTTTTTTTTTTTTAAAGAAATGTGCGGGTGTGGATGAGTGTAGGAACAAAAAGCAAATTTTAATTTAAATGGTTAAATATAATTATTTCAGAGTAAATTTGTAGTCAAACATTCATATTTTGGGGATTTCTTTTCAGGAACAGATAAAAGTATATATAGAATTTTTTTCACTGTGAAAACAGTTTCGGTATATGGAACAAAACATTTCGCGTAAAAGGATTCTCTTTATCTATTCAAGTAACTTTTTCTGTATTAAATTTGAGTAATTTTTATACGACAACTAAATTATAGCTGATTGTTCCATGATGGAAACGAAGATGAATTAATTGAAAAGTCATCAAGAAAACAACTAATGCATTCCAAACTGTCCAACCTGACTTGAGATTTATTCCTAATATATATGAAGAAATTTTTACTTTCTGGACAAAAGTGATCGGTGCTTAGAAAAGGCTCCAGCAAAATATTGTACTCTAAAATACATTAGGATCTAACTTGTCTAAAAATAAGTGAAAATTTGTTTCCTTTTTTTGTATATAAACATTTAATTTTTCAGTGCAATTAGAAAATCTATAAACTACACAAATATTCGTACAATTTTTAAAAAGAATTTCTTTGATAGTTTAATGTTTTAAGTTTTCTAAGTCTCTCAAAATTAAGCATACAAAATTGTTTCTAGTGAGAAAATGATGAAAAATATTTGAATATGTATTTCTGTACTACATATCGAAGTTACTACTTATTGAACATTTTCACCAGGAATTTTTAAGCTCAATATAAAGATATTTAGCTATATTTTAAAAATGTGTTGTGAATTTTAGTTACTTTTTAAATAAATGTATTATGTATCCCTCCATTACCAATATTGTTCATTTACTGGAAGCTGTTGAAACAAAACTTATATATTGGCATCAATCGTTTTAGTTAATTAAACATATTAACTACAACTTCTTTTATCGTAAGTTTAAAATTAATAAAATTAATATTTATTTGAATATAACATGCGACAATTTCATTAATTTATAAATTTTTTAATAAGGATAATCAGTGCTCATTAATTATGATTTAAAATGTGTAGGTTAATTTTTTTAAAATTAAAAATAACGCAATTTTTTTTTATGAAACAATACACATACACACACATATAAATTTTTGCTCTATATAATTTTATGTAACATTCTACTGTTTGGGGAAAGTTGGGTCAGTAATTCGAGTTTAATCCAGCAAAATTATTTTAAGCAAATTTACAGAATTGATAAATGTTATATTTAATTTCTAGATGCTCTCTCTGTTTTACTTTTTATTTATCTTTGTTTTTTCGAACTCTAGTCTATACATCTTTGTAATGTTTTTAGATACGATATTCTTTTTAATAAATTTTAATTTTATTTAGATTTTTGTAAGTTTTATAATGTTTGAATTTTTCATTTGTGTATATGTAACTAGGCATACAAAAATAAAATAGATTGTTTTCTTTTTTTCTTATTAATTTCCATTCTATCTTTTAAAAAACAATTTTTTAAGCCTGGTTTCATTTTGCGACTCTTAATTATCTGTTTCAATATTTGTTTCTGTATTAATTTTAATTAATTCCGGTCAGAATACTTCTTTATTTTTCATTTGAATTGCTTTTTTCATTATATATATATATATATATATATACAGAGAGAGAGAACATAGAGATAGTTGGGTAAAGAGTGGGATCATTGAATTTCTAGTTTACAAAACGCCAAATTAATTAATATTTATTATTAATTTGGAACAGTAGTAAGGGAATATTTCTTACATAAAGCAGTTCATTATTTCTTATTTTCTAAGTTATGAAATCTAGAATAATTTTTTTGTAAGAGAAGTTTAAAGTTATACATTTTGAGGTATAAAATGTATATAATAAAATTCGTAAGGTAACGGAAGCACTTAATACAAAGAAATTACATTTATGTACACAAATAATTATGTATGAGAAATTAATAATCAGTTATTGTATTTACACTTGTAAGTCATGTGCTTACATTTTTCAAAAATTACATTTTACATATACATTACGTATTGCACTTTCATGTACTTTCATTTTTCAAAAATTATGTTGCATTTATAACTTTAAAAATTTGTAGAATATTATAAATGTAATATTCTACACACAGAACTTAAATATAATTTTAAAAATTGAATGTAATAAAATTAAAATTTTTTACAATTTTGAAATTCAAATGTATCAAACTTTTTATACAAATATTGTATATTTGAAATGTGTTTATGTTGATTAGAACAAATTATATGCACTGTGAAGGAAAAACCACCTCATCTTTTAATATACAAAATATTAGAACTGTGAATAAAAAAAGACGTTTAAGAAATGTGGACCAAAATGTTAGCACCTAACGTTAAAATTTTAGAAGGTGATCTCAGAAGCTCATTAATTAACTTAATATTGGAAACTGTTGCTTTTAATAATGGACCAAAGAATTTTGAAGTGGAAAATTGCTGTATTTTAAAGCAATTAATATATATATTAATTTGTTTTGTAAAATAGCTCCAATCCATGTAGATAAACAGAAATTACATCTTATGGAATGTAATGTTTATATAGTACACAGTGTATTAAAAAATACCTGGGCACTCGATTGTAAAAAGGTACAAATAGCGCTTACTCTACAAAACCAAAGGGAATTTTTAGCAACAGCCTTCAGCACAATACTTATCAAGTGATTGCATTAGTTTCAGATAATTACTCACTTGGCGTGAAAGGGTAATAGGATGCGGAAGTATATACCTCGCTTCAAATGACTCCTATCAGTAGTTGCGGATGAACCTGGACAATTTAATATTTAAGACATCATTAATTTGCCATATTAAATATATTACTGTAAATAAGGATATCCTTCGTCCAAATGGAACAAAAATTACAAGGGAAATTAATTTAAATATTTGCAAAAATGATAACTAAAGAATATCTGAAGGGATACAGCACGTATCAGAAAGTTGCGAGAGCGGCGAATCCACTGGTTCGTGAAGTCATATACCTATCCAGATTGAACTCAACAGGTCCGGGCTGTAAACAGAGAGAAAGAAATCAGGGCAGGCCCTGCAAGGAAATAAATTAGGATAGTTGGCGGAGGACAGTAGTCGACTCACCAAAGCAAAAACTCCTTTTCCTCTTCCGCCGTGTTTTTCTGTGGCTGCATGGGTATAAATACCAATATCACAAGTGTGTACGATGGATACTTGAAATTTGCATAACCTATGGACGTAGAAATAAATTATTCTAACGTGCCGCTTCATGGCAAGGTGAGAAGATTGCAAGCAGTTCGAGGAGAGCCGCCTCAGATGCAGGCGTTGAACCGACGGAACAGAGTTAGGCGCACACCTGGTTTTACTTGGATATCTCTATCGGCGCATACGATTCTCGTAACCGGATCTATTTCAGATTCGACAAATGTCTTATACGCAACAGCTTTAAGTGCCTACCTTCTCCCTCGAAAGATTTCCATCAAGCTTAAATCCAGAGAACGGGAGTACTAAGGAACCGGTTCACCATGCTCAATCCATTGTTGAGCAAAAGACACACTTCCATGGTGTGTGCATGAATCACTCCGAGACTTGCCCTAACTTGCCTGCACCTCTTAAAGACCCAATATTGCACAAAGTTGTAATGCACAAGTGGTGGCGTGGGACATGTCTCTTTTGGAACGGTTCTCTATACCACCGTTGAAATGCTCGTGCATTGCTATCCGCTAATCCATACACTAAGTTTATGCATGCCAGCTTGTTCGTATAATGTTACATAACAAAGTGACTACTGCTCGAAAGACGAAAAAGTCAAATATTCCCTCTCTAGCTTCTTCGTGCATAGCGTCACCTATCGACGTGGTGGCTATGCAATTGCCCTATTTCGGTAGGTGATTTATGCAATTTTTGCCTAATTGGCCTCTGTAATTTTTGATGTGCTCTACCTCCCGTTGAAATTTGTACTTCTATTTTTGGGACACCCAGTACGACTGTTTTTTGTTGTCTACCCAAATCACCACAGATGAACTTATTCTTGACCTGAATTGACGCAATCGCGTATTTGTTGTGTCAGCAGAAATCATCGCATTCCATATGGAATACCTTTCCAGCTGAATCGTTATGGCTTCTTTATTATATTTCTGAATATCGCTTGTATTAATTAAATTATTTATTAATTTTTTTTACATTTCATCCCGACGGTAATTTTATTTATATTTTATGGTATATGATGAATTAAATGTATTGAATAATTTTTTTTTCTTTATCTTTGATACTAATGGACAAGTGTTTGAATGTAACAATTTTGTGTTCCTCATTGCTTTAAATTTATAACTAAATTTGTATCTGATTCTCACCCGTTTCCATCTTCAATTAAATTTTTAGGTTACATTAAGACATTATTTGATTTGAGAGCCTCGCTTTGTGAATAAACCGTGACTTATGTAAATTGGCATTGCTACATATATGTAAAAATGTGGTGAACAGGAAAATATCATTTGAGAGATTGGACATGTTTAAAGGCTGAGAGGAGTTAGAAGGTTAGCCAGAGTATTGTGCACAAGACATTTGTGCTAGAAAGTTAAGTGCTCTCCGGATAGCGGAGAGTTTGACACTCACCAAGGTTTTAAATGTTGTAACTGACTCGAACCCAATTTTGCTGTTATTGAGATAAATGAAATTTTCGATAGTGATATCTTGTTTCAGACGCGAGTTAGTTGCCGCTCCACAACAATACTTTATTTATTGGATCATTAGAATAACTAAATAAAATCCAATTAATTACTCCTGACTGATTATTTATTGAACGATTACTTTGTGATTTTCAATTGATGAGACTTTTAGTAGCGAAGTGGATGCGTCACAAATTTAAAAAATTATAATTTGTTTTTACAATATGACTTTTCCAGAAAAATGGAATTGTGATTGAAAATTACGAGGTCTGTCACCAATACCCTCGTATTAAGTGAGACGTAAATATAAAATGAATTACATCTACCAAAGTGGACGAAACTGTAAAAAATGATGCTTATTACTAAATCTCCTAATCTTTTTTTTAGCTGCAATTTTGTGACGTTGGGCTGTACGCGATTTTCTTTTCACTAATCCCCGAGACTTTATTATAATTTGAATCGTATAAAATTTCAATTTCTTCCCAAACCAAATGAAACGTAATTAGGTAAATTAGGTGAAAATAGATGTGAAGTGAGGTGAATAAGAGATAATGGTATATAATTGAAATAGATTGAATTAGAAATCGGAAGAGATTGAAAATAATGCAAGGCTGATATTTAACTGAGTTGAATTAAAACATCGCAGTTATTCTTCACGATCGAAGTGAATCTTAGTTAAAATATAAGATTAGAATCGGCTGTTGGTTTGATATAACTGAATCAGAACAAGTGAATTAAGCTAAGGATTTATTAATTGAGCTTAAATTAGAATTGATGAGTTAATTAGGGTTCGAAGGAGAGTGAGCTTATCTATTCCCCTATGATTATTAATAAAGTATTTTGGTTTGTTCTTGCGAGTTCTCCTTTGGAGTTCAGTGGTTTTTGACTAACATTGTTGATTGAGATAAGGGGGAAGAGTTGAACAATGAACGGCTGTCACAATTTATGGTATAAAATATCGTATGCGTTTGAAAATAATAGGGAATTCCTACTTTCAAACATATTCTTTGAAGCCCAAGTGATTTTTGTAAGCATTTTATTTACGGATATCCGATATTATAAATGTCAAAGTATAAAGTCATATATAACATTTTTGCTTGTTTATTATCAGAAAAATATATGTTGGCGTATTAGAGCTGTCAGAGTTTGATATCTTATTACTTTTTATACGAGCGAACTGTGAAACTTCCTTTTCATCGGTTTTAAAAGTAAGTTTTCATCAATTCAAAAGATTTAATTATATCCTTCCATGTATCGAAGGATCTTTTTGCAAAGTTTTCTTCTGACATTGAGGGAACGAAACAACAAAAATGAACGAAATTCTTTAAAAAGTATGTTTCGAAGTTTCTCTGGTTACAACATAACAAATTTTTTAAATAAAAAAAAAGGGCAATCATGTTATAAAAGAAATTGTTCGTAAGCCTTTAAAAATGTGGTAGATTTTGATTTTTTAATGTTCTTTAATGTAAAAACAGTTATAACATTTGGCCCCCGTAGATAACCGACCCGTGGTCTTGATAATAGATACATATATTTTCGCAAATTAACGAGTGTTTGGCGTAGCTAGTTAAAATATGGTCCTTGTTTCAATAAAATCAACCATCTGACAAAAAACGTGTTATTGCGCTGTTCTGTGTAATATATATATATATATATATATATATATATATATATTGTCCAGTTTGGATCCTATCCTGTACTATTAAGCGAAGGTTGTCTTAATATTTTTCAAATATACTGGTGGTAAAAAGAAATTGTAACATATTAAGGCTTTACGTTTTATGTAAATAAGAAAACTGTTCAAAATGTCCACGGGTTAAAAATTGAAAACGCGAAATTAAAACTGGGAATGGGGTAAGTTACATTAGTATAAATCATTGATCGCTTTTCCTTTTTCTTGAAGTCTATTAATAGACGATGTAAGTCCCAAAAAATTTGTCACCGTTATTTTTCTGGATAGTGAGACCATCTTCGCCCTCTTCACTGAAAGAAACCCTGTGTTTCAATTGTCGCTTTGTTTCTGGTGTTTAAAGAAGAATCCAATTCTCATTGACTATGACAACTCGACGCGGCAGCAATCGAAACTAACCTATGATTCAATGTCAAATTTATTTTTCAACACCGCTGATCAGATGACAAGACAAAATGGGATTACCAACTTGCTTTAACGATGTCCTCCGTCGTCAAAAACTGATACTTTTTCCATTCCAAGTACATAAAAAGACGAATGTCTGTTATTCAAATACCAATCGAGAATTTTGCATTGATGCAAACATTTGATGGCTTGGATTTTCGAATTAATGTTTAGAGGCTACTCGAGCCCCATACAAGATGGATCCCATGACTTCGAATTGAGGTAACGTGAAGGATCTTGAACTGGACCTCTCTATCCCACTTAAGGACTTATCTTTTTTAGGTAAGTGCATGAACCATATTTTCGAGATGGTCTAACATTCTTTTTCTTTCCCATAGGTCTTACTTTCTTTGGTAAACACAGTTGACGCTCCCTCTGGATATCCTAGCGATCTTTCTGTATTTTCGACCCTCCTCTCGCTAACAATTTTTTTCTGTTGTTCTTCCATCTTTTTTTATGCCTAGTTCACAGTTAAGCTTATTTGGCGCTTCATAGCTAAATTATTCTCTTACGCCATAAACCCCAACTTTGAAGAACTCGCTCACTTAAATTTCACACTATACCTTACTAAGTAAGGACTTACAGATCTAGCTCAATTTAACCTCCTACTCACCATTTTTATACGGGCGAATCATTTGATGTTAATAGCAAAGTTGTTCAATTTAAATAACATAATTTATTGCTTTTTTATGGGCATGATGTTTTATTTCTTTTGTTATACCTTACTTTACCTTTACTTTGTCCTTTTCTTACTGTACTCAAATATTTGGTTGAAAAGCTTTACTTAACATCATAATAAACTTTAATATTTCTGTGGGTATTATGTTACATATGTATGTTGTGGTATTATTAAAAATATTACTTTGTCTGCGTTTGGAAAATAATTTTATGCGACATTAGTCGATTTTTTTAAAGCAATCTGTTTTGAATATTATTCTTTCTTGCTGTTATGTATCTTTTTAAACCTTTTTAAACAATTAACGAGGAGGAAATTTGAGAGCAGCAGAATAATAACTTAAAACTATCCAAGCCAAACAATATAAATAAAATAATATTTTCTAAATATATTCTTATACTGCAAAAGCATCACCATTTTCATTTCGTGTTCTCGAATGTTGGGAGTATTACGTTAATGGATAAAGTTTGGAAAATGGAACAATTATCACAGCATAAAGTCTCATACACATTTCAAACGAGACAATAGTAGGGCATTAAGTTTATTAACATCTAAGTAAATATTACATAAAACTGTGATGTATGAAGGATATTCATACGTTATGATAATTTTACTTAAGTACCTCTACATTATAAAGTGTAATATCTAAAAGCATTAAAGTGGTACTTTAAAAAAGAATTAAAATAGTAAATGAAATTATTCTAACGTATTAAAAAGATAAATATAACAATGATATAGGAGACAAAATATAATAATTTAATGAAACAAAATAGATAAAATCTAAACTAAAGGATTTAGAAAAAAACCTTCCAATTTGTATAAAAATTAATCATTATTTTAACGATAACTCTATGCTCTTAAAATTTTACTGTGCCAATTGAACGAAGTAGTTTTAAAATACCCATTTCCTTTCCTTTGAGAAGAATTTAAAATCAAGATTGCAGAAAAGCTCCTCTCTCTCTCTCTCTCTCACACACACACACACACACACACACACACACACACACACATTGATGTACTTTACCGTTCGGTTACGTATTTGCTAAAAGGGGAATAAAGGCAGTTGAGAAAAAAATAGGTCGAAGAGAGGTACAAAAGAAGCGTTGAAGAACATCAGGGCTCGTCACCGTGTTTATAAAGACAATGATTATACGGGTGAATAATCTGTAGTTGGTTGATTTTATAGATGTCACACTAAGAAGCAACACGAGAATATTGGTGGTAGACCTCTGGTACGAACATCTGAAATGAACAGAAAGATACCTGAACTGGAACCACCTCTACTAACTTCCATACCACGCAATAGGAGGACTTTGAGTCATGACAGATTTAACGCGAATCTGCCCCGCCTACACGATATAAGGTCTTTCATGCATCAAGGCTCAGGGGCAGTGACTCTGCGAAAACCTACCAGTCGCGATCGCTACCGCGTCACTAGACAGACTACCACGTCCACAAAAATCAATGAACTATCTGAAATATACTCTTTCTTCGTACACGGAAGGTTATAAGTTTTGAAAATATAAAATTCGCCAATCCACCAAATAACATAACTTGTGGGGCTTCGTCAACCTGATACAATGTAATGTCGGTGCCTATTATTGAAGCCTTGTTCAAAGAACTCAATCAGTTCGTTTAATTATTTTAATAAAATTATTCAATAAACTAGTAGTACTCATAACAAGAGGCAATAGTCAAATGTCAATAATACATACATACATAATTTATTAATCTAAATATAACTACTAGAAACAAATCTAGATTTTTTGGAATCAAAACTATCTCTTCAAAGAATTAAAACAATATAGTATGGCAATTTGCTACAAATTCAATATATATTATTATCTAAACTCAAAAAACATAAATTATTAGGAGCAAAAGAATAAAGCTGTGACATCAAAGATGATAGATCCGTCATAAAAACACTCACACTAATTATGCAATTAAAAATTTATGAAATCACAAATTGTTACATTTTCCATTTTAATAAAAGAAATCAACTATGATTCCATAGATCAAACATGAGAACTTCCCGTATTTGGATCAATGGAATTTTCTAGATATGGCTTTAAAACAAAATTTCAGAGGTAGTGCTTTTTAATGATTTCTTTCCAAAAGAATTCTAGCATAAAACTATAATTCATTTCTGACAACAAAATTATTCTTCTTTTTTAACCAAATTTATTGCTCAGTAGCGGTGAAGGTAGTAATCCAGCGACGTTTCATTCGAGAACTCTGCCGCAAAGTAATCACAAAAAATATTTCAAACAATGAGCTTCAGACGCTTCGAAGAGATTTTCGAAAGAATTGTGTGTGCTCACTTTCATCATTCATCGTTTGATGGAAATTCTAAACTCTTCATGCCTGGTTCTTTCTGTCTTTTTTATCTTACACTATCCACACACACATGTATCACAAACACTCCTTTTCATTAATATGAAATAACCCAAAATATCATTAATATGTTAATTTATTTAAATATTGTACTTTCATATATTCAATAGACTGAAAATATATTGATTACATGTGTAATTGAAGTAAATTTTTTTTGAAACAGAAATCTTATTTGGACAAATAAATTGTTTCTAGCGCGTCTCTACACATATTTAAACCCATAAATCTATTTTACTTAATATGGATAACAGCTACCATGTTCTTTCATAATTATTCAAGTGGTTTGGAAACTTCAAGTTAAAGTTAGAATAATCGCTCCATTTTAAGAGTAATTTAAAAAGCAGTCATTTTAGGTTGAAGTGATTTCCCAACGACCAGACATTTCATCCTACAGCATGTTATAGACATAACACCTTCACAAAATTTTCCCTTTAATTAAAGGTCTCCCGGTCAAAATAAAACCATGCAGCGAAGTGCCATGTTTATATTTTAACGTGAATATAACCCTACTTGAGATTCCTCATTGTCTTCAGACTTAAAATTTGAAGAAAAAAAGTTTTCAACAAAACATTTTTTTTATTTTTACTAAGCAGTTGAGGAAGTAATATCAGTGACCATAATCTTTTTTATATATGTAACATCGATCAATAACTCCAAGGACTAACAGGGTGACAGCAGCTCACCAGTAAAACCAGTAACCAAGGTCTTTCTAAAATTACTAATAGCAAAACGATGTCAAAAGATTTTAAAGTCAGTGGACCAGGAAAAAAAGGTTTTAGAGTAGAGAGTAGAAAAAAGGTTTTCTCCAAATTACCGTTGCCGCAATTACTTTCGATGGAACAAAGTAACCAACAGATCGATGATTCAGAGAAGCTGTTTAATAAAACTATTCACTCATAACAAAAGTTTCTAATTAGAGGAAAAAAAAACAAAAAAAAAAAAAAAGATTTGGAAAGCGTTGGAACGGTGTATCGCACCCTAAAGGTGATTAACAAAGGTATTATGTTGATGAATAAAAAAAATTTTGCAAAAAAAAATGTTGTTTCAATTTTTAGACTCGGGAGTTGATGATCGATGTGTGTTAATCCACCATAACAAGAGACTCTATAAGTTTCGCCCTTCAACTATGCTGCCAGAGTTTTCACATGGTGCTTTTTTAAAATTAAATATCTTTTCGATAAAAATTGTAGCGACTTTTTTTTTTTTTTGAATAAGTGTGAAAATTATGATGTGTTAAGATTAAGCAGGTGCACTTATAAGAGTGAAGCGTTTAATATGATGATTGTGGTATTTCAGCAGGGTGATGTTTTCCTATCTCTGGTGATGAGGGAAGGACAATTGACCTTGAATCTCAGTGGTGTTTTCTTGAAACTCTCGTCATGGTCAAAGCTTGTCGAATTCATTTTCTTTAATCTTCTAATCACCTAGACCATAAGGGATTGGTTACTCCTCGCGCTAAGTTTAAGGCATTTTAACTTTTCGTTGTCGTTGTTGAAGAGAGAATCATTACGATATTTATAATAAGAAAAGGTAAGCTTGGTAAAGTTATGCCTGACAACTGTGTAATGTGGCGTAGTAATGTGTATTGGTAACCGGCAATGGCCAGTGTGTGTGTGTGTGTATATGTGTCTGTGTATGTGTGTGTGTGTGTGTGTGTGTGTGTGTGTGTGTGTGTGTGTGTGTGTGTGTGTGTATTAGTAGTGTGTGTATTGTGTGTGTGTGTGGCCTTGTGTGTGTAATGACCATGTGTGGCTGGTGTGTGTGTGTGTATCAATGTAGAACTATATATATCATAACTTCATGATAAGGAAGCATTAAAGAACGACATAAGAGTGAATTGAACTGCAAGGGCAAAGAGCTTGCCAGAACACTCCATCTATAAATCTCTACTACAAGAATCCAATTGGTTTCCTCAATTAACTCTTAGATTGTGGCCACATTAAACGTTAGATCAGACACTTGCAGGGAACTTTCCTGGAATGGGGGATTGACTAGGGATGAATTTTCGATCATTTTGTCAATTACAATACAACTAAAATCTTCATCAATGTATGACTTTTCTGTTAATTAGATTATCAATTGAGACTAGCTGAAATATTACTAACAGAGAAGGATCTTAATGAGGCGTGCAACACTGGGAACAACAAACTGATGAAGAGAAGAGAAATGACAAGAGGTTGTTGTGTGCTGAAAATCGATAAGCATTACATGTTATTATGCTGTCACACATCCACTTCACAGTGTAAATATGGACAGCAGAGAAGCGCATATAAATAAAAAATATACAATGATCTTCAACACTTTTCCGATTTATGTATCAGTTAATAAATCGATTTATGCATGATTGTGCTACCAAAGCTCTCAGGAAATAATTTAAGGTCTCTTAGTACAGAATTAAGTAATCATAATTTATTCATTTCTTCCGATTAAAGATAGGAGAGCTCTAATTTCTACATATCAAAATCCTTGAGTTCTAGCTTAGTCAGCCTTGTGTATATATCACAAGAATCTTCTCTTCATTGAGTTTATGTGAGCAATGAAAGCTCCAACCTAACTGTTCCGAAAAGAGATTTTGTTTTGGCTCCAATTATTAACGAGTACTTGTAAGCAGACCTTAAAGATCAGAAGATTAAATTTGCTATCAATAGACCCAAATCTACAACCTTCACTTGCGGCAGATTTTCCGTTTTGGCAGAAGCCGCAACTGTTGGCTTGTCTCTCCTGGTTGAATATACGGCATCAAATTATCTCAGAGATTTAACTGAAGAACTCACTCCTCCTTGGAAACAATGAAGATAGAATAAAGTACCTTTCTAAAAACTGGATTAGTGCGGTATTCTTCTGGATCAGTTGTTTAGGGCGCACGTCTATTCTGCGTGAGTATTGATTGCAGTTTATGGACAGACAAAATCTAACTAGAGCGAAATGTTTGTAAACTATTAGTAAAAACACAGTGCATAAAGGGGAGAGTCAAAATGAAGATATCATAGGGATAATCAGCCGTGTTTGTCAGAGATGGCAAAACCCCATAGAATCAAAAAGAATCACTGAGTTACATTAGAGTTATAATTTCCGTTATATCTCTATAAAATGTAAGCCATAGGCAGTTCTAAGTTTTGTTCTCAGAAAAATAGCAATAATGAGTGCATTCGATGTAGTATTAGGGTACCATAGCAGCTCATCTAAGCTTGCATTTTCGTTGAATGTCCGAGCGTAAAAGGTGTATGCAGAATCTAACTAAGATATTCATTCTTTCGATACGACCGTCTTATAAAATAGTTTAGGCATTGCGTCAGTACACCTCCTCTAGACCAGAATTGTGACGCGTCAAAGAAAACGTTTCAATGATTACACACGTAACAGAGACGATGTATTGTGATTTGAATTATGGCTATAAAAAAATTCAAAATCTCTCAACGACCAGTCACTCTAAGGGGTGTGCAGTAACATCTCTCTCATATAAAATAAAAAGGAAGGAATAAAACCATGCCGGATGCCTAATAACTGACATCAGTAGGAAATTTCTATTTCTTGGTGCCACAGAGTATTTATCCCTGCTAGGATAATTTTAACAAGTCAGTACGATTGATTGCTTGATAATATTGCATAGAGAAACTACAGAAGGCTACTAGTGAGAACTCATATTTTGAACATCAGTCAGAAAGTATTTGACATCGACACCTGAGCTGGAACCTTCATCAGACTTCTATACCATGCCAAAGGAGGCAAGATCTCACGTGAGTCACTAAAGAGACCTCAATGATACATTAGATCTTTGGTAAAATCATGAAATGAACTCACGACTCAACAGATAAGAACGTCGGTTGCAGTTCGCATTCACACATGACGGTTCAAACGTGACTCAGAAGTCAAACAACAGAGGCCGCTATTGCTTTTTTTTTTCTCCATTCAATTTTCATAAAAGAAAGCTGATAAGTAATAGCATTTTCACTGGAATAACAAAAAGAAAATTGGAAGAAATTCTGTTAAAATTCTAAACTAGTTTACCATTTTTCTGTTTTACTGATTCAACACAAAAGACATGTGATCATCTCTTTCGATGAAGAGTTAGTGGCATATGCGATTGTTATCATTTGCATTTCTTTCCGTCTCATACATACTCCTTATCGACCTCAAACATATGACACACAAAATTGCTTCTTGTAAAGTAATGTATTGTATTGCATATTTCCAATTACCTCAATTGTATCTGAAATTGAAATGTATCTTTCACGTCTGTTTGGAATTGAATGTGGTAAAAGTCGTTTTGAGAGATGTACTACTACAGGATGTTTTGCATAAAAAATTTAAATATCCAGTAGTGAGCCTTATCTATTAATAAAAGCTATATATGAAGAGCTATTACTATCATATTAGAGATTACATACTACTTCTGGGCCTTTTCAGGAAAATGAGGTTAAAATACTGCTTTGGTATATATAAAAGTAATAAATGAATAATCTCTCAGTTGATAATAGAAATCATACGATCGATAATACCTACGAGCAGAAGAACTCATCTCTCACATACGTCTAGCATATTAGGTGTTACATTTTCAGTAACTTATGGCAAGACTTATTCAGTTCGCTTCAATGGCCATAACAAGGCGGTAAAACATTATCTTTTTTAAGTTATGATTTGCTGAAAGGCAGACCATTATATCTGACACAGTATTGTGGTGGATTATTGACATTCACTAAAACATTGTCTTTACCAAGCTCGATATTGATTTCTCGAGACGTGCAGATACGAGAGTAACCACGTCAGTGGTTTTGCATGAACAATACTTTTGAACGTCATCCATCGTAATATTACAACCTTTAAAATTACAGGGGCTTTAGTTTCTTAGAAACCGTAAAAGGCAATGTAGCTCGAAGAAAAAAATGCTGAGAATAAATTAGGGCTTCTTGTGTTGCAAATGAATATGAAACAGGTTGTCATCTACTCTGTAAGCAATGCATATGATATTACCCATTGGATATCATTCGTGTTCTTTGGCAACGTTTATTTTGTAAGCTTCAAAGTATTTTTAATTTAATTTGATAGGAATTTTTTTTTAACTTGACGGGTTTTGTAACCTCATCTCTTCAAGGTTGGATATTCTTTTTGTAATAGATTTAGCAACACGCAATTGTTATGCACATTCACGAAGATACAAACTAAGTTGCAGACAAAGCCTTTTAAAATGTTTTGTGCCATCGCAAAACCTAAAGTAAAACAATAAACATTTAACACATCGATCAATGGCCTCCCCAAGAGACCTTGAGATGGCTCAAAGTAGTAAAACCAGTAACAGATCTTTCACAGAGTACTAACCTTTGCTTAAAACATTATATAAAAATTTTTAGTCGATCGGACCAGGGAAAAGGTTTTTTTTCCAAGTAGGTGCCGCGATTGCTTTCGATGGAACAAAAAGCAGCAACAGATCGATGATTCAAGAAAGCTGTTTATCGCTATTTACTCATAACAAAAAAGATTTCTTGCGGAAAAAAAAAGGAAAAAAAAAAAGAAAATATTTGGAAAAACAAAACAAAAGATTTGGAAAGCGTTGGAACTGATTAGATCACTAAAAGGTGATTAACAAAAGATGTTATATTGATGAATAAAAAAAAAATTAAAAAAAAATATTATTTTCAATGTTAGACTGAAAGAGTTATTGATCGATGTATTAACGCTTTCTCAGTCAATGAAAATAATTTCTTCTAAAACTTTGCATAGTTATTCACTATTACACATAGCAATGATTATACAGAAAATGTTTGATTCATCAAAACTTATAATACAAAGGAAACTAAAACAAATAAACAAATAAAATCTAAGCTATAAGCGTAATAAAATAAAATGTATAAAAGGTAACTTTTAGTTTATTTAGATAGCTTTTTTTCTAAGAAGGAAAGTAAATACAAGTTGACAGTATTTGTAAAAAAATGATTTAAAGGAAAAAAATTTACATATATCATATATGATATTAGCAATATTTCTTTTATTCCTATATTTATAAAATTCATTTCGGCTAATGAATAAAATGAAAAATTTTGTTCTATTTTTTAGTTAAGTACTGCAATAAAGTATATATAATTCAGATATTTTAACTTCTGTAACAAAAGGTAACCATGTATATTTCAAAGATAAACAGAAATTTGGCAGTTATAAATATTCGTTAAAATCCTTCTCAACAAATTCTTTTCTTGCATGTAAATCGCAAATTTTGTATGCACTAGTACAAAATAAAAAAGTTTTTTTAAGAAATGGAATTGAAATGTTTTTTATTAGGTATGGCAATCGTATTAAAAGAAACAGAGTATTATTTTTTGTTTTCCTAAGTACTAACAATCTATTACTTTCATACTGATTCTTAAATCCAGGTGTTTTTTTTTTTTTTTTGATTCAGTTATTGTGTTGTTAGATTTTTTATATCATAAAAATAGTTCTGTATATTTATTAAATGTCTATGATCATAGTAAAATATGTACAGAAAAAAGTATTTTCATATATAAAAATATTTGATGTACAAATATTTATAAAAAAACTCGTCTGCTATTATTGGAAAAAAATTGTTCTGTTTTCTAAACTCCTTATTAAAAGGAGTTCTAATCTTCTCTCTCATATTGACTTACCTCTATCAAGTCCATGACTAAATAAAATTTCAGTTCATTGGGTTACCTTTTTCTTTCATCACTTGATCACATTGCAATAATTGGATCTCAATTTTTTTTTATAACTCAATTTATATCTTATTATTCAATTCTTATCATTCAATACTTATATTTTATCACTCAATTCTTGTCATTTAATATTTATATCTTTGTATCAAGAACCAAACAGTTGGATCATAGAATGTGTCAACAGACAGATCTCCATAGATTTTGGAATGGAATCCCTATATTGTGCTTGTAATATATTCCGTACCATTTTCACTATTGTCGCCTTTATTCAAAAAGCGCCAAGTAATATTTAAAATAGATCGACGGTCATATCCAAAATGATGGCAGTAAAATATTTATTTTCCCCAGGCATTTTATAAATGCCAACCGATATTCAACTCGGTAAGAATATTTTAATGAAATGCTCAACAATTTTTCACTATCAACCGCAAGTAGCTATGATTTACATGTGTATAAATTGATTATTCGACCACTCGCGCAAAATAAAGTATGATATGAACATCATTCGTTTCATTTAATTACATTTGTACATATTCAGTTTAATAATTTATCGCTTGCTTTTAGCTTTTAATATGAAAAGATTTTGATATACTTCAATATTTTTATCGTATGTCTGTAACTCTAATATTATTTAATATGAGAATAATATAATAATTATTTTGTTATTGTTTACACCTTAATTCTATTTACTTAGAATGCATAATTGTCGTTTTTTTTAAAAAGAGAAGTGAGCACACCTTTGTTGCTAAAATCTGTTCCTTGAAAAAATTTTGCATAAAAAATAATTTAACATTTTTGTTGTAATCAAAATTGAACAGGATATATGGAAATTGTTGTTAAATATCTAACTATATATAACACAGCCATAGCATGATGTTGAAATCTATAGAATAAGTATGCTTAAGATGTCATCTTCATTATTTCAATGTATGTAGTTTCAAATTCAGAAAGTTAGTCTCAACCTTCAGTTACAAAATTCTAGTATGACGCATAAATGAGAATAGAAATCTAAATACATACCATGACAATAATCTATGAGAGAAAATATTTTCTTTTTGCAAAATCTTTAAGAATATTTTTTACTTGAGATAAAATTCTTTTGTAAGTATTTTATCAATGCAGAAAGAGATAAAACTTGAGTGGAAAAAAAAAATGCGGTGCGTTAAAAAATGTCACCAAAACAGACCTACAGACACAAGAAATCCTGGAAATAAAAAGAATCTATCCACTCTCCCTAATTTATAAATGTAGACTCAATGATATATATTAACAGTTAGGAAACTGTCCTCTCAATTGGATCTATCAATGCAATTTACGTCGTTTAAGGTACTCCACTGATAAATACTGGGCAAATACATTCGGCATTAGCTTTATGAGACTCGGTATGTTTTTTTTTTTTTTTTTTTTTGTTCCACTCGTGGATGAATAAAGCTAAAAACAGTATGATCGTAAGTAAGTTCTATAGTAGTCGATTAGCTTAGCCTTATTTACGACAGATGCTATAAAAGTCTAAAAGGACATATGGCCAAGTAACAACCAGTTTAGAGTTTATTTTGTTTTGCACTGAATGAAATTTTTCTTACTTGATTAATGATATGAATAATATTTATGTCTTTGATAAATGTCTAAAATAATTTTACCGATTTTTTGGGGATTATGTTAAATGTTGCATTGTCTGACTATAGGACTATTACCAAGTGAGTTCGTTCTGGTACTTTTAGTTTGAGCCCCATGTAGTTCATCAGTCCCTTCAACGAAGATTTCCGGGAATTCGATAGTAAAGATTACCAAATTCATATGTAATCGAGGATCTAATGTCGAGTTAGCCACACATGGCTGGAACATTAAGCAATAATTACCCTCCACATCCAAGTTGAAGAAACGGAAGTAGCACTGCCTGAGTGGAACTACTTAGGGTTCAGGATGAATTTTAATTTTCTTAAATCAAACATTCATTTTGATTTATTCGCTCTGACTCAAAAAGAGTAGCCGTTTTTTGGGAATTGAAAAATTCACTGTAGAAATGTCCATTGATTGTTCTGCCTTTTTATGTACAACATGAGTATTATCCAAGTCCATATATGAACCATCGCATCCCAAAAATTGACATGTCATACTTCCACATGAAACCTCATATCTCGCTTTTTGAAAAGAAGGTTCATTAGTAACAGCCTTTTTGATGGTTTGGCCTTCCTGTGTAGATAGTATTCCGTGTGAGTGAATCTGCAGTTTCCCTGGTGTATTGAGTTTCAGTGGATTGCAATAGTACTTTACTTTTTTGAATGACTTCGCTCCTATGACAGTCGCATCTCTAACTCATGATAGATTGAGCCAGCATCTGAGTATCAAAGGCGCAGAAGATTACTGTATAGCTAATCTTCTTACGACAATGTACGTGTGAGCCAAGAGATATTGAATTATCAACGAAAATATACCCTTGATGGAATAATCGAAGAACAAACCACTCCTGAGATAACATTTAAACAATAATGTATTTATTAATATGTTCCTCCTAAGCTGATCTTAGATAAAAATAGAAGACTAGAATTTCTATATTCTGGCAATTACAAATAAATTCAAATCACAAACTGACTAAATGAATCTTCTTTACGTTGATGACAGACAATAATAATTAGCTCCATGGTTTGTTTGTTACATTACTTCTCCTAATGAGTATTATCCTTGAAACTGAAGAACACCTAACGAGTTACGATGACGTTTCACAGCACAGCACCCTGAATCATACAAAGAGTTGTAATAGCCCTAGTTGGATAAACCACTACAGAAACTACACGAACACAGTATGAAATAGACATTTATAGATTATAATAAAGACCATGGTCGAGAAATGGAGCAGGTTTAATCATTTATGGCGGAGGATGAAACTCCCTAACTCCCGAGAAAATCTAATGTAAAGATGATCTACAGTGCCGGTGCCGAAACAGGCCTAACTTATCAAATGTAAGAGGGATTAGAAAGTATATTGTGTGTGTGTGTGTGTGCAGTGTGTGTGTGTGTGTGTATTGTGTGTG
>BMAW01070729.1:0-206868 GCA_019974015.1 Nephila pilipes | reverse complement strand
CACACACACACACACACACACACACCACTTTAATCCCTCATTTGATAGTTAGGCCTGTTTCGCAACCCGGCACTGAATCGGTCGTTTACATTATGATTTTTCTCTGCGGGGGTTAGGGAGTTTGTTGCCATCGACCGCCATAAATTGCGATACAACACTGCTCGCATTTCTCGACCAGTGTTTTATTATAACTATCAAATTCATTTCCACTTCGTGTTCATTGTTTTGTAGATGGTTGCATATCCTGTTTGCGTATTATTACAACTTTGTATATTCAGGGTGCCGTGCTGTGAAATGTCATCGTAACTCGTTAGGTGTTCTTCAAGTTTCAAGTGATAATAAAACTATTAAGCGGAAGCAGTAATGCAACAAAATAGCCATGGGCTAATTGTGTTTTCTGTCAATGCAAGAACATTCATTTAAGTCAGTTCGATGTTTGAATTTTATTTTGTAATTGCCAGAATGATGAAATCTTTGTCATATACTTATATTTTCTACACAAGATCAGCATGGGCGGGAACACAATAAATACATTTTTTATTGTTTAAATGTTTATCTAGAGTGGTTTGTCTTCGTTATTCCCGTTAAATATATTTTGACGCTTGATAATTCAATATGTCTTTGGCTCACAACGTGTCGGATTAAAGAACGATTACTATACATTAATCTTCTGCCTTGATACTCAGATGTGACTCAGAATCTATCATGAAAGGAATGCGATCATGGAAGCCGTAGTCATTCAAAAATGTATTTGGCTGCTAAATCCAAACACTCAGGAAACTATACACAGGAATCACTATACACAGGAATCACTATACACAGGAAGGCCAAAACCATCAAAAAAGGCTGTTACTAATGAATCTGCTTTCAAAAAGCGAATATGGGTTTCATGTGCTGGAAAAGTTATGATGTCAATTTTTTGGGATGCGATGAGTGTCATACTACTGGACTTGGATAATACTGTTGTACTAAAAAAAAGGTAGAACAATCAATGGACATTTCTACAGTGAATTTTTCATTCCCAAAACGGCTACTCTTTGAGTCACAGAGCGAACAAATCAAAATGAATGTTTGATTTAAGAAAATTAAAATCTGTCCGAACCTAAGAAGTCCCACCAGGCAGTGCCATCTCCGTTTCTTCAACCTTTGGATGTGGAGTGGTAATTACTAGTTACTGTCCTAGCCATGTGGCTAACTCGACATTAGATCCGATTTGCTAAGCGAATTTGGTACTCATTTATCGACCCCGGAAATTGAAGGACTGAGTTGTTCCATAGCTCAAACTAAAAGTACCAGAAATCGAACCTGTTCTAATAGTCCTAGCAGTCAGACACGCTAAACACTACATCAACACGGTCCCCCAAAAAATCAAAATGATTTTATTTTATATCAAAGACATAAATATTATCTATATTTCATTATCAAGTAAGAAAAATTTCATTCAGTGCAAAACAAAATAAACCTAAACTGGTTGTTACTTCACTACCATGTCCTTTATATCTTTATATCTGTCGTAAATAAGGTTAAGCTAATCGACTTACTATAGAACTCACTTACGACCACTGTTTTTTAGCTTTATTCATCCACGAGAACGAAAAAAAAACATACCCGAGAGTCCTGCGAAGCTAATGCCGAAATGCTGTCCAGTATTTATCAGTGGAGTACCTTAAACGACGTGTACTGCATTGATATCCATAATTGAGAGGATAAAGCCTCTCAATTACGATATCATTGAGCTCATATTTATAAATTAGGGGAGAGTGGATAGACTCTTTTATTTCCTAGGATTTCTTGTGTCTGTGTATCTGTTTTGGCGACATTTTAACGCACCGCATTTTTTTTCCACTCAAGTTTTTATTCCTTTTTCTGCTGATGAAATACTTTCTCACGTGCTAACTTATCTCAAGTAAAATATTCTTAAAGATTTTGCAAAAAGAAAATATTTTCCTCTAGATTATTGTCATGTATGTATTTAGATTTCTATTCATTTATGTCATACTAGAATTTTTTAACCAGTTATTGATGACTAACTTTGCGAATTTGAACCACATTGAAATACTGAAGATGACACTCTTAAGTGATACTTTATTCCCTAGATTTCAACATCATGTTATGGCTGTGGTTATATATAGTTAGATATTTAACAACAATTTCCATATCCCAATTAATTTTGATTACAACAAAAACAGTTAAATTATTTTATGCAAAATTTTTCAAGGAACAGATTTAGCCAACAAAGGTGCTCACTTTTTTTAAAAAAAAATCATTAAATTATGCACTTAAGTAATAGAATTAAGGTAAACAATAAAATAATTATTATATTATTCTATTAAATATTAGAGTTACAGCATACGATAAAATATTGAAGCGGAGAATAAAATTCTTTTCAGATATTAAAGTTAAAGTAAGCGATAAATTATTAAACTGAATATAAAGATAAATGTAATTAAATGAAAACGAATGATGTTCATATCATACTTTATTTTGAAAAGAGTGGTCGAATAATCAATTTATACATTACGTAAATCTATAGCTACTTTGGTGGTTGATAGTGAAAATTGTTGAGCATTTATTAAATATTCCTTTACCGAGTTGAATATCGGTTATATTTATAAAAATGCCTGGGGGAAAATAAATTATTTTACTTTCATGAATACTTCGGATATAATTGCCGACTATTTATAAATATTATACTACTTATGCTTTAATAAGACAATAGTGAAAATGGCATGGAATATATTTAAGGCACAATATAGGATTCCATTCCAAAAATTTGAGATCTGTCTGACTACATTCTATGATCCAATTGTTTGGTTCTGATAATAAGATATAAATATTAAATGATAAGAATTGAGTGATAAAATATAAGTATTGAATGATAAGAATTGAATAATAAGATATAAATATTGAGTTATAAAAAAAATTGATCCAATTATTCGGGTAATGTGATCAGTGATGTGAAAGAAAAAGGTAAACTCAGTCGAACTGAAATTTTTATTTAGCTTCGCTTTGACTTGATGAGTAAGTCAATATGAGAGAGAAATAGTTTAGAACTCCTTTAATACATGGAGTTTAGAAAAACGAAGCAATTTTTTTCCAATAGCAGACGAGTTTTTATAAATATTTGTACATCAAATATTTTTATATGAAAATACTTTTTCTGTACATTTGAATATGATCATGGTAGACATTTAATAAATACAGAACTATTTTTATGATATAAAAAATCTAAATAATAATAACTTGAACTCAAAAAAAAAAAACAATTCGGATTTAAGAATCAGTATGAAAAGTATTGATTGATGGCATCAGGAAAACAAAAATAATATTTGTTTTTAATACGATTGCTATACCTAATAAAATATTTCAATTCCATTTCTTAAAAAAACTTTATTTGTACTAGTGCATTAAAATTTTGCGTGATTTAAGGTGAAAAGAATTTGTTGAGAAGGATTTTAACGGTTTATTTATAACTGCCAAATTTCGTTTATCTTTGAAATAGTACATGAGTTACCTTTGTTAGTAGTTAAAATACCTGAATTATATACTTATTGCTACTTAAATTCAAAATAGAACAAAATTTTTCATTTATTCATTAGCCGAAATGAATTTTTATAAATATAGGAATAAAAGAAATATTGCTAATACATATGATATGCAAATTTTTTTCCCTTTAAATCATTTTACAAATATTTCCGTCAACTTGTATTTACTTTCCTTCAGAAAAAAGTTATCTAAATAAACTAAAAGTTAGCCTTTATACATTTTATTTTATTACACTTATAGCTTAGATTTTATTTATTTGCTTAGTTTCCCTTGCTTATAAGTTTTTGATTTAATCAAACTATTTCATAACTGCTATGTAATAGTGAATAACTATGCAAAGTTTAGAAGAAATTATTTTCATTGACTGAAAGCATTAAATGTTTGTTTATTGTTTTGCTTTTAGGTTTGCGATGGGCAATAAAACATTTTAAAAAGCGCTTTGCTCGCAAATTTTAGTTTGCATTCGTGAATGTGCACAACAACGGGTGTTACAACGCAGGGTGCTTACAAAAGAATATCCGAACTCTGAAGAGATGAGGTTACAAAACCCAATAAGTTAAAAAAAATTTTGGTCAAATTAAATTAAAAATAACACTTTGAAGCTTACAAAATAAATGTTAAAAGAACACGAATGATATCCAATGGTAATATGAAGTGCATTGCTTACAGAGTAGATGACAACCTTGCTCTTATTCATTTGCACACAAGAAGCCCTAATTCTATTCTCAGCATTTTTTTTTCTTTGAGCTACTTAAGCTACGGTTTCTTAAGAAACCAGTTCCGGTACTTAAAGGCCGTAATATTACGATGGATGACGTCTTCAAAGTATTGTCTATGCAAACCACTGACGTGGTTACCTCGTATTCAATGCCCTTGAGGAAATCACGCCATCGAGTTTGCAAAGACAACGTTTTAGTGAATGTCATCCACCACAATACTGCGGGTGTCAGATAATGGCTCCGCTCTTCTAGCAAATCATAACTTAAAAAAGATAAATGTTTTACCGCCTTTGCCGGCGGTCATTGATGAACTGAATAACTACAGCCATTGAAAATGTAACACCTAATATGCTAGACGAAGTGTGAGATGAGTTCTGCTCGTATTATCGACTGTATGATTTCTATTATCAACTGATGGAGATTATTTTGAATATTTATTATTTTATATATACTTAAAAGCAGTATTTTAAATTTTATTTTCCCGAAAAGGCCCAGAAAAGTAGTACAGTAACTTCTTAATATGATAGTAATAGCTCTTCATAGCTTTATTAGATATACTCCACTACTGGATATTTAAATTCTTTTATAAACATCCTGTAGTGTAGTACATCTCTAAAAAACTTTTACCACATTCAATCCAAACAGAGTGTGAAAGATACATTTCACTTCAGATACAATTGAGGTAATTGGAAATATGTGCACGAGTGTAATAACATTGTATAAGAAGCACTCTTGTGTGTCATATATGTTTGAGGTTTGACATGAGTATGTATGACACGGAAAGAAATGCAAATGATAACAATTGCACATGCCACTAATCCTTATCGAAAGAGAAGATCATGTCTTTTGTGTTGAACTCGTAAAACAGAAAAATGGTAAACTAGTTTAGAATTTTAGAATAGAATTCTCTTCCAATTTTTCTTTGTTATTCCAGTGAAAAATGCTATTATCATATCAGCTTTTTTATGAAATTGATGGAGAAAAAAAAAGCATATCAGCGGCCTCTGTTGTTTGACTTTCTTGAGTCACGTTTGAACTGTCATGTGTGGTCGCGAACTCGCAACCGACGTTCTATTCGTTGAGTCGTGAGCTCATTTCATGATTTTACTAAAGATCTACCGTGTATCGGGCTGATATTCTTTATATCTGTCGTGACTCTCAGTTCTCCCTTTGGCATGGTATAGAAGTCTGGTGATGAAGGTTCCAGCTCAGGTGTCGACGTCGTCACTTGACCGAGGTTCAAAATTATGAGTTCCCTCACTAGTAGCCTTCGTGTAGTTTCTAAGTGCAATATTAATAAGCAATCAATCAAAAAATTGGACTGTTGTGTACTAGTCCTAGGATAAATACTCTAGGCAACTAAGTTAGAAAGAAATTTCCTACTGCGTCAGTTATTAGGCATCCGCATGGTTTTATTCCTTCCTTTTTTATTTATAAGAGGAGATGTGTTACCGTACACCCCCTTACTAGAGTGACTGGTTGTGTTGAGAGATTTTGAAATTTTTTTATAGCCATAACGGCAATCAATACATCGTCTCTGTTACGTGTAGCACCATTGAAACGTTTTCTTTGACGTCATTGGCAATTTCTGGTCTAGATAGTGGGTGTACTTGACGCATGCCTGTAACCATTTTATAAGACTAGTCGTAATTTATGAATGAAATATCTTAGTTAGATTCTGAGACAATTTTACGCTCGGATATTCAACGAAAAATGGTAAGCTTAGATGAGCTGCTATGTAGTGTTAAAATTCCGAGTCACTACATCGAAGGACCATTGTTGATATTTTTTCTTATGAGAACAAAAATTGAACTGCCTATGGCTTACATTTTATAGATATGTACTGAAATTATAACCCCATTGTAACCTAGTGATTCTTTTTGATTCTATGGGGTTTACTATCTCTGATAAACACGGTTGATACATCCCTAGTGATATTCCTCTATTTTTGACTCTCCTTTATGTGCATCAGTTTTTACTAATAGTTTAAGCAAAATATTTCCGCTTCTAAGTTAGATTTGGTTCTTGCTCCATAAACCCTAACTGTCACTCACGTGAAATAGACGTGCGCTCTAAACAACTGATCCAGAAAGGAATACCGCACTAATCCAGTTTTTAGGTACTTTTATTCTATCTTTGCTTGTTTCAAGTTGAGTGGAGTGGATGCCTTAGTTAAATTCTGAGATAATTTGCGATGCCGTATATTCAACCAGGAGTGACAAGCCAACAGTTGCGGTTTGCCAAAACTGAAAATCTGCTGCAAGTAGTTGTAGATTTGGGTCTATTGATAGCAAATTTAATCTTCTGATCTAAGGGTCTGCTTACAAGTACTCTTGTCAATTGAGCCAAAACAAAATCTCTTTCGGAACAGTTAGTTGGAGCTTTCATTGCTCACATAAACTCACTGAAGAGAAGATTCTGTAGATATATTATACACAAGGCTGACTAAGCTAGAACCTAAGGATTTGATAGAAATTAGAGCTCTCCTATTCTTTTAATCGAATATTCTATAAATAAATTTATGATTACTAATTGTACTAAGAGACCTAAATTATTTGAGAGCTTTATAGCACACCCATGCATAAATCGATCATTAACCGATATAAATCGAAAGTGTTGAAGATCATTGTTATTTTTTATTTTATGTGCTTCTCTGCTGTCCATTTACATCAGGAAGATGTGTGACAGCATGTAATAACATGTAACGTTTATCGATTTTTCAGCACAATAAACTTCATTTCTTCTCTTATCAGTTTTGTTGTTCCTGTGTGTTATAACGCCCCGTTATTACATCCTTCCTCTGTTGTTAGTAATTATTTCAGTTGTGTCCTTAATTGATAATCTAATTAACAGAAAGTCATACATTGATGAAGACGAAGCCATTGTACTTAAATGATCGAAAATCTATCCTCAGTCAACTCTATCTGTGGAAAAAGTCTCTGCAAGTGTCTGATCTAACGTTTAATGTAATAATCTAAGAGTTACCTTTGAGAACCAATTGGATTCGTAGTAGAGATTTATAGATGAGTGTTCAAAGTTTTCGCCCTTTGCAGTTCAATTTTATGTTCGCTCTTAATGTTCCTTACTCGGCGTAGTTATGATATATATATCTCACATTGACACACACACACACACACACACACACATAACTTCAGTTACCTTTCTTACTAAAATACTGCAATGATTCTCTTCAACAACGACAACGAAAGTTAAAATGCCTTAAAACTTAGCGCGAGGAGTAATCCTTTATGGTCTAGGTGATTAGAACATTGCGAAATGCATCCGGACAAGCTTTCTTTGGACCTCATGATCGAGAGTTTGAAACACCACTGAGATTCAAGGTCAATTGTCCTTCCCCATCACGAGATAGAAAACATCACCCTGCTGAAATACCAACCATCATATTAAACGCTTCACTTCTTATAAGTGCACCTGCTCAATTCAATTAATTACACTTCAATAATTCTATTCTACCAAAGTCACAATTCTTTTATCGAAAGACATTTTGAATTTTAAGAGCACCATGTGAAAAGTCCTCTAAGTGTTAATTGAAGGGCGAAACCCTATAGAGCTCCTGTTATAGGATTACATATAAAAAGATTATGGTCACTGATGTATTACTTCTCAATCAAGCTTAGTAAAATAAAAAAAAATGTTTTTGTTGAAAACTTTTTTTCTTCAAATTTTAAGTCTGAAATATCGAGGAATTCCTTAAACTTTAGGGCTCATTATTCACGTTAAAATATAAACATGGCACTCGCATATTTTATTTGAACGGAGACCTTTTAACAGCGGGAAAATTTTGTGAAGTGTGTTATGCTCATAACATGTTAGGAGCCGGAAATGTCTGTCGTTGGGAAATCATCAGTTCTAAATGACTGCTTTTAAATACTTCCGCAAAATGGAGCGATTATTCTTGGAACTTTTAACTTGAAGTTTTCCAAAGTTCTTCCGAATAATTATGAAAGAAATTTTATGGTAGCTGTTATCCATATTAAGTAAAATAGATTTATGTGGGTTTAAATATGTGTAGAGACGCGCTAGAAACAATTTATTTGTCCAAATAAGATTTCGTTTCTAAAAAAATTTAATAATTCATAATATGTAATTAACATATTTTCAGTCTATTGAATATATGAAAGTACAATATTTAAATAAATTAACATATTAATGATATTTTTGGGTTATTTCTTACATTAATGAAAGGGAGTGTTTGTGGATATATGTGTGTGTGTGTGGATAGTGTAAGATAAAGACAGAAAGAACCAGGCACAAGAGTTTAGTACTCTATCAAACGATGAATGATGAAAGTGAGCACATGGAAGCAATTCTTTCGAAAATCTCTTTGAAGTGTCTGAAAAGCTCATTGTTGAAATTATTTTTGTGATTACTTTGCGGCAGAGTTCTCGAATGAAACGTCGCTGGATTACTACTCTTTCACCACATGAGCAATCTAAATTTGCTTAAAAAGAAGAATAATTTTGTTTGGGTCGTATAAACGAATTATAAAGTTTTGGCGAATTTTTTGAAAGAAATCACTAAAAAGCATCAATTTCTGAAATTTTGTTTTAAAGCTTACATTCAGAAATCTATTGATCCAAATACCACGGGTTTCATACGACTTACAGAATCATAGTTGGATTTCTTTTATTAAAAAATGGAAAAATGTAACAATTTGTGGATTTCTTACAAATTTTTAATTGCATAATTAGTGTGCGAGTGTTTTTATGACGGATCTATCTTTGACGTCACAGTTTATCTTTGCTCCCAATAATTTATGCTTTTTGGAGTTTTTTAGATATCAATATATTTATTAATTTGTAGCAAAATTACCATACTATATTGTTTTTAATTCTTTGCGATAGTTTTGATTCCTAAAAAAACTAGATTTGTTTTAGCATATATTTAGATTAATAAATTATGTATGTATGTATTATTGATTACTTTGACTATTGCCTCTGTTACTATGAGTACTACTAGTTTATTGAACACTTTATTAAATAATTAAACGAACTGATTGAGTTCTTGAAATTAGGTACGTCATTAAAGAAGACTGACATTACATTGTATCAGGTTGGACGTAAGCCCTCATTAAAAGTTATGTGTTATTTTGGTGGATTGGCGAATTTTATATTTTAAAACTTAACCTGTACGAAGAAAGAGTATTTCAGATAGTCTATTGATTCTTGTGGACGTGGTAGTCTAGTGATCATGGTAGCTGACTCGCGACTGGTGGTTTTCGTAGAGTCACTGTCTCGAGCCTTGATGCACTGAAAGACCCATCGTGTAGGCGGGGCAGATTCGCGTTAAATCTGTCATGACTCAAAGTCCTCCTATTGGTGTGGTATGGAAGTTAGTAGAGGTGGTTCCAGTTCAGGTATCTTTCTCGTTACTTGTCAGATGTTCAAAATTAGGAGGTTCATCACCAATAGCTCTCGTGTTGCTTCTAGTGCGACATTCATAAAACCAACCAATCATAGATTATTCACCCGTATAATCATTGTCTTTGGTAAACACGGGTGACGAGCCCCCGATATGCCTCAACGCTTCTTTTGTACTTTCGACCTATTTTTTTCTCAACCAGTTTTTATTCCCCCTTTTTTCCAAACGTCTGGATCGCAGTTGCACCCCTTTTGGCACATGAAAAGTCACATTTGTCTCTTGCGCCATAAACTCAACTATCACTCACTCCATTCATTCTTCACGAGAATACAGTTACAAATTTCTCTAAAATGTCGTCTGGACATTCCGCAAAGGATCTACTAGGTGGAGGAAAGTACCCACCGAAACTTTTTTTGTATTTATATATACAATTGTTTCTATACCATAAGTGAGATCTTAAATTTATGTTATTGCATTGATTTTTTTTCTTTTTAAGCTGCATTTGATTAAATTTATAGAAATTTTAAACGTGCATTGCTCTCACGTTTCATAGTCGCTATAGTCTAGTGGTCATGGTCACAGGCTTGTGGCCGAGAGGGTTTCGTAGAGTTCTGGTTTCAAGTCGAATGTCATTAAGACCCACCGTGATCCAGGCTGTTGCTCGTAAAATCTGTCGAGGCACCAATCATCCCATTGGCGTGGTGTAAAAATTTAGAGAGGGGGAACCAGCACAGATGTTCTCCTCATCACTCCAATGATGTTCAAAATTACGAAGTCTGTTGCCAATGCCTTTCGTGTTACTTCTAAGTGCGAAGTTAATCAATCTATTATCTCACGTTTAAATGAATTTTTGATTCTTAATGCAGAAGGCTTAGTTAATACTCGCTCTGAATTTTTAATTTCTGAATGAATTTTGAAGTTTCTAAGCATTTATTCTATTTATGCGTCTCAAAAGTATTTTTATTTAAATTATTTTACTGATTCTCCACTGTTACCATTCTGAAGATTTGTTAGATTAGATCGTATATTTTTATTTGAAGTGTCATAACGAGTTTAAACTACCTAAAATGGTTTTTAGAAGAAATATATCTTAGTGCACTATATTTTGAAAGCTTTTTTTTTTAAAAAAATGGTTAACGATTTTTAAGGGTAAAAATCGGAAATAGTGACTTTATGTGGAAGGTTTAAACAGTTCACTATTATAGTTCCGGAATAATTTCACTAAGTGAGGCAGTTTTCCTCTTCGAATGGGTTGTAAGTTGAAGATAGTTCTCTAAACTGCAGTTCGAAGCGAACTCAAAATCGTAAAGCAGATTGTTTCATATATTTAAAGTATGGCTTTTCCTACTTTCATTCATGGTATTTCTCGTTTCAAAAACACTTAAAAGAAAATTGATATGGCATTTGAAGGCTTAAGTTCCCACAATATTTTTGAATATTTAATGGGTGTTTTTTTTTTGTTTCAAAAGGAAGTTTGTTTCGTCTTAGAAATTAAATGTGATGACAATATTAACCTGCAACAGATTCGCATGCGCATTTCTCTTCCATTAGCCTTAAGGAATGCTTCTCTATAACGTTATTATATTTAGAGCTTCCACTTTTGAGTTAACCAGGACTTATATGTAAACCAACATTACTGTATGAAAATGTGTAGAGCATAGGTTTAAAGGGGAGATAGATTAAATACTGATTACAGATAGATGATAGGAGTAGATTGTGATTATTTATTATTGTCGAGCTGAGAAGCAACACGAAGTCTATTGGCGACGCACCTCGTAATTCTGAACCTTGGTCAAGTGACGAGAACGATAAATGAGCTGGCACCTCCCTCTCCAAACTTCCACGCTATGCCAACGGGAAGGTTGGAAGCTTCGTCAGATTTAATTCGTACCAGCCTCGTAACAGGACGGGACTTTAGTGGCATCAGGATTCGAACCCACGACTCGACGAAAACAACGCCGGCCACAGTGTGTGACCCTGACCATTAGGCTACCACAACAACATGATAGTAGCACAGAAGAAGGAGTCGAAGGCTGGAAGAATCAGTATGAGGAATCAGGAGAGTGTTGCTCCACAGTCGTGATGCGCATCTTGGGGGTTGATTATTACGTAAAGAAGTATAAAAATAATTCAAAGATTTGACTCTGTGATTATTTATTTAACTGTTGACTGAACTTTAGCTTGTGATGGAGTAAATTAGTGATAAAAACTAAACCGAAGCTTCATCACTGAGCAGAACATCACCAACTTATTAAATGCATTTTTTTGTGATTCTTTTAAAAAGTGTTAAACACCAGTGAATAAGATTACATGCTTGAGGGCTTGATAAGAATTACAAAAGAAAATTAATATTCAAAATTTAAACTAACATTCTAATATTCCTTAATTATTCTATCATCCAGCAAATTTTATATTGAAGTTATGATAATAGAACATATACCTAAGAAATCATTCTATGTAATTATTTTATTGATTAACTAAGAATTTATGCCTGTATTGTATATTATGGCATTATTTTGGATATTTTCACGTAATTAATAGTATTTTATTTATTTGTAAAATTTAAATACCAAGAACAACCAGAAAAATGTAGAAAAAAGTGAAAATGTTACAAAGATATTGATTGAATGGTGCAAAATATTTCGGTCAAATTTGAAGTAATAAATAACGTTTCTATGAAATTGTTTATAAATATTTATACGTTTGGATTAGTGTTAGACATATCTTTCATATTGAGGTATAGTTTTAATTTCTCAACTTGAAAAAAAATATCAGCTTTTTAAAAATTATAACCGAACAAATGTAATTTTTTTTGTATTATAACAATACAGTTTTTAATTTGAATTATAAAATTTTATTAAAAATTAAAAGAGTGCAAGAAGGGGGAAAAAGACGGAAAAGCAGTTTCTCTTCTGATGCTTTTTTTAAGTATATATTAATAAATAAATGCATTTTGTGGGTGTATATAATGTAAGAGTAAGTCAAACGACATTTAAAATGTATATATAATGATATATTACTAGTAAATATCAGAAACATTACACACTGAGTAAACCTCGCTGCACAGAATTATTTAATTATTCAAAAACTACTTTATTTCATGTCATTACAAACAAAAAATATTTAAATATTAAGTTTATTTCGCTTATTTTTATAAGTCATCTTTAAGTGTACTCTTAGCGCTACAGTCAAAGTATAACTTTTGAAAAATATTTAAAACAATACATTTTTTTTATTCTCGCATTCAACTCACGAGTTGAATGCTCTTTCATCAAGTTTACAGCTTTATACATCCTTGAGATTTATCTTTTTTATTTCTTCGCTACTTGAAGGCAACTTGACGTGATTGATGATTTCAAACTTCTTAATTTCATCGGCTCCTTAATTTCCGCCATTATCTCTCGCACTTCGTCACCGGACAGCATCCATCATTTTTGTAAGTGGTTGCTTACAAATCCATCGATGCCTCCACGATGACGAATTTCTGACATTAATGTCATTCTGTCAAGCACGGTGATAAAGCGTGTGACAGCAACACGAAGTAATGATGCTCGAACATTAAGAATGTCATATCAAATGTACTGAAGTGACGTGAAAAGGAGATGTGGCCTCATGATGATCTGTGGAATATATGCACGAAACATATTGGAATGCTGTGGATGTTCTTAAAGATTCCTGTCTTCCATATGCGTAAATTTAAAAATGTCTCTCAGAGGGTTGATTAATCGCCAGCTTAAAATACTCAAGATTTGGGGCTACTTTGACTTCATTGTATTAAATATACATATTATATCGAGCCATAAATAACTTTCATTTTTTATCCGACATTTATTTTGCTTTAATTAAATAACAAAATTTTGTTAGTTTATTATGTATTACTTTGTTCCATCTTTTTTCCCCTGTTGTTCATGAATTTCTTCCTTGTAAAATGAGGTTGAATTGGATTCGTAGATATTTTTGATAGCTTAACTGACTTGGGCTTCAACATTGTAGATTTTTCCATTCAAAACGTTTTCTAAGGAACAGAAAGGGAGGGGTACTCTATTGGAGAAAGGTGCAGAGAGTAAGATGAGTGTAATTAAACAGATAACCTAAGCTCAAGAATTTTTTCTTGAGTCATCCTTGTTATATGTAGTCACGCTTTGTCATGTAAGAGAATGATATTTTTGTGATTAACGAGTGCTGAACGCTTTTCACAGAGTTCCTGTTCCATTATTTTCTGCTGCTGAACACATGTATCCTCAGTAATCAGTGAATGTGACTTGAATAACTCGCGATGAATTATACTTCGGAAATCCCACTATATACACAAAAAATGTTTTTCCAAGGATGTCTGCTTTCGGATCTGGAAGGGGTAGTTGATTGTCATCAGGTCACTGTCTTTAGTGGACGATATTGTTACAGGTAATATACGCTTCATCGCCTGTTATAATTCAGTCTAAGAAAGGCGGAATTCTTAACCATGAGAACAGAGTAGTGGGAATTGACAGGAGATCTTTATTCCATTTGTTGAGATTGCGTTGTAGCCGTACTCCTAGCTTGATGAGTTTCTTTAATTTCTTCAGGTGGTGGAAAACAGTTGACAGTGATATATTAAACCTCTCTGCTATACCTATGGTTGATTGATGTGGAATTTGCTCCAATATTGCCTTTAAGAGGTAGTCGTCAGATAGAAAGAACGTCTTGCCCTTGGTTTGTATTTTAAGGTCGTATTTCTAGAATTCCGCATTTTTAGAACTTAATATAACGTGCATCATGCAAAAAAAATTATCAGAAGACTAACTAAATGCTTATATATTTGACGAAAGGAAAAACTCATTTGTTCCATTTACTTATAGTGAATAGATACAAACAACAGATTGTACCTAGATACATCTGAAATAATTTATGCCTCGACCTAATATATTAAAAAGAAGTATATAGGATAATGAACAAAACGAAACAAAAGTTAATCAAAAATATCCTTTATATAATATCGTTTATTGAGTAAAGTATTAACTGAGTCAAGAAGTTAAGACAGTGATAAATCAAAAATTTATTTAAAAACTATTTAAAATGCTGATGGCTCCGGACAAATATAGTTATATATTTTTTCTGAACCTAAACCACAGGATTCAGTAAATTACTTTATAGCAATTTGGTTAACAGCATGAACAAAGAAAAAAAAAAGATTCTTGCAGTTCCAAATATTACAAACGAATACCGCAGAATTCTATCTAACTATTCTAACTAAACAAATTAATAATTATAGTACTGTGTGATATTCACTTAGTTTTAAAAATATTTATATAAAATAAATAATCATGAAAATAGTTTAAAATAATAAATAATTTTTAAAGTGTGCGTTATAAAATAATGTTACTAATCTAACGTCCCAATCCTAAATGTTTGTCACAATACCGTGCAAATCTTATTCAATAGTAAATCAAATAGAAATAAAGAAGTAATATAAACATGAATTAGTTAAAATGAGTAAAGAAACAAATGTTGGAATAAAACATCACTATATATTTAAAATTATTAGTTATAAAAAGAAATAAAACTTAAAAAGTTCTTTTAGTGATATAATTAAAATTAAAAAGAAGAAAAAAAGAAACATTATTATTTGTTTATTTTGTATGCTAAATTTCATATACACAAATGAAAAAATAATGTTATAAAACTTATGAAAAGGTAAACAAAAATAAAAATTTACAAACGAATATCTGTAAATGATGGCAAGAAAATTTAATTTAAAAATATTCAAAATACAGATTGAAGAAAGCAAAAATAAATAGAAAGAATAAATTAAAAAGAAAATGAAATAAAACTTATTAATTCTGCAACTGGCGTAAGACAGTTTCTAAGCTTAATTAAACAAGATATACCAATCTAATTTTCCCTATACAGAAAAAATAAATGTTACCTAAAAATGGGATATCACCAGAAAATTCAAGATATCTAAAATACGAAACAGAAGAAAAAGTTTAATTAAAATAACAATGAAAACCCAAACACTAAATAAATCTCATCATCGAAGAAGAAAATAATTATAAATTACTAATATAAAGGTATATATAATGGAACTATACTTAATGGATACAAATAAGAAAAATGGCATTAGGATTCATGTCTGTAACGAGAGCATCATTTTGCAAATAAGTCTGTTTATACCTTTTGATGAGAGAGAGGTAATTTTACATACAAATGATGAATGCCGTCGGATTTCATGAGTTACAGAGTACACATCTGGAACAGCGCGGGAAGCGAAAAAGTCTGAAGAGAGAGAATTTTTCTAAGCTATTCTATTTAAACCAGGGAATTTTCCCTTTTACGTAATGGATCACATGACATAAGATGTAGGGATTTTGAGGAATTTACAAGCCCTACAACAACCAAATAGGGATTATCCTTACAGATCTTAAATCGTGAGAACTGAATATTCAGCAAATTTTTATAAGCGCGTGATTGTATGAAACAAATGATAGTTTGGATTCTATCAGGAAATAAGATGAACACTTTACTTTTAAGTGAGTGAGAGAATGGGAAAAATTAGGAAATTATTTCATTGAAAAATACAGAAACCATTCCAAATTAAAGTTTCATCATCATCATCATCATCATCATCAACACACACACACACACACGAGATCCGAAACTTGCATTTACTTTTATTTTGTTTTATTAATAGCGAAACTATAGATGGAGTTAATTTAATTTGTACAAATCCTCTTATTAATATTAATTTTTATCACTTGTGCTGCTAATATGATTTATTTGATCATTCCGTCAGCATTTTTTAGCTATGTCACAAAATTTCTGGCAGAAGTAAAAATTTTGCCGAGTGAAGTTTAAGACAGTACATGTTTAGGAAATAAAATTTGAAAGTCACGAATCAAAAGGCTATGCTAAATTAGGTAAGATTTAATATTCAATAAGGATGATATACATGAAATATTAAATTTATTTTAAACAAAATATATTTTTTATTTTTAACCTCACCCATTCATTCGTTTTCGTTGAAAATATAAATGCAAAAAGAACAAATATATTCATATTATAGCAAAAGTATAAACAGATATAATGATTGAGAACACTTCAAAATATCATGGATGTGCAATTTTTGGGTTAAAAAAGGGTTGTAGATGGAAGTGAAGTGAATATGAGATCATTTATCATCCTTAACCTTTGCGATATTTTTTCAAACTAAACATCTTTGAAAAAACCACAGATAATCACCAATATCTCTGCTGGATATAATTTTCTTGACACTTTCTTTTTATAAGATTTTTTTTCTTACCCCAGACTCTTTCGTTGGATGTGTTTCTTCGTGTTACTGAGTCAATATAATTTTGGATCAAGGTTGTTGATTTTGAATATTTTGAGGCTTTCTTGCGTGTTAAGTGAATTATATTTTAAGAATATAAGTAAATTTATGCTGCATTCATGGATTCTCTCTATTTAACTTCGTGCTCTGAATAAAATACAATGGATTGCATTGAAAAATATGAGGTGTAAAATAAAAAGTAAGAAAGAATCGATCGAATTAAATTGTCAGAAAAAGATAGAAAGAATTGAATTCTTGAATTATGCTGATGTTGAAATTATGCATTTCACAAAGACATTCTGTAAATTAATAACTTCCTTCTTTGTGACGATGTAGGTAACATTGCAAGAGAATAATTTATATAGGATCATGATGTGCATCTGATTAAGGATTACATGTGTGACATTTTTGAGATCTTTATTGATATAAGAAAACGGAAACCGGTAATTCCTTTTGAGAAAAAAATCCAATCTAAAAAAATTTCAATTCAAAACAATAAGAAAAAAAAAATTGTGGGAAGGGGATGTTCAAAATGTGTTAGAGTAGAATGCTAATAAATGAGAAAATAATTACTCAAATACAGTATTTTTTTATAATACTGTTATATTTCATTCAGATTCCAAGAATAATGATGGAAAGAATTATTTTGATAAGAAATATTATGTTAACTAAAGAATTTTAATGTAATTAATAGAGAGAATTGAGTTCATTTCAAAAGAGTATTCAATAAACTTAATTTATTGAAAATACTATAAGATGATGTTCCTTTGATGAAAAACATCCTTTCAAATATTCAAAGCTGTACTTATTTAAAGGTGAATTATAATTTCGTGTTTAGAAATATTTTTATATTTTTAATAAATGTTATGAGAAATTTAGGCTAAGAATGTTAAAAGCATTTAACAGAAGCTTTGTTTGACAATTCCAAGCACAAGAGAGGGAGAGAATATAAAAATTACTTCTATGAAATTAGATAAACTTAAACTCGAATTATAGATGTTTTAGTATATTAATATAGTTCTGTTTTCATAAAAATGCTGACGACTTGTTTGGAATAAAGATCTCTTAATAGTGGTTTCTAAGTGTAACAGTTCCATATTTATTGTTTTAGTATCTTCTATAAATATGTTATTGTAAGTGCTGTAATTGCTCAGCAAGATTCTTAACCCATATATCTGTGTTTAACCATTTTCTAATGATTTAAGTTTGCTGTTATCATAAATCTTAATTTGATTAGCAGCAAATTTTTTTTTCTCTTCTGTATTTTCTGAATTTACTTTAACATCAACATGTTCACTGAACCCAATAAAGTAATTCTATTATTGCTTTAAAATGTAAATCTTTATAAGCTCTGAGACATAAAAATAGAAGTACTATGAAGGAACTGTCCATTTGAGACAAAAATAGGCAGAGGAGATTAACATGCATGAGCAAAATAAATAAATAAATGAACTTGAAGGGATAACAAGATGCGAAAGTAATTACAACACTTCAAATGACTGAGATCAGTATTAGCGAATGATGCGGGATAGTTTAATATTCAACTTTCATTTATCATGTTAAACATAGTATTGTGTTTAAGAATATAACTCGTCCAAATAGAACAAAAATCAGAAATGAAGTTAATTCAAATATTTATAAAAGTAATAGCTTATGGAAAACTGAAGGGATCAACGGCTTGTATCAAAAATTTATCACGCTAGTATGGAACATATTGGCAAAGAACAACTGCTGAGTAGCCTCGTTGACTTCAATGCAAGCCAGTTTCTATGTCCAGAAAACAACCACCAAGAACTCTTGTTAGTTTCGCAGGGAGAGCAATGAATCTACTAGTTAGAGTTGTCTTCTTTTCATCCAGAATTAATTCAACAGGTCACGGCCGTCAACGGAGCGAAATTATCCAGGAGGAAAATCAAATTAAATAGTTTGCACATGATAGTAGTTGGATCACTTAAGCAAAATCTCCTTTTTCTCTACTACTATTTCTTCTGGTAGCTGCACGATTATCAATTCCTATATCACAGATGCGCACGCAGAACACTCGCAATTTACATATCTATGTAGGAGGAAATAATTTATTCTAACATGCCACTTCATGGTAAGGTAAGAATGTTGCAAGTGGTTCGAGGAGTACCGCCATAAACTATTACGATTTCAGGAAAACTGGATAGTTTAATTCAAGAGTTCGATTGTTTACAAAGTAAGAAAAATCAATAAGGCATTGGCTCACTTTTGGAATGGATGCATGCTGTCTCCTGTCATGTGCTGTGCTTAACAGAATAACCATATGATATCTTGCAAGATTTCTGGTCAAATTGCCTCAGACTATCAAGTTAAATCGGCAAAATTTCTGGGGAATTTACAGAAGCATGCCCATCGGGTACCAAATGATGGTTATGGGGGAAAGATTAAGTGGCCTAATGGATGAAGGAAGAGTTCGCCACAACTTTGACTAAAATTCATAACAAAGCGTACGATGTGTGACCAGATATTACCTTGCAGCGACCAAATTTAACAAGCTAGTTAGTGGTCTTCCTTAAATCCAGACAAGATCCTCATTAAAGAAAGCTGAATTCATGCGAAAGCTCAATTAAGAGTTTTGTTTTCCCTAAACTGTAACCTTTTAGAGTCCAATGTTCAAAAAACCTAAAACACCCCGCACCAGATGCTACAGTTTTGCAGATGCCATCTCCTGTCAAATTTGGATAGCTCAGTGACCAATAGCTAAGTTTATTAATTTTCTTCTCCCTCATTTATCCAACCAAGGGAAAGAATTATGTCCCTAGGTTAGCTACTTTTCCACACAAAATTGGGGCATCAAAGATCTACTAATACGTTCGACTAGTACGCCGTGTCCGAGGACACTGCATTGATTTTTCTAGTTTGCGACTTGCATAAAAATGTCATAGTTGCATAACGAATGTAAGCAAAATTAAATTAACTACAATAAATTACTATTAGTTAACTGCAACAAATTAGTTTTTAAATAGACCTCTTTTGGTATTCTGTCATTTAATGCAACCTACGCAAAGCAAATCCGAAATCTGGTCGAAAAGTAAGTTAGAGTTGGCTCAAAAGGTAAAGCAGTACAAGAACTATTAAATTTTCGTCTAAGTACAATTAACCGGCAAAGAGTTCCAGATATCAAAAGAAATGACATCCGGAACATAATGTTCAATTGCGGACTTGAATGATTGAAAAAAATCAGAATCCTTATGCTGTCCTCGACATCTCCAGACCTGTCTGAATTGGTCGACAGCGCATAGTTAGAATCTTAATTTTAGTGAAGAGTCCTGTTACGAACTGTGTCCTGAAATCGATATATATAAGTTTAAGAATAAGAAACTCAAAAATTCTATTTTACTGGGAATTGGTCCCAAATAATCCTGTTAATTTTTTAATGTTTTGATTCTAATTGAGGTATAATTTTTGAACATTAAATTTTGTTGTCTCAATATTCAAATGCTGAATGATCCAATATTTTCCTTTCTAAAATAGAAACTTATAAAGAATTAATATGCATTTAAAAAGGCTTTTACGCATTTAAAAAAACTTTAGTTGAATGGTTATGATTAGAATCGATTTTAGTTAAATTTTGCGTAAGGAAAATAGAAAATGATATTGAGAATAAGTATTCTATCAAAATAATGTAACGCCTGGTGGCAAAATTATTAGCGAATAGAATTAGGGGAGTTAAATTAATGAAAAGAAAAGATAAGAAATATTCATTGAATTAAAATACGAATATTTGGGAGTATCAGTTCCAGATGCAAAGAAATAAAAACACACACAAAATATCTTATATAATTTAGAATTACTAAGATTTCACTCGTATTATGATATTATTACCTTTTATTAACCCTCATTATTGACATTTCAATACTCGTTTTCACTAACAAGTTTACGAAATATGTCTTATAAACAGTTTTATTTAGATTATATATTCATTCGGTGTGTGTATTGAGAATTAAGTATCCAAATTTTTTAATTTTAAAACTGGAATTGGCAACCATTAGTTTCAAACCTCTAAGAATCTAGCATCTGGAATAACTAATTTTAAACGCAATTATTATTTTTATGATTATTCTACGTATTTTTTTGTTTAATGTTTTATAGTATCATAAATATAATTTTTATCTTTCAAAACTATGTATTAACACATTATACAAACGAAATCATTATAAATAAAAGTATGCAATGTACAATAGATTAGCTAGGCAATATGTAATATAAGAGGATGGTCAAAAAAATACTTGTTTTTAACGAGAAGAACATTGATAAAGCACTTTCATATTATTCTTCTGTGTTGTTCCCTGTTACACGGCACCAAAGCAAATGTGACACTGATTCATAAGATAGTTCAGATTGCTGCCGCGACGAGTTGTCGCTATCGAGGAGATCTGAATTCCTCATTATTTACCGGCGATCAAGCAAGAATCAAAATAATATGTTGCACCTGCTTCAAATAAGGTGAAGATGGCCTTACTGGCCCGAAACGTTTTTGCGAATATATGTTGGAATGATAATGATATCATATTCATGGATTTCCTAGAAAGACGATCGATAGATAGTTTACAGTGATTTATCTCATTCCTGTTCCTAACACGGGTACTTTTTGAATCACCTTCTTACAGTTCTGTTACGGTGAGTTATAAAACTAAGAGTGTACTAGCTCGAGTGTGTTTTGAGTATTTCCTCGTCACTCGTGGCTCAAAATTATAAAATCCGTTGCCAATAGGCCTAGATTTGTTCTAGAACGTCATCAATACCAACCAACCAACCAACCAACCAACCAACCCAACCAACCAACCAACCAACAACCAACCAACCAACCATTTAGGAATAATTGTCTCTAAAACCACTTGAATCATTAAATAACTTAATAAAGTTTATATATATCGAACTGACCATCCAAAAATTACTCAGATCACCACTTCATCAAACCAGTACAACAGAAAAAAAAACCCCGACAGAGTAGAACATTTGGCAGAGAATACCAAAGAAAAAGGGGGAAAAAGTCCTCGGACATTTTCCAAATTAGCCAGCGGCTTTGTTCGTCATAATAGGCCACTTATTTCATCATTCGAAGGGGGAGTTTCCCAAGGGAAATGAAAGGTCTCTGAGTTGGCTACGATTACTCCAATGGCATTTTCTTATCTACGGAATCTTTTGATGGCGGAAGAAGAGTTCTCGATGCATCATAATAAAGCATTTCCGAATCAGAGCACTTTTGACATCCCCACTCAACCCCTGACAATACACTCCTTAATGTTTGGTCAGATAAGCATTTATTATTGGAAACCAAATATCATTCGGAATGAGCGTAGGACAATGGGATGTTTAGCGAGATGGAACTACTGAAAGTTTGTGGATGTACGCGTTTCATTTCATTTGCTGATGTAATAGATATGATAAGTTATTTTCTGCAAGAATAATGATGTGTTGCTGATTAATGGCTATTTATTTATATATACAATAATGGAGTGGTTTTTTTTCTGTTACTTGATAAGATTCTCATAAAGTATTTGGATTTATTTTTTACCGGAGAGAATGTTTTGTTTTATACATTTATATTCTCCATTAAAAATTTGAAAATAGATTTAAATATGTACTTTTATACTTAGTTTATAAGATTCAAATGACAAAATTTGGAAATATTCGGTCAAATTCGCATGTTCTTGGACCGCGGTACTAGATTGGTCATGATCATGAATTACAAGGAAGGTGATGTTTAAGTTCATCTGCAAGATCGAATCCTGATTGTACGTCATAGATGCGGTGAGTAATAACAGAGACTGCTGCATCTTACAAGGAACTGAGTCTCAAAGTCCTCCCATCTTTTGGTGCGAAAGTTAGAATAGGAAAGCATCTTCTCAAGGTAATATACTAGTCTTGATTGTGTGGTTACGGAAATATAAAGTCCATTCCCAATAGTCCTTGAGAAGCTTCAAATACGAATTTAATTCACACTAGCCTATCACTGTGTATTTGTAAATTATCTATATGTAACTACTTATTAAAAAAATAAGATATTTTTCTTCATATTCTTAAGTTAAAGATGTTTATATTATCCTTCTATTTTAAGCGTCATTTTTCGTGAGAACGCATGTTTAGAATATACAGAATGCCATTTTTGACTTTTGCATCCCCATACTGGTCATATGATCTTTCTTTTCCCCATACTTATTACTTTTGCATCCCCATACTTTTTTTTATAACGAATCTTTAATAAATAGTTATAGAAAACAAGTATGCTTGCTAAAGGCACCAAAAGAGCTATCAGGCGGGTTAAAACTGAAGTAAAATAAAGATGTTTAGATTTTCCAAAGAAAATAATTAAAAGATTTAATATAAAATTCTGTAAAAAATTCGAATAATTTCTTCTTCACAATTGTCATTTATATTCCTCCTTTATGATAAATGCATATTAAGGTTCTCGGTAGTTGTGTAAATTCTCATCGACCACTTTCGCCTAACTAGTGAATGTCGCCAAACGTTGCGATATTCTGCCAATATTGGAGAGCGAAAAATCAAACATTGCTTAAAATAACTTGGGGGGGGGGGGGGAGAATCATCTGTTGAAGGTGAAATTTTGCCTTTATGCTAAACATTTCTGTCGACATCTTCATACGCAGAATACTTCAGCTGATCGGAATGAGGATAAACCGGCTCACTCTACACAAGCAATTCAGACAAGTTCCGTGCAATTCAGGAGCGAAGGAACGTTGTTAACGATTGAAAAGAAGGAATGATGACACAAAGACGAAACTGGACATGTTTTCAAAAGGAAGAAACGTAGGAAAGGAATAATTATTCGAATCTAGACAGTAAATACCCAAAGTGAATCGAATTATGATTGCACTTCAATGTGTGACTTCTAGACTGTGGTAGGAGCTTCAAAGTGCGGGAAATGTTAATCGATCATCAGTACTTGGTCAACCAAGATTTGCAAACGTTCTCCCAGATCGATGTGTGGCAAAAACTACGTGACATCAGAGGAATAGTTGTGCCTGAAAACTGGGTTCAGCACTCACATTCGTCTCAGAAATTCAAGTAAAGCGCTCGCTTAAAGTGGAATTTAGAAGATTAGAAATGACGTTTTGAACAGTCGGTCAATGTGAAGTTCGAGACAATTATCGCTTTAGTCTGAACACTCCTTCTGATCAGCTAAAGATATAGTGAGAACATGAAACTCTTTTTTACCTGGGAAGGATCTCGAAAAGACATCCTTTTCCGTCAAAGGGATTCATAGTATAGGTAGTCATCACAGACATCCTGCTGGGTGGCCAAACAGACTCCCATACCTTTGAGACGGGGAGTGCGACTGCTAAAAGATACAAAGATAAAGTTCTTGAGCTTTATGTTCACCTTATTCAAATGCTGTAGGTCTGAATTCCTATTTATGGACGATAACACGTCTTGTCACAGCGCGAAACTCATTGACGACTTCCTTGACGCGTTGAATATCCAACGCATGCCGTTACCTATTCATTCCTCTGATCTGAATCCTTTCGAACCTTTGTAAGAGACAGCTTGAAGCCCTTCCACATCCGTCATACTCCGTCCCAGAACTGAAAAGATCTCTTCGTGAAGTTTAGAACTCCTTGGGGCCCACAACTCATCTACAATGATATAGCAAGTATGAAAAATCGTTGAGCAGCGTTCTCGACTGTCAGACGTGACCACCTTTCTTATCAAACTGCAGCATATCAGCTTCTTCATGTTTTATTTCATTTGTTTTTCACAAAAGTGTGCACTTGAGAGTTCACACTTTAAATAGGTATGATTTTAAAACTGGGTGTTGTATTTTTTTAAAATTGTTTCGTTAAATAATAAAAGTTATTATTATCATTTTTTAGCATTGTTTTCTTTTTTTATAACCATTTCACACTCGCATGTAACGTTTCCCACCACTCAGGCAAATTTCTTTTATTATTCACATAATTACCAGTCATGCGTAATATTTAGATACCATTTACATTCTAACACTTTTTTTTCTTTAATGTCTCTGATCGAACGGCAACTTCTAAGCAATAAAATAAATTTTTGAACAAGGATCCACCACCTTCACAGAAGAAAATCTTGGAAAGTTTATGAAACTGAAGAGCTGTGAAATTCGAACATTTCAAATCTAACCACTACTCTGTTGATCCGAAGAATGGTTAGTATTCTCAAAAATTTTGAAGATTATGGAGCTGACCAAATGACGTCGTAAAAATATCGAAATATAATGTACCATCACTTAGGTTGATTCTTAGATGAATTTAACAGCCATTCTCAGATGATTGCTTTCTTTAGGTAGGTACGGGAATCATGACTCCGAGGCCCCTTAGTGATCTTTTTCTTTCGCATGGAGCTTACTGTTTGCAGTAAACAAGGGTGACGAGCCCAAACTGGATACCTTAGAGACCCTCCTGATTGTCAACCAAATTTTTTAAATCTTTTTTCCATTTTTTCGAATGTCTAAATCACATTAACACCTTGTTTTGCGGAGCAAAGGCATATCTGGATCTACCACCATTAAATTCTATCATCACTCCCTCACTTATCAAATTTATGTGCCATTAGAATCACAAAACAGTGAACATGTTTGCTACCATTTTGAATAGAATTAAAGATAATTGACCACCGAAACAATTAATGTAAACACGACTGGATTAAACTAATTTTCATAAGCCGATTTTAAATAGTGCTAATTTTCATGGTCGACGTATTTTAACACTGGTACTATGTTCCTAAAAATATTAGTTTAACTGAAGACTGAATCTTGGAATAATATTTTAATATATTACTTAACTCACAAACATGTATGATTTGGCGTTTTAGAGAGACTGAAAATCAATATGACATTCTATTACGTATGTATTACCAACAAATAAATTTTAGAAGAACATATAAAATAATATAAATAATGGTTTACATATATATAAGTAATTTACTGGTATTGCTTGGTTTAAAAGAACTTAGAAGGCTGTTGAATTGCTTAAAAATATTTTATTTATAAGTTTTCTGTTTCCTTCATTATTAATTTCCTCTAACGTTTTTTAGCTCTCTTCTCTTTGATAAATATGCATCAAATTCTTTAGAATTACTTCTTTTGGTCGTCGTAAAAAATATTGTGGTAATACAATTTTACAAAATTAAATACATTTTTTCCATTCGAAAATGTCAAACATTAGGAAATGTTTTATAATTTTTTTCTCTGTTCATAAAAATCAGAAGGAAATATATATAAATCAACATTTCAGTGCAGCATTTGAAAATCATTTCATAAATTTGAATAACGGATGAGAAAATAGTTTTTGTTTTTCAAATGCAAAACAACATTATTTTGTATCGATTTACTTTCGAATAAGAAACTCGAAATCAGGAATGAACACTCTCGAAATAAAAATGACTGGTATACGGGAGCCCTTAATGCATTCTCATTAACAACGTTTTAAATTTGTTTTTCTTAATTATACACAAACATTTGTATGTGTTCTAGTTTAATAAAGGGTTCTTAAATATGGAGTATTCTAATTCTGAAAAAATTAAATTTTTGAATGGTCAATGCATATATTAAATTTAAAGTAAAAAAAAAAAATTTAATATAAGACAATGCTAAAGTTTAAAAAAAGTCAACGATCTAAAATTTATTTTCGGAATCGGTTTGTAGTTATTTAATTCCAGTAATCTTGAAGAAGCTATTTATCGGTGCATTTCAATAGTATAGATGTTTTGATGTTAAAAAGAATATTTGTCTGGGTATATCATTTTGTTTGTCGTATAAAAATGTTTTTGACCCAATATAGAAGAAGAAGACTCACGCATTCAGTCTTGAAATAACATTAAAGAGCCGAGGAATTTTTCGAATGCTCAGATTTTATTTGGATTCTTGATAAGAAAAACACGTTTCCTATTCGTGCGTAAGATGCTTTTAAAATTAAAAAAAAAAAAACTTCTTTCGAAATATACCCCACTTCCAATTTCGCGGGGAACACACTTTTTGTGATAAATATAAATTCAATTATAAGCACTGAAAATTGATATATATATATATGTGTGTGTGTGTGTGTGTAAAGACTCCCTCGATTTTTTTTTGTAAAAAGAGAATTAAGCTGATCTTCTCAAATGTGAAATAACCCTAGTTAATGCTGAAATCAAATTTAGTTTAAAGTATGTAGGAATGTTTCTGAAATAGCTGAAAACGGTTTCGATGGAATATCTTTTTATAAAATTGTTTGATGATATAAAGTTTGTTTAAAAGTATGCAGGATCTCCTGAGATTAATAACTTCTTCGATAAAGTAAGTCTCTCTAAAATATTTTATAGAATTAGTTTTAGTATAATAAATAATTTTTCACGTTAACGGAATATTAATCACAGTAATCTAATAATATTTGAAAGCCTGAATAAAAATATTCTTACAATCATTAAAAATAGTAAAATTTTTAAAACAAATGTGATCTCAATAAAATAGAAATTGAAGTTAAAATGATCTAAATTAAGAAACAGCGTAAAACGTAGTTCTTATTTCAATACTTTGAAAATAGAGGTTTTTAAAAAAATGGTGTTGAAAATTAAGTTTGCAGTAATCACATAGACTCTCTATAAAAGACATGGAGGTCTATGTACCCGTCCAACATGATGCTTGCCTAGACCCTAAAACCTCTATCACTACACTTTTTCTTTGATAATAGAGAATATGTTGTAGGTCCCTGATTCCCTCCAGATGAAGGTACTTTAAAAATCAATGTGTATGATGAATTGGATTCATTAGCAAATAGAACGGTCCACTAATTCCTGTCCCAATCCCTTTCTGCCTTAAAAATTTTAAAAACTTTTTATCTTTCTATAATATTATGGTAGAAGTTCAAAAAAATCGTAAAGAAGTTCTTAAGGACAGATATACCCTCGTGTTTTTATTTTTGTTTGTGGCCGTACTGGAAATGAATAGGCTAATTTCTTAACTAAGAATGCCACCAAACGAGATATTTATTTCTCAGTTAACATTCACAAATCTTTTTTACAAGAAAAAAGCTAAAGAAAATGTTGTCTCACTCTGGAACAATTTGTACTTTCATTCAGCTGAGAAATTTTTTAATAGAAATAGAAATTAATTCAGAAACAGAAATTTTTTCGACCATTCCACATACACCGTTATGACATAAATTTTATACAAGCTTTGAAACCACTTAGTATCCTTCTGGTCATAGTAATTTTAAAGTGTCCTTCAACAGACTTAACTTGTGCTCTTCTAAATTTTGCAGATGTAGTGCTGGTAGTCAGCAAAGTGTTGAACATCTTATTCTTTCTTGTTGAAAATCAATTGAAGAAAATGATTGAAAGTCGAAATTTATGTTTGCATTCTAAAGCAACCTACGCTTTCTTTTGTAATTTCATTGATTTGATTTATTAACTTTATTGTTTTGATTTTGTGACTATATCATTTTGATTCTATATAACTGTTTTAATTTTTTTTCTCTTGATTCATTTTTTTTTCTATCACTAATTTTTTGAAACTTTTGTTTTGTAATTTGTCGTTTCTTTTACTTCGTTTGATATTTATTTTACTTACTTCTACAAGCTCCGAGTGAAACTCGAAGCCGCGGTAGCCTAATGTTCATGGTTGTGGACTCGAGACCAGCGTAGTTTTCATCGTGTCGTGAGCATGATTCTTGAAGACACTAAACATCCGCCGTGTGTAGCAATGCTGATGCTCGTTAAATTTGTCGAATTCTAAGTCCTCCCGTTCGTGTGTAGTGGAAATTCGGAGAGGAAGATGTCCTCGTCACTTGACCGAGATTCAAAATTACGAGTTCCGTTACCAACAGTCTTCGTGTTGCTTCTCAATGCGACATTAATAAACAATCACAATCATATTCAAATTTTCCATAGCGTTCCAAAGAACATCTCAAAAGTCGCTGAAGTGTGCGGGCATAGGAAGAATGAGAATTTGCATGTGCATTTACAAAGCATTTCCCACTTAATGCACAACCAGCAATCCAGAGCACGCATACGTAATCGACACTAAAAACTTGTATCTTTGTTTGGGGGCACTATTTTTAACTTTCGTTCAATAACTTTCAAAAAATTTGACTGAATATGAAAATCTTCTTAATTCTGAACACCAGATAAGAATACATTTACTTTTTTTTTGTTTCAAAGCATCAAAAAATAGTTACTTTTTACAGGCAATCAAAAATATATCGAGCGAAATTTCCAGTAACTGACTTCTTATTATTTTATTGCCAATAATAATCATTTAATATTATATTCAAATTTCAGTTACCTTTTTTTACCTTGTATAGTAGTAAAAAATATTTTTCACAAATGTGATTCACTTTATTTTAATTCCTACTTTTAACCACTTTTTTTTTATCGTGATGTCCCGTTGCTAAATTTCTGGCACGAAGTAGAGTCATTATTAACCTATATGAGCATCACTAGGCATTGAGGCAAGAATCACGTAATTCTATTACTTTTACAGGACATAAGAAATGGCAGCACCTGAATACGTGAGTAAGTATTAATCCTTTTCTATATAACAGTTGGTATTTGGGTGTGAAATAAATGTGCGAATGTGTGTGAAAAGTAAAATTACAGTACAAGATGTGAAAACTAAATCGCCAAATGTTTTGAAAAACAAAAACAGGAACGAACGAAGCTCGGATATCAGGACGTGCTCTTGTATAGCTCCCCCCCGGCTAATTTCACTGTTCATATGCACGTATATACGTATTCGATAATAATAATTTGCATCTTTATTTGGAAGCATTAGTTTTACCTTTTTTTCAGAACTTTTCGAGAAACTCGACTAAATATGAAAATTCTCTTAACTTTGAACAACAGAGTATTAAAGAAATAAAATTAATTACTAACTGTAAAAAAAAGAAACTGAAGTGAATAAATAATATCGGAAGTTATAAAAGATATTAATACCGGATGCACTCTCCCTTTCAAGAAAAATAATAAATCATGTTTGAAATCCAGGGTAGTATCATTATCCTGTTCTCAAGTATATTACACACTAAATTTACACCCCAAATAGCTTGCAGACTTCTCTTTCAGAGTAAGTCGTTATTTATACGGCAGATTTTATGGAACTTGTAGTAGAAGATGAGTTGCTCCGTTCATATTTTAAGTTAGTGCTGGAATCCAATATCAGAAAGGTTTCATTATCTATATGAAATATTTTAAAGAGCTTAGCGTTAATGGCCGAAAGGAACAGATCTTGATAGGTTTTCGATACATTTAGGATAAAAAGTTTAACACTGTTTAATTCATCATGAATATATTTTTGGAGTTGTTACTATGCTAATTATGCTTGAATTATCTCACAAGAAATATTGAAGTTAATATTGCGACAGAAGTATAAAAATCCGATGATATTGAGGGAAGTTCAAAAAGCATCCGTATTAGTAATTGGAAATGGTGTAACTCGACTGAGTAAAATTGGGCTACATTGCGATTTTCTTTTCAACTAACCTTGGAGATTTTTTTATACGAATTGTGAAAAATGAAATCTCCCTCAATGAAATTAAACGGGAATCATGTATATTAGATTGGATTTATGAGATGTAATGAATAAATTTAATCAGATGCATTTATAAGTTGCAAAGAATTTTATTTTGAGATTGGACGTTAGTTAGTTCATGATTTCGGCGATCCCATTTAACAAGTTCATTAGTGGTTCCCCTTACATTCGGACAAGATCCTCATAAAAGACAATTAGACTAATGCGAAAGGGCAAGCAACATTTCTGTTTCTCATGAGCCTCGACCTTTCAGAGTTCAATTCCCCTGGAAACCAAGAACATCCCCCACATCAGGTGTTCAGTTTTTTAGGTGTCATTTCCTGCCCATGTTGAGGTGCTCAGGGACCAGTAGCTCAGTTTATTACATTCAGTTATTCTACAAAAAGAAAGTGTTATGGTTTTGGAAGACGAGGGGGGACGTCAGTTTCATTCCATACAAACCTCTTCAATGGGTGAGATATATTCCCTGCTACATCGAGGATATTTTCTTTCTTTGTGTTGGGTTGAGATAGTTGATTTGGGAATGACGGCAGCATTTCGAACTCTTGATCTGTATAGTTGACCGGTCGTTTTGTGCTGCACTCTTATAAGCAATACCAAAAGGTACTACCTATTTGGGCAAGTTATTCAGGTGTCAAAACTTCTGGCGTTGTTGCTGAATGGAAGAGTGGCTGCATGATAATGATTCAAAGTGCGACATCGGAACTAGCCTTTCGTAATCTCAGAAGGATCTTAGAAGAGATAAGAAAATAGTTCAGGAAGGGAACCCTCAATTTCAAATATTGTAATCACTCGAGCGTGATTGAAGATGTAAGAGAAAAATTTATTGGTTATTACAAACGATCATTCAAACGCGTTTATGTAAAGCAGTCACAGAGAGAGTAGACAGTTTCCAGAATTTAAGTGTTCAAAACTAGAATAAAAATAATTTGATTTGTTTTATCATCTGTGATTGGATTTCCATTTATTTGATTATTATCACTGACTCTTATAATTAAGATAGGTAATGGAAACTGTAGCAATTAATAAATAGCAAATATTTTAATTTTAATATTGTCTATTCTTTCCCCCTTTTTCTAAGAAGTCCATGAGTATGATACTCTTTGTATCTTCAAAAGAAAATCATTGCCGTACTTTTTGCTGCCTACGAGACCATCTTCGCCTTCTTTGTAGCAGACTCACAGGGAAGCAACCTACTGCTTTGATTATTGCTTGCTTTCCTGATCATGAACGGTGACAAAGCAACTCAAAGTAACGATACAACACCAATTAAATTTTGATTTTATCCTAAAGAGTTTTCAAAGTAAAACTAACCTATGAATCAGTGTCAAATTTGGCTTGGTACTTTTTGAAAGATGACAACATACAGTGGTTATATCAACTTGCCCAAAAATGCCATTTATCGTTTAACACAGTTCATTTTTTACTCGTATATATATATGTTATTAGCACAAGTAACATTTATTATGGAATATTTCAAACATGAGTTCGACTAGAAAGAAAATATTACTTAGATATTTTAAATAAAACGAATTTCTGGATTTTGACTAAAATACCTGTCAAGAAAATATATTTATGTTTGACCTTTTCATACATTTAAAGTCAAACTAAGATCTAAATGTATTCTGAACTGTTTTCTTCGTAAGCATTTCATAATGAAATCTGTCACCATGGTAACAAGAAATAGTTATTATACTATTGATATATATGTTTCACCAGAAAAACATTTTAAAAATCCAATTCACGGAAAATCGTTTTGATATATTTTTTCTCTTCTAAGTGTGCTGAGAAAGAAGAGTTGAGAATAGTAAAGAAAATACATTAAACTTTTGAAGTACTCGTGACAAACATGACAACCGTGCGTTAGGCATTTAAAATCTATGTAAAACCAAAATCTATTTAAACCGAATGACCGTGGTTAAAGTTCCGTGACTATATTCGAATTCTAATTGTGTACTATGCAAACTTTCAGTACATTTCGTTATAATTTTTTTTATCAATTCCTTTATATTCTATCGTGGCTTAGGGATATTTCTTCAGCGAAAATTTTTTCTGGTATACGAGTTAATATGATCTAACGTCTAATTTGTTCAAATATTTTTAGGATTGTTAATTAATTTTTAAATTTTTTTTCCTGTTTTTATTGGCAGTTCTATTCCAGCAAAGTAATCTTAGGCTCCTGAACTTCGTTACTGGTAATATTCTAATAGTCACAAGTTCAAGTACTGATTCAACTGAAGTCCTTTGCGATCTTTCCCCATTTGCGACTCTCCTTCTTGCCATTCAATTCTGTCTTACTTTTCTTTCCATTAAAACAATAATGAGGACATTAGTTTGTTAAATGGAGCTGGAACTTAGCGTGTAGTGTGATGTGGAAGAATTAAGAAACTAAGGTACCACTCCTCAGGTGCAATCCCATTTATCGTTTGGTGCATTCCTTTTACTGGTAAGTGCGAGCTTTACCAACTCGAAGTGTCCGAGGGATGTTTTGATTCTACAGGATTTGTTGCTTTTGGTGAACATGAATGAAGTGCTCCCGGAAATCTCCTTGCGATCTATCTTCACTTTCGATGATTTTCCTTTCACCTCTTTCCCTCTTTTTTTTTAAGTGTAGATCACAGGTACACGAGTTTCGTAAATAAACAAACTTTTGGCGAAGCTTAGTCAAATATGACACTTTGTGCCAATGAATCCAACCAACCAAACAAACAACTATCCATTCTATTCCTTTTACTATGCGAGATTTATCACAGTAGTAGAAATAATGTAGTCCATTGCCCAGTAGTCTTTAAGTTAGTAACAATGAAGTTAATTTGAATGAAACCTAAAATCTTTAAATTTGCCCCTGTTTTTGATAATTTTTTGGATTCTTGACAAAATATAAAATAAGAATAATTAATTTTTAAAATTAGTTATAAGACATGTTGAAAGAGAGAAGAATATTTTAATAAAATATTTTTTTAATATATGAAAGTTCAAAGAATATTACTAAAGTTCTTTTTTTTAAATTTATTTAAATACTTCTAGGAGCAAAAGTGTAGAGAGAAATTCTCCAACGATAGGCAGATTACGAGTATTAAGGGTTTCTGGCTGATTTCTGGCTGAAGAAATCAGCCTCAAACCCTTAATACTCGTAAATTCTTGACGAGATGGCAGTCTTCAGTACCTCCTGTCACTTAGTTAAGCTGTTAGAAAAATAGCTGTAAATACTCGTATAAAGTAATTAAATACTTAGAAACTTAAAGTCAATATTTTTTTTTGAGTTTATCTCAGTATATTCAATTATCTTTCAAACGGTACAATAGCAAGACAGCAGTTTTCTTCAAAAAATCCTTGAATATAATTTTCTATTCCATTTTTATAACAATCTCTACGAATTCGTACAGTTTCCATCCTATTTTCGTCACCATTGCAGACAAAACTTTCGAAATCTCATGCATAAAGTTGCATTGATTATTTTCCAAACAGCACACATCAACCGAAGTATTATTTGTAGACGCCGAGAGGACATATTTGATGCCTTTGAGACATCCATAGGTAATACTTGAATCATTCGAAGGCAATATTGAAGATGTATATATGGTTGATGTGCATCCGTTAGTATTCCATCAAGTGATAGGCAAACTTTCGTGTTTTTTCCATCGCAACCGAAGCGATGGTTATGATCATTTGAAGGAAAAATATATTCATTTTTCAAATAGATATTTTTGCATAAAATGTGTTTCCATGTTTGACAATAACTAAAAATGTAAGATTTCACCATTTCTTTTTGGAAATGACGCAAGTTTATGTGCTTATCGATTGATAACGGTTGTAACAGGAACGGTATTCAAAAAATATAAAAAAATAATACGTAATATTTGAAATTTTAAAGATTAAGAAAGAATAGAAATGTAAATTCTTAAAATTTGAGCTATGTTTGAGGATTAAAATACTTTCATATTTTCCCAACATTATTATAAATGCACATACATTATATATTATATTATGCATTTATTTTATTATATATACTATTATGTTACATTATAAGTCTTAATACGTGTAATTACAATATTATAATTATATACCATTACTTTATATCTTAAAATATGCAATTTATATACAATGACTATATCTAATTACAATTATTAAGCATAACATCTTAATATAATTATTAGTTTATTCATAAATGATTAATTAGAAGTAATGAAAAGTTAAGTAATACTAATTAGTATTTTTAACATGACGAATCACCAAATACCTTAGAGTCATTCGATTTAGATTTTACTTCATTTTGAGCTTCTTATATAGATAATAAGCCTCGAGCTACTTAATAGAAAAAAATAATTATATATACTTAAACAAAAGTATTAATAAAATTCTTATCATACAGTGATAAATCTAAATATAATATATCGAATAGGTTTATTCTTATTACAAAATCTTTACAAAGTTTTTCAGGCGTGGGGGGGGGGGATGGGAAGAAAAAGTAAATATACATATTTGTGTGATAATCAAGGTCATTTAATTATTGTGTTTCCACCGACAGTTCAAGATCGAGAACTCGTGGGCTGAACACCTGATATTCTTAAATACTAGTCGCGTAGCGGAATTGATGCATGTTCAATCTGTCAAGATTTCATGTCCCCACGTTAGAAGGGAGTCGAAATTAGGAGAGTAAGGATATCAGCTCAGATATTGTCTTGGTCACTTGACCGAGGTTCAAAATGGTGAAGTTCGCCGCCAATAGCCCTCGTGTTGTTTTTAAAGTCAAAGGTAATAAATAATCATCAATAAATCAATAAATATACCTATGGAAGTTGTTAAGAATAATAAAGGCTACTGTATACTAAATCGAACTGAGTATCAAAGTCTTCACGTGTCATCTTGGAGTAATTTGGAGTGTGAATTACCAATTAAGGTGTCACCCTTGTGACTTGATTGGTATTCAAAATTAATGATATCCATTGCTATTCACCCTCATGTAACTTTATATGGTGTGATAATAATTTATACCAAACTAAACTAGACTTATATTATGCATTTTTAATTTCAACGTTACCATAAACTCGATAATTATAAATACAGATAATATTTCAGTATTTTAAGTTAAAAGTAATATTTATTTTTAGCTATGCAAGGGACTATGTTTTAGATGAATCACTTTTGCCGTACCAGATCATTTTTCAATTTTTTATTTTTTGCTCCAATTTTAATTGTATTTAGCTCAAATATGTTCAATTTTATAATTTATCATTTCCTTTAATTTTAATATCGGATATGGCTACTATTGTCCATTTCTCAATATTTCATCGTTTACTTTAATTCTTATATTTAATTGCATAATTTAATAATAATAATAAAAAAGAGCCCAGATTGGGTGGCTAAATCTGTTCTTTGCAAATTTTTGCATAGAAGTTTTTAAAATTTGCTTTGCTTGCACATGATTTTTATTCCAAAATTTTACAAATAATTAGATTTACGAATTTAAATTGTTATAATTAAAATATTTTCGTTTGCATTGATGGATACAAAATTGACTCAAAATGATTGAAACATATATAATTCTCTTCGATTCTTATTACTATATAAATAACTAATATTTCTATAATTCCCTAAAGGTGGAGTACTGCTCTTTCATCCCTCTTGTAAATTCACCCATGGTCGTTTGGGTAATTCGCTATTTATCATTTAAAATTACAGTAGGTTTGAAGCAATTTAGGATGCATCCATTTTATGAAATTGCTAAAAGCGCCTCCATTGGCGAAGTCTTAAACGAATTTGTAAATGCGATCCATTAACAAAGTAACACAAGGTTAGGCTCTTCGTAACTTTGACCGTTAGTCGAAGTGAACGAGACAACAATTACTCTTGAAAATCGATTTACGCAATTTGAAAAGTTTGTGTTGCATGAGGTGAATGCTATGCGAAATATGTTTTACGGAATAGAGTACATGTTAATACATTAATTATGAATATGAAAATAGATCTAACTTGTTGTAAGCAAACTTTATACAAAGGTTAATTATAAACAATGTGCTATATTCATATGTATAATTCAGATGCAGTTGAAGTGTCATAGAATTTCATTCCTTCATCATAAGCGAAATTTATATAAAACTGTGCGCAATATTGGTAGGGTGCTATATTTAAAAAAAAAACCCTATTTTATGTTGGTTTATGCGATTAGATCTACGCGGGGAGATCAATCTAATTAGTATTTAACAAATTTGCTCACCATATTGCAGTGATGAGTCTTATTCAGCAGCAGTGGCATAGCACTATATTTATGTAGAATAATCTAAATCAAAGAAGAATCACTAATCAATAATTCACCAAAAGACTTTTGAATAAGAAGATAATTATTTATATCAGTTAACATATTAAAATTAGATGCATTAGAAAACAACATATTTACACTGTGCACAAATCATTTGAGTATAAAAGAAAAAATTGCACTATTTTTACTGCCGGTATTTCTTTATAGTGATCACGGAATTTTAGAGATCATGGTCGCGGACTCGTTGGTGGCGTTGTTCTCGTCGTCCAGTCGTAGATTGGAGCCCTGATGCCCTTAAAGACCCTCTCTGTGGTGCAGTTTATGCTCGTTAATAATGGGTTGGAGTTCCCTATCCGAAGGCATTATGTAGAAGTTTGAAGAGGGAGGGGCCAGCTAAGCAGTCTTCGTCACTTGATCGAGGCAAGAAATTATAGGATTTGTCGCAAAATAGCCTTCGCTTTACTTTTCAGTGCAAATTTAATAAACAATTACTCGCCGTACTATTAAGAATTAGAACTAATGGATTTTATTAGCATAAGTTAGTGATTTTTATAACCTTTTGTAATTTAGTTCATACTTCTTAAAAAATCACTTTAATTAGTTTTGGTTCCTGTAGTGTTTGAGAAATCTGTGCATATAGTTCCGTTTCCTTTATTTCAGAATTTCAATGAAATCATTCTGAGTACAGTTTACTGCGAATTATACTTTTGACACTCTTTGTAATTATTAGCAAAAAAAAAAAAAAAAAAAAAAAAAAAAAAAAAAAAAAATTTTTTTTTTTTTATTAATATATTTACCTACTAATATATATATATATATATACACACACACATAAAGTTTACATTTTTGTTCAGATGACACTCAGTTCCACGAGCCACAGGTTGATCAGACTGGCTGACTGATAAAATGTTTGCTTTGCTAATTTTACTTATTAGTAAATGATTTCAATAAATTGCGTTTATATTAGTTCTAAGTGTAAACAATATATGAATGATGAAATGATTTATGTGAAACGGGATAACCAAAATATCGATTTGGGTCATCTAATATGTCTTAAGGGTTTGAAGGTCATCCTAAAAACTGACTCGAACAAATATTTCATTTATACAAGACTTGGTTAAAAAGTAATGTGTTCATAATAAGAGCCCTTTTGTTGGTTTCTTAATTTTCACAATAATTTTTTGTTTCTGGAAGTGGCATGTATCTTTTATTTGATATACTATTCATCTTTCGACATAGTTACCATTCCTTTCCAAATAATTCTTCTATGGTGCAATAAATCAGGCAAACACATCATCGGAGAATAATTTCTGCGGTTATTGTGATCACCAGTATTTGAAGGCTGATTTCACCTCGTCTTTAGAACAAAAGTGATGTTCTTTTAAGATGTTCTTTCATCTTTGGAAAGAGTTTGAAGTCGCAAAGTACAAAGTTGGGGGCGAAGACCCTGTGACGGCTCTCTCTTCAACAACGACTGGAATAAAGGCGCGTGATAATGATCCACCAAGGAATTCTTTTCCGGCTTAGTTGTCGGGGCCGCGGTAGCCTAGTGGTCAAGGTCGTGGATAGCGGCTGGCGGTTTTCGTTCAGTCGCGGGTTCGATCCTTGGCCACCAAAGACCCGCCGTGTAGCCGGGGCTGATGCACGTTAAATCTGTTCGGGGCCCAAAGTCCTCCTGTTGGCGTGGTGTGGATGTTTGGAGAGGGGAGTGCCAGCTCAGGTGTCGTCCTCGTCACTTGACCGTGGTTCAAAATTACGAGGTCCGTCGCCAATAGCCCTCGTGTTGCTTCTAGTGCGACGTTAATAAAAACTAAACTAAACCGGCTTAGTTGTCAAAGGCGTCTAAGAACTTGACAGGTTGAGTTTCCTTAGGACCCCAGGACTGGCAATTTGATTTGCTTCTTGCACCAAGGCTATTTAACTTCTTCCACCACTTTGCGAAATGATTATCTCCATTGTAGCGGAAAGCATCAAACAACCGAAATGGCGACTCAGATAGAAATAAGATGGCTTACTGGTTACATATACTTCCGATGCAAAAATGCTTCTGAACTAAACTCAGACATTCATTCATAGATCACGACTAAGGATTTAACGGCTAACCCGCATTTGTCAGATAGAAACCACCATCTCAATTAGAATAAGCATAAAACGTCAGTGGAAAAAGATCCAAAACGGCAATGAATACAATTGAGAGGGGATTTATATAAATTGCAATCGTGACTGAAAAAACAACCTTCTTTAAATATCGCTCGGTTCGCTCTTTTTCGTATCATCACAATGATATTGGAAGGTGCGTATGCGGCAAGTCCCTTGAACAATGACAGGAGAAACGGCAACTCATTTCTGACCCACCAGGGAGTTTCTTGTAGATTCGGTTGTTGAAGACGTCAACCAATAAACCGGTAGGATAAAATTTGTTTGGACCCAAAGATCGAGAATTCGAACCTGCCACCGTCACTCAAGGACAAGTGCCTGTCCACAACATTCGTGGATAAAGGAGAGACGAGTGTATTTTTTTAGGTAGAACAAGAGTTTTGAAATTCAGGCAACAAATAATGTAATTAAGGTCATAAAGATAATAGTTTTCAATAAAACCAATTAATTCACAATTATTCTTAGAAGCATTACTATATTCCAAGAGATATTTATTTCAATCCATAGTTGCCCTGAGATATATTTATATGAAACAATTCGTCTCTGTATCTGTAGGTTTGTCGACTTCAGGTATTGAAGATTTTATACAGGGTTATTCAAAATTATTCATCCTATTTCAAATAACATATTTTCATAAATAAACGACACCGAATGATAAGAAATACATGAATACAAAGAAAAAATAGAAAAATATTTTTTACGAATGTTCGATATAACTCCTTTTAGTTACTCGTATAATGTCAATTATAGATGTAAATTCCTGTCAAACACGTTGTAAAGTGACAGTGGTAATTTATTGTACAGCAGCAGAAATCCGTTGTTTAAATTCCCATAAACTTGTGAGTATTGGTGGTGCATACACTTTACCTTTAAGAAATCTCCAAAATAAGAAATCGCATGGGCCATATTAGGTGACTTTGGTGGTCAGCAATATTACATCATGCAATTTGGTAAACTGCGACCCATCTAACTGTGAGGAAGCTTTGTGAAAACTTCTAAACCAGCTTTTGTGAAACAGCTTCACGAAGATCACACGGGAAGCATTTGTTTTTCACAATATAAAAATTCTACATTTTTCCTTTGTATTCCTGTAATTATTTATCATGCTGTGTTGATTGTTTTTGAAAATATTGAATTTTGAAATAGCATGAATCCTTTTGAAGATAACCTTGTATTTTATTCGATTTTTTTTATCCACCAGTCTAACACTCTCTATTCTTTAAGCACTCACTATTCCTTAATTTTAATCTTTAATGATGCAAATGTCAATTATGCGCTAATAAATTCTTTTATCCATTTTAAAGCTATTGAAACTGTTAATTTTAGTCAATTTTGAATATTTTGGAAACAAGATTATATAAGAACTTAACTGAATTCTTATTTACATGAAAAATATTTCTTCTTCCTGGCAATTACTTTTTAAAGAAGTCGTTTTTATGTACCAATTGATTAAATTTATCTTAGGAAAAAAAAAGGACTGCAACTAGTAAAACAACGCGGATTCTTCCCAATAATTTAAAAAAAACACTAGAAAACCTTTAAAATATTTCGTCAAAGGACAACCACTTAAGACTTCTTCGAAAGTTCTTGAGTTCACGGATAAGGTTTCATCACTGAAATATAGTTCAAATAAAAACAACTAAACAGGGACATTTTAGTTACAAGACAAGATAAGATACATTGTTATTGACTCAAGAAGCAATTTTATCGTTTTTATATTGTTTTCATTTCTCAGTATCTTGATTCCATTAAAATATCATTTTACGCATAAAATATTCACTGTCATTTCACAGAATAGGTGAAGCGATTAAATCATCCATCACACACTTATTTCAGTAAGTTTTACATTTATTTTCATTAAAACCAAATAGAAAATTACTGCGAACTTATTTAACAATCCGTGCACGTAAATTGCTATTGATTATGACACTTTAGTTTAGAAAATGGGCGTTCGAAGACCTTCTGTTTGTTTCACACGGATGTTCTGCATATTATTCGCTAGCACTGGGTATTATTTAAGATGTATTAATTGATATTAATGTCTCTGAATTTTGAAACAAATTTTATTTAAAGTTATTATGTTGGAAGTTTTCTGATGAAACGTTATCAGAGACGAAATGGAAAGATATGTATAAAACTTTAGAGGCCTAATGATCTGGGAAAAATAACATAGAATGGTGGACATATGGAGCATATGATTGAAACGATACTTTGCTCGGTTGCTGAGGTAACATTTTAACATTACAAAAATGGTTTTAAGAACTATTTTAACCAACACAATAAAAAGATGATTTTAATAATATTTTTAATAGTAATTTTTAATAATGATTAATAATATATTTGAAAAACCCAAGACAAGGAGCTCTTGAAAAACAACATTGATTGTTCATCATTTGGGCCAAAAGATTGAAAATACTTCTCTTAATTGCTATTATACCGTTTGAAGAATAATTGAAAAAAATATTGTGATAAATTCCAAGAAAATATATGTAATTTAAGTTACTAAGTATTTAATTACATTACATGCATAGTTATCTATAGGAGGGGACAGGAGATATCGGAAACAACCATCTCGTCTGGAAAATCTATTAAGGGATTACACACGTCCTTGTTGAAGAAACACTTTGATCTGCAGTCAGCCATTATGAATTCTATAACGTCAAACTTGGAATATTTAGATGAAGAGAATAGCCAGAACGTGTTATTAAGGTTAACGTCAGGTAGACTTAAAAAGACCAACTTATGAAAGAAAAACCGAGAATGGAAATGCTGCGTTATGATAACGCATTAAAATTACAAAAGATGCGTTTAATAAACCGATGTTTAAAAGATGAAATGAACGATAAAATAAAAAGGTATTTTAATAAATTTCAGTAAAAAAACATTTTTAATAAAACGTGAGTTATGTGAACTGAAAAAAATCGTTGGGCATCAATTATTGGAGACGTGAATATTTAACATATGGGTTGTGGTCAAGGCAGCCAATTGCTCATGATAACGAGTTTGCGGACGGTATCGTTTTCGGCAAGTCGGGGGTTCAAGTCATGATGCCTCTAAAAACCTGTCATAAAGCAGAACTAATGTGCGTTAGATATATCTAGGTCCAAGTCATCCCGTTGGTTGATGTGGAAATTTGGAGAGTGGAGTTGTAGCTCAGGTGATATTCTTATCACTTGCCGAAGTTCAGAGTTACAAGTTTCATCACCATTAACTCTTATGATGCTTCTAAGAGCGACATTAATAAACAATTAATCAAAATATCGAAAGAAATCATCTTATGACTTTAAATACGGCTTGGACAATTAAAATTAATTTTCTGAAGGAGGGGGGGGGAGAAGAATTGAGCCTTAAATTAAAAATCTTTGGAAAACAGAATAATAAAAACAGTGTTTGATTTAGATAGTCTCTCATATCTAAATGAAAAACTTAATTAAAATTACATGTTTTGTTTAAGGATACATAGAGCACAAACCCTTACCTTATTAAAAACGAAGTAATAAATGAAACAAGGAATATAAAAAAAAAAATTTATGTCAATTCCTACTTAGGTCAACAATTTTTTTTTATTTTAGTTACTTTTTACTAAATTATTTAGTGGTATTTTGCCAAATGTGGCTACCCTGGTCTGCTTTGAAGACTTAACGTTCAGCCAAAAAAAAAAAAAAAAAAGAAAAAAAGAAAAAAGAAAAGAAAAATCGCCAAGTTTGGCAATTTTTGAAATCGCGCTAAGTGGTTGGTTCAAACTGCATTTTCATCAATTAAATTTAATTAAATGAATAAATATTTGAAAAAACTGTATTAACATCTATTGCCATCCACTACAAGTTTCAAAAAATGTATTTGAACTAGAATGGATGAATAAAAAGCATTTTTTAACGAAAGAAAATATGAACAAGCTATATATATATATATATTCACATACATATTATTACTACTATTAACTCATAATATATATATATATATATATATATAGTATGAGTTAATAGTAAGAATTTAAAAAAATACTGCAGTTGAATGTACGGGGATCAATAGCACGCAAGTCTGCTTTACACACAGTTTTATTATGGCAGCCTCGATAAGCAATTGCTTGTGATATCACTGCTAGACATTAAGACATTGAAAATCTTATTTTTCATCCAATGAAATTCAGATTAACCTTTGTTAAGGTGGTGTCAAGTCTACTTGTTGAGAGCAGGCATTAATACATTTTTTCCCTTTCTATTTTATATGTATGAATTACCATTTCTCTGACAGTAAAATGTTTTAGTAGGATTATTATTATTATTATTATTGTAAGAAATTATTTTCAAGATATCACGGTTAGTGAGATAAACTGTACTTTCAACCATTTTGTTGAAGGTGTGCCAAAACAGAATCAAATAACATATCCTAAAGGTTTCGAAGCAACAGAATAATATCTAAATTATTTTAAACAACAAAAATCTTGGAATAAGGTACAGTAAGTAAGATATGAAATGAAATAGTTTATGGAGAAACAAAATGTCAACAAAAAACAGTATTTCATTAATAATTGGTTAATAAAATAATAGCTTCAATTTTCTTTTAATATTCGAAATTTTAATTTTTTAAATATTTTTTGTAATTAGCAATAGAGACTTATTGCAAAAATGGCATGCATGACAATAAATTTATATTCTTGAATTAACCAGTCACTATGTAATTTAGCGCAAAAGATGGTTACGCAAAAAATTCATATTGTTGTTTAAACTTATTATTATCGTTCAGTTTTAATTAATGCTGTAATTCATGTTTCACTTCACCCGTGATTAAGTAACCGTGGAGCCCAATTGACACTTGTTAACAAATCAGATTGTATAAAGATATAAATACTATAAACGTCAACAATAAAAAATATGTAAATTAGATTATTTTGTTATGTATTGTCTTTTTTGCGTTATGGGATTTAGTAAGTTTTAAATGTTATTTATTTTGATTATGTACCTTTTCCTAAAAATGAGCTCATTTTTGTGTTGATATATCTTTGAACGCTGAATTCTTAATTTCTGTAAAATGAGTTTGTTCATTGAAGTTCAAATTTTTCTTTGTAAGTCAAGAAATTTATTCTTTACTGCAGTATTAAAAATTTCCTTGTGGTTTTTTTTTGATTACATTGATAATTTATTGATAAGAAATTAAGAAGTTTTGCAACCCAATGAGTGTTTAGAATTTTTTTATGGGAGGATATTGCATTTTCAAAGTTCCTTTTTTCCCTTTTTTAATGATTTATTGAAACCCCATAAGACCACTTATATATATATATATATATATATATATATATATATATATATATATATATATATAATGCTTTACAAAGAATATAAATTTTTATAAAAACATTTTTTGAAGCAGCCCATTGTTTAAATTGTTGCTTGGTTTCCTGTGAATGATGAAAAATCCAGGTCACATTAACGGTGATAACTCAACGCGGCCGCAATTAAAACTAACATATGAATCAATGTCAAATTTCTTTTAGCGCCTTTAAACAGATGGATGTCTACAATGGTAACACCAACTTGTCTTAACAATGCCATTTATCATCCACCATAGGTACTATCTCCAACAACTTCTTGAGCAACATTCGTAAACACACGCATAACATAATATTCACTGACTTTTCTGATGATTACATAAAGTAAGAGCTTTTTGGAATTTGAATCCTCTGTTATTTTTTAAATGAGAAATCTACTCGAATAGTATTATTTACATTTTTTTTCAAATGATTCTTCACAGACTGACGAATTGAAAACGTGCTTATTTTATTTAACCTTAATTGAGTCACAAAGAATTCTTCTACATAGGCTTACCTTCTTTAGATAAGTATGGATATCATGACCTCGTTCAGTACCTTAATTTTTCTTTCTCTTTCCGATGGAATGAACTGTGTTTGGTCTGGATGCCATAGTCTAGTGGTCATGGTCACGGACTCACGGCCGGTGGTTTTCTTCGAATCGTGGGCTCGAAACCTGGTCTTACTAAAGACCCGTCGTGTTGTGTAACTAATGAACATTAAATCTGTAGAGGTTCTAAGTCCTTCCGTGGGCGTAGTGGGGAAGTTTGGAGAGGAAGATGCCAGTTCAGGTATCGTCCTCATCACTTCACCGAGGTTAAACATTACGATGTCCGTCATCAAGAGCCCTAGTGTTGCTTTTCAGTGCGACCTCAATAAACATTCACAATCCCATTACGGTCTTTGGTAATCGCGGGGGACGCACCCCGAAAATACTTTAGCGACCTTTTTCTACTTTTGCCTCTGCTTGTCAACGAATTATTACCTTTTTTTCTATTTTTTTAAAACGTCTAGATAACAGATACACATTGTTTGGCTCAGCATAGCCATACTTGGCTCTTACGCTATAAACTCTCACTTTCACTCACACTAATGAGGGTGGTTGTACATAATTGTAGCTTCAATCGAAATTAAAATTGATAGTACTACGGCCTTATTATAATTTTAATAACTTAAGTATTTTATCCATTTTACAAACTGTTTGTCTGAGTGAATCAGTTTCAAAATAATATCTTTACTCTCTTGATTTTAAAATTTATTTCCTGTGTGAAAAATTATATAAATTGCTACTTTTTAAAAGTTTAGTTTAGACACATTTTACCCTTGGGAAGGAAAGGTTTTTTTTTTTTTTAACTCGGTTATCAAGAATGTTTTCCTGCTTCCCATAAGAACGATAGGCCGTCGTAAATAATTTACAGTTGCTCCCGAAAATGACAACTTTACTGTAAAAGCAGATTAACGTAATTGAGGAAGTTGTATGCCTGTAACCCAATTTACTATAACTCATAACTATACGTTTTTAAACAAGATAACAACATTATGATTTTTCTTGTTTAAATTTTGATTGGTTAGTAGTTAGTTTAATCTTGTATTGAATTTTTTTTATATCTTTTTATTTTTTATTGCATTTCTTTTATATCTTTTTTCTTTAACTTTTAAAACTTATTACTATCCAATGCTTATCATATTTTCACTAAACTACTTTTTATCATTTAATAATTTCATTTCTCTTATCTTCTCACATTTTTTCTTAATAATAAACATTTTCTTTTACTAATAACTTTTGCCACTTCTGATTTCTTGCAACTGTCATTTCTTAGTTTTCTTAAGAATAAATTTTAATTAACAATACCCTCATTGTTATTTACTATTCTGACATTCTAACTTAGCTATTAATTTACTTTCATTTATCCTCAAACTTCATATTAGATCAGTTACTTTTGATAAACAATAACACAATAACAGTTCCTTTATTCTTTCAAATCCTTTCGCGTTACCTTGGTGATCAGTGCAGGTTGCTTTTAGCATTTCAATCTCCACACGATCCGCTAACTTTCGATTGTCAACTAGCTTGTTTACACTTGCTCCGCTCCGAGACTGGTTCTGATTTGAGAGAGTTGTGCGACATCTTATACTCCCTCCTTTATAAAAACGCCCTCTACAGGTGGGCTTTAAACAGGTGGCTGGAGATAATACTTGATTAATAGAGCTATGACTTTTTAATCTGTTATGTGTAATGTGTAGAGCCATTATGTTTTAAAATCTGTATGCCATTATGCTTATGTTATACTTTCGTAGTAAAAATTGTATAGTTCATTTGATATTTTTTGATTTAGGGAGTTATTCTATTTCATTTGTGGAGTTCTTCTTTTGAAACTAATACGAATAGTTTCAAAATTGTCAATGTAAAGATTGGATTTTGTAGCCTAGTGATCATGGTCACGAACTTAATAGTTGGCGATATTACAGATGAATTGCGTGTTCGAGTCCTGATTTGATCGAAGTATCTATTATGTGGAGTAATGGGGAAGTGATGAACTGGGCATCAAAATCCTCACGTGGTGGGATATAGGAGGAAGAGATATTATTTCAAGTATCATTTATGTCTTGTGACGTAAATCGAAATTACGAGGTCTGTCACCAATAGCCTTTATTTTCTGTAGGTAGTTAAGAGATTTGTGACCCCAAAATATCTATGTCACTCTTCTATGCGGCTTATAGGTCCTTGATAAAAAAAGGGTTATGCACTTTCTTGAATGCCATTGTGATTTCCCCCTATTTTGAATAAATTTATTGAGTCCTTTTACAATATTTTTCTCTGATTCATCTTGAGGTACATACGGTATTTACGCCCCCTAGTTACTAGCATGATTTTTCCTCTTTTCCGTGAAAGTGTATTTATTATCTTTGGTAAACACGCGTGACGCACCTCCAAGATGCACAGTGCTCTTTACTTATTTTGTATCCCCCTCTTTGTCTACCAATATTTATCTCTTTTTTCCTTTTTTCCTTTCTTCATTTTATGTTTAAATAATACATATATGTTTGTAACAATTATTTATATTTTACAGTTAGTTACAAGTAAATCAATGAACTTTTGTATTAATTTGGCGAAATATGGACCTAGAGCTAATTAAACCAGCTAATTAGCCTCCACCAATAGCTACTGTGTTTCTATCGCGCGAAGTTAAATTTAAAAATATAAACTTAACACTACTGTAAATAGTATTGTTGTAATGATATATATGGATGATATAATGATTTTAGCTCGGGGGTTAAGTTTGGGAGTCTCGTGATAAGCAATACGTTTTTAAGAAGAACGGCAGATTAGATTTCTGCATTTTAAATTAAGCTGGACACTGAAGTCCTTCCGTGGAGTGTTTTTAGTTTTTGGAAAGTAAATTAGCCGCACAGAAGTCATCCTCGTCGTATGTTAGTAGCTCAATTTAACGAAATTCATGATCAATAATTCTTACATATTTCTAGAACAATGTTAATAAAATTAAATTTTTTTCCTCATACATTTCTTTAATTAGCAATGAGTAGGTAACGAATCCCTTATCAAATAGATCTCATGGTTTTGCAGATCCATTTCTTACATGTGAATGAAATAAAATTACAAAATGAAGTCATATAGCTACATCATAAAAATATTAACATAATCAAAGAAATGATACAGCAATGGGAGTGTTTCTCTCATAGGGATCTCTCTCTCTTCAAATAATATACGCACATTAATACATACGTCTGTGTGTTAATATCCTAAATAAAAATTCATAAATAACTTTAATATATAAAAATAGTAATGAATTAATATGTTATTTTTTAAAGACTTTTTCCGATTATGAAGCTCGCGTTTAATAATTGAATACCGTATTGATGTTTTCTTATCATTTGTGATACAAATGAGAATTATTGATAAGAGGCTAGTTGCTGTTTGTATTCTTAACAATGCTCGTGGACACGCCCGTTTTTATGAACGATTTTCAGATCTCATGTTACCGTTCTCCCTATCTCGCAATATTTGCATGGAAAGAATTTGGCCCCACCTCTTTGAAACATTCGACACAAAATTTTCCATTCATAGAGGACTCAATCTGAAATATCATTTTCAGCTATTGGTCCCTGGTCGACTTAAGTAGGAACGGAAATGACTATTGAGATGTGTGGGTATGTTTTGAATTCTCGGGAGCTTCGATTTCTGTAATTTTAAGCCTTGACCTTAATTACTAAGTTTACATGCCGCAAAAATATCGTTTGGCCTTTCTCTAAGGGTGTATGCCAGCTTTGTGACGTTTTTTCCCCGATCTATGTCGAAAAGTAAAGTGCACCGTATATGAAATTGGTTTCTTGTGTGTGATTGCTGCAGACTGTTGATATTTTATTGGTTAAGCCAATTTACTCTGTATTGTTACATATTGAGACTTTTTTTTAGATGTAATAAGGGAAAGAAAGAATAGAGTGAAGTTAAGCGCTTAGATTTATATATTGTGAGGAGATACAATTGCATTTCATCTTATTGTAGCTGGCACGGATTTAATTGGGATATTGGGGAGTTATTGGCATGAATTAATTTAATTTAAACTTTCATTTATTATTTTTTTATTATCTCATGTTCGAGGCTTGCAATTTTCGTATCCTAAATCATTATGGAAAACATTATAAAATTTGATTCAAACGTAAATAATTTTATAACTTAACTTTTAATGTAACTTTTTAAAAAGACTTTTTTGTAAGTTTTGTATTTTAATTAATTGACTAAAGAAGTATATATTTCTCAATATATTTTCCATTTCCTTAACCTTTTAAAATCTATATCTATTTAAGTTATAATAATTTAGTCAAATTTGATAAAGTGAAATAATTACAAGATCTAATTAAATTGTCATAGGAATTGAAGATAATGGGTCAGATTTTTACTATCCAAGCTCATGGAAATTTTAAAATTCCTTCAAAGTGTATCTGAATAGAAATACGTGCTCTAGTATATCACAGTTGATATGAAGTGAGTTTTATTCCATATTCTAGAAAACATTTTGAAATGTTTTCTGGTTTATAGTTGTACCTATAATTTAGTTACTTTCAAATCTGGATTCATTCTAAGAATGAAACATCGATAACTTTCTCGATATAGGAGACCTATCAAGAAAGTATATTGAGGTTGTGTCTCTGTCCTTTTTTTTAAGTACATTCTTTTTAGGTAGTTGCTAACCGAAATTGACTGTATCGACCTGAGCGATGTAATTAAGACGGGAAAGTGGTTGCAGTCGATGCACGTGGTTGTGCTAAAAATAGACGGAACTAAGCTTGGAAGCGGAAGTTCTTGAGTGGAATAGTGAAGTTGCTTTGCTGTCAATTCACAATTTTTTTCTCTTCCTTTACCATCTTATCTATATCTCAATGCGTTATTTTTTACAAACTTGTATCATTTGAAGTGTTTTTGGTAGGTAATTGATACTTCAGCCTTGCGAAAAATACATAGACAAAGAACGATAAAAATAACGAGTGATTATTTTTTTCATCAGTGTTGCAATAAATTTAATATTTTTATTAAATTTGATTAAATTACGATAGTTGAAATTCAGATTTTATTAATTTCATTTACCTTGGAATCCGAACTTAAGCCATTTCAAAACCTCCATTGAGGTCCTAATCATTTGAATTTATTTTTAGATCCCCTTTACAACCATAGAAACTAGATTAATCAGCTCATGTGCACCATCAAAAAAATTCAATTTTCAAAGTAATTTTTAACAGTAAATAGCTGGGAAGTTATGTATAAATACACAACAAAAATAATGATAAAATCTTTACCCACAACGATAGAAAGGTTTCACTGTCGATTTGAGAATTAATTCAATAGAAATCAGAAGGCTTCTCTACGGAGACATGTCTATTATCTCTTACACATTTAGGTAAATGAATAATTTTTGTAATGTAATATAGATACGACGTAAGTTTACAGCACTCACTATAAAACGCTAATGATTGTTGCAAACTTTTCGCCAAACGGCCTTTTAAGGGGTTGAGGAGATAATGTTAATTTTCAGTGCAAAGAAGTATGTGTAGAAAAACTTGGTTCATCCTTTAATTATTTTATATTTGTAAACAGATTGGTTACCCATTTGAAGGGAGATTATTGGATGAAAAGATAAAAACCAATGTACATTTGAAAAAAAAAGTGATTTGAGGGAACGCTACTCATTTTACAATTTGAAATTAAAAAAAATGATTGTGTAATATGTTCACATTGACAAATCGTTGGAGGACGCAAACAAACATCGATATGATGTTCTACATTTAAGAGACTGTTTTGTAAAATTTCATGTTTTGAAAGGTTATAAAAGTTATGAGAGAGATTCAGTCATAACAGTTTATAACTTCGCTTTTGATGTATCTTATTTTAGCTTTGATCCCTTTATTCCGGATTCACACAAATTTCTTTTTTTTTTATTATTCACGTAATTTAATTCTTTAACCATAACCCTTCTTCCTATATGTACATATTATAATAATCTGCTTGAGCGTTGAGATTTAATCAAATTGAAATCAATAAAATTAAAGGTATAAAAGCCTGTGATTATCTTAAGAAGTGCTGATGATGGCTTACGAAAGAGAGGAAGAATATAGTATTTGAAGAAGGCGATAGTCATCTACGATGAAATCCTTCCTATTATATTTACACTGCTGAAACTGACACCATTTATTCATAAGCTCATAAGTTCTTTATATATACTAAGAGCAAGAGTGTTTTAGAAACGTCGGAAAATCTGGACCAATAGAGTCACCCTGTGGTGACTCACATTGCATTTGCCATCTGTCAACTTATGACGCTGGACTACTTGCGATTTTCTTTTCAATAACTTCGAGAACCTTACGGTTATTTGAATCGCTTAAAATTACTACTCCCCAGCCAAAGCAAAACATGATTAGGCAAATTAGAGGGTGATAAGAAAAGTAGTGAATTGAATTATAGATGATGATATTTAAGCGAAATGGAATAGGAAAGAAAGAGAAGGAAGACTGCGGATATAATGGCAAATTGATAGATGTGTAGATTTAAGCGAATCATCGTAATTAATCGTTTATGTTGGAAGTGATTCTGTTTTGAATAACAGGGTTTGAATCTGATGTAATAGAGAAGTGCTTGAATCGGAACGTGCGATTTTGTAAGCTAAGACTTTATTATTATTATATAAGCTTGAAGTAACTGAGTTATTGTGGATTGGAGAGAGAGAGAGATTCTGCATATTCTGTGTTAATAGCTAATAAGCTGTGTGTTGTCTTTATCTTATTTAGCTTTCCTTTAACTTATTTACTATTTAATAAGACATTAATATTGCTATTGAGATAATTAATGAAGAAAATACATCATAAACAATACAGAAGGATGGTAACAAATTTTGTGGGATACCTAGCAATGTGGGTGTTTTAGATAATGAAAAAGTGGCCACGATCAGCAACGAATCATCTAATTACAATTTTCAGTCCCCCTACAAAACATCAATTATCTAATTTTAAAATGCCTTAACACGTCATAGAAGGAATAGTGCAGTCTTCCAAACCCACAGCAAGCTTCACTCCGGCATTGGCACTTTTCCTGAAGTTCAATTACGAAGAGCGAATGGTAGGTTGAATCGCCTTGGACAAACTCGGTTTGCTCATAAAATTATTTATTTGGTCAAATTGTTCCCGAGAGTCCGTCTTGTCATATGTTACTCACTGAGCATCATATTTTAATACAGTATTCAATATTTCATCATCATCGTCGCACATTCTTTATTTCATCTGTTTTAAACTTGTCCGCAATTTTCTTGCGTTCTTATACAAAATTAGATTTTTATATATGTCTGATTTTAACCCATTAATACTTTACACTGCTTTATTACCAATTTTTTTTTATTTCTTTTAGCTTTTTTTCATAAAAAAATACTTGTGGTTTTATTGGCAAATGTTTGGCGCAGCCAAGGCAAATTTGGCTCTTGAGCCATTAACCAACAATCACTCATTTTACGATAACATCATGTAACTGTGTAGTTATCAATACAAATAACACAAGACATGCTTGAAATTAGCAGAATAATTCAGACTATATGCTTTTATTACAATATTTGATGACAAAATGATTGACTGGTCTGAGCTTTGTGACATAGATGTCCGGCATGTGGTTACCTACGGCAAGACCAGAAAGAATATACGTTTCTACATTTCATCCATTAAATTCATTTGTACCCCTCTGGCCAAGCATTTCTGATCAGGGTGTCTAGAATCTCTACTCAAATTGTACTTGGAACACTTGCTATTTTACTACCTACAAGAGTGCCAGCTATGACGTGACTGCTGTAGCCACGTCATAGCTTGCGCTATAGCACGTAGGCTAGTGGTCATGGTCTCGCACTCGCGGCTGGCAGTTTTCGCCGAGTTGGGGGTTCGAGCCTTGATGCCACTAAAGACCCTTTGTGTAAACCGGACTGATACACGTTAAATCTGTCAAGGCTCATTCAAAGTCCTCCCATTGGTGTGGTGTGAAATTTAGCAGAGGAGGGTTTAGCTCAAATGCCGTATTCGTCACCTGACTGAGGCTCAAAATTATGGGGTTTGTCACCAATATCCCTCGTGATGTTGAAAATGTTCCGTTAATAAAACAAATTAATCAATCAATAAGCAGACTATGAGCGTATTTTATTCTATTTGGCTGGCACTACTGTGGGTTCAAATTCCAAATGAATCCTCGGATTTCCTAACAAATGTTCTTTGGGGAATCTTGTTTTAATTCTGAGGTATCATTGCAAATAGAAATATTTTTCTCTAACTTTTATAAAGCAAAATTAACTTTGTCTTATCTCTGTTAACAGGAATTGTAATAATACCATAAATTCTCTTTATAATTTTAAGCTGTAATATTCTTAAATTGTGTGAGATATTAACAAGCAATTTTCAACACATGTCAAGATAACTCCATAAGTTTTCTTTCCTATCTTATACACGTCAGTAAGCTAGTCTAGTTACCAGTGATGTGTTTTTCATATGAACAATAACTAGCATACCAATTTTTAATGAAAGTGTTAATAAATAAAGAATATTGTTATAGGTAATTTTAATAAATGTTAAGTAAAAATTTCTACTAGTATAGCTTCGTAGAAAATATTATGAAAACTTTTTATTGTATATTTTATTTCCATGTAAGGATTATATTGATGAGCTTGAAAAATGTTGATTCGGCAGATTTTACGGCCGCGTAATCGCATAAATTAAAGGATAGTTTGAAATTGTATCAGAAAATAAGGATGCATTCTTTGTTAATGGGTTATAGAATGGGAAAAATTGGAAAGAAATTAATTTTATGCGAAATCATTGCACACGCACGCACGCACACACGCACGCACACACACACACACAGCGGACTCATCACGTTTCCTCTTCAATAAAGGCTTCAGTTATTTTAAATGAATTTTGTTGAATTGAGTATCCCTGCCATAGTATGAAATGCGATTTATACAGATAGAATTGGAGAAAGCGAAGTGAAATGAAGAAAATTAAGAAAATTTTAGGCCTGTAAAGGAAGAAATAGTTACCACCTTGCCAAACGCAAAAAGTTAGTCATTATAGTTTGGAAGGATCCACTCAGGTCAAGGACTCGGACTTTCATATATAAATTTTTCAAGTACATGAACTCGATTAATTTAGCAAGGTAAGCACTAGATTAGACGCGTACAGGGATGGTTGCCACAGATAGAAGATAGAATAGGTCAGGGATTGACTGTTCATTATTTGTATATTTTTTGATTAAAATAAACTGGTTATCATCTATGTGTAACTTTCTATTCAGTGGACTTTTATTTCATATTTGTTTTAAATGAAATTAAAAATCGAAAATGTAGGGAATAATGGGTGATACTTATACTCATGCATTAAAATTCAAATAGTATCATTACATCTGAATTAAATCGATTAATCTAGTTTCATTATAGTTTATATCTATGTCTAAATTATACATAATTATAAGAATTAGACTATTTACAGGCTTAAAATAAAGTATAAGATCACAACTGAATTGGACTTTAAGATGCATTCCCTTCATGCAGCTTAGATCAATTCGAGGACCCTTACCAAGTCCTTAGGATTGTGTGTTATTGTGCGCTTTTACCATTCTTTGAATGAAATGCTTACACATAATGAACAAGTTCCTGACATTTGTTGGCTCGGTTAAAAGAGAGTCATTTCTCTTCGAGGGGCGGCTTCCTTGTTCGAAGTTAAATTCTATGCTCGTTCCCAGAATTCAAAGGGGGAAAAGGAACTGAACTTGAGCAATAAATCAAATGACATTTTTATAATGGCCGAGTCATTAGAAACCGTAATAATCTCTTTTTTGGGCAATTGGAAGAAATTAAACACAATGTTTTAAAAGCAACCTCTCTGCATTTGATAAAGTATGAATAAGTACAAATCAAGATTTATTTAAAGGTGTTTTAAAATGTAGAAAAATTATTTTTCATACTTATTTATGAGATCAAAAGAAGTATTTAAGCCTCAAGCTTTTATCAATTATACTTTATTTGACGTTTAAGAAATTTTTTACACCCTTTATTCCATCTTTAAATAAAATCTTGATTGAAATTTTTTTTAATTTGTGTTCATTTTAATTCTTTTTTGGTCTGAATATTTAAAACTAAATAGCATTTGCGTTAAGCTCTAAGTGTGTGCAAATTTTCTATTCAATTGGACGTTGTTAAGTGCAAGGCCCGAACCCCTATGCTTCCTAAGTCCAACAGTGCTTGGGTATACCATGGTATTATATCGTCATGTTAGTTAAACGTTAATGCAAATAACAAATTTATTTTAATAGGATGATAGATCGTAGGTTAAAATAAGAGTATAAAGTACCCCCTCCTTCCTCTCGAAATACATCAGTGCTTGTACTTACTATATTGTTATTATATTGCAATCAGAGATGGGTGGGCGTTACAAAAAAAAATCAGTTACTTGTTTTACGAAGAATGAAGCTTATTTGTACAACTTGCTTTCACCAGTATTGTATAGACAACTGTCTCACTATCCTTTTACCTCCTTTCAGTACTTTAACACGTCAAATCTCTCTATTTCACCATTTTCTTTTCATTGCATTCTATATATATAGCAATGTTGAATCACGGGTCGTTCATATGGTGAGGTTCTTAAATCAAATAATGTCATCAAGTTGCCCAAAAGGTTAAGCAGAAGGAAATAAATCGCGACAACCAGTTACAATTGTTGTTTAATGAGTAGAATGTAAGTAATCAGTTTAAACCCATCGACTCAAGAAAAATAAGAAAATGGGAAAATTAATGTATTGAACTGAACATACAATATCGCAGATATTCCAATAAAATAAACTATTGTATTGCTTCACATATAAAGTGTTAATTTTAGATTCATTGAAATCTCTAATTCGCAAACAGTTTACATTCTTATTATATTTATTGACAAAATCTTAACAAGGGTACACGAAAATACAATTGAGTGTTGGATAGGGAAAAAAAAGGCAACTTAATTAAAGTTCTCTTCGCTTGTATCAGACATTCGCAATTACTTTCATCCGAGGCAACCGACCTGAAGTTACGACTCATTTCTTTTTTTTTGTAAGTCATGGACAGTTTATCTTTGCATTTTTTTTTTGATTCTAAACTTAGATGAAATCTTTGTCGACTTCTTTTTCTTCATGGGTATTTTTTTTTCAATAACATGAACTAATGCTCTTGCCAAGAGTAATTTTCAGCCTCAAATTAACTGATAACGTTAGAAAATACATAGAAATTGGGGGATGGGGTGAGGAATATAAAATATGACTTGAGATCGCTTATAATGACGTCTTCGTTATCTTAAATTCGAAAGAGTATTGTAAAATTTTAATTATTATACTAAGAAATAACCGAGATATCCGAATAAAATTTATTCTGCATAATAATTGATCCTTATATACATAGTGTAAATTACAGTTATTAGTGTTGATTTGTTAGATTTCAGGAAACCGAGGATTGAAGTAATCCGCAGTATGGAGAAGATAGAGTTCAATCTGCTGAGATCTGCCTTCGAAATGATGGTCTTCGAAATACAGAGAAATGCTGGGAGAAATTTGTAACTCTGGGTGGTGACTATGTAAAGAAACCTTAATAATAATAAACGAAAATTTTCTCTCGATTATTTCTTAGCAAAAATTAAAATTTTTCGATACAAGGAGAAAATAATTAGAACTTTACGATACTGTGGGTTAGTTAGAAATTTTATTTTTATTTTGTTGTTAAAGAATAAAGGGCGCCTTTCTGATTCTATTTTGTATTATTGATTGGAGTTTGATCGATAGAACACTAGAAAATTGAATTTTAAAATTTTAAACAAGCGTACAGCAATGCGTATAAATATTGAAAAATACCCGTACTTGTGATTTTCTCAAAATATGATATTCTAGAAATTTCTGGAATACTTTCTTCGAAATCTACTTTATCCACAGCGATGATATTTTTCTCACTATAAAATATGGGTAGTTTCCCTATACACAGTGAATGTAATTTTTTTCCATTAAACGCTTACATATTTTCAGTATGATTCAATATTTTATTAAAATCAAGGGAAATTTTAATAAGGAAATCATAAAATTAAAAATTTTTGCAATGTTTTAAGGCTCCCGTCTACCTCCCAGTTTAATTTCGAGGACATAATGTCAATCCTATGGAATTTATACTACCGTCCTGAAAACTTTACTGTTTTATCTACTTAAATGTAAGAAAGTGTATCTGAAAAAAATCAAAAAATAATGAAGGTTTCAGCAAAATTGCATTTTCTCCTCAAATTTTGCCAATATTTTAGAATATTTTTTAAGTACCAAAAATTTACAAACGAATAATTAAATTAGAGATAAAAATATCCTTATTTTTAACAAAAATTTATATATTTGTTTGCTAAAGACTACATAACTTCTGTATTTGAAAGTCATAAACTCGAATATAGTAAAAATGGTAACAAGATTAAACTAAAAGAAATAGTTTCTCAGTTCTCCTTGAGTACATAAAACTTTTTCAGGTTTTACTGAAGCCAAAATTGTGTTAAGATTCATTAACTAAATTGTTTTCTTATGTACATATTCAGCTTCTTGGAGCCCAAATTTGAATCGACTTTATTTCCTTTTTGTGGCAACAATTCTTATAACTTCATTAGTGAATGCACTTACGTAATTAAAGGCTTAATTGTATTTCATTCAGCAATAAATTTACATTGATTCTGTTAAGTGCTATGCAAAGAAGCCACAAAATTTTTTTTGAAACTTCTGAATCAAAATTATAACGAGAACTTGCATGTTGCAGTTTTTTTTCGTTTGTGTGAAAATATTTTATTTAAACAAGAAATTTTATAGTTTTCACATATGAATCAGTATGTTTAGAAAAATATAATTGAAAAGGCAAACAAATAACAAATATAGATGCAAATGAATAAAATGTACGTTATAACATATTTAACGCACTTAAAACGTATAAATGCTAAAAATAAAGTTTATCATAAATGGAGTCAATTCCTGCAAAAATGTTCTAATTGAAAGCACTGACAAAATGATTTAAGAATTCAGCCGAGAGTAATAAATAATAGTATAACAGCATCATTCATGAGTAATATAAATAAAAAGTCTGAAAAATAATGGACTGTATCTTAATATTACTTAACGCCATTACAATTACAGATTTCATTTGTACCACTTACAATTAATTTAAACAGTTGTTTAATGAAAACTTAAATTTCTAAATATTTTTACTCATCGTTGGGAAACTTGCAAATAAAATAGTAGGGAATCCTAACAAACACCTATTTAATACAAGATAGTATTGGATGCAAATTAAGTAGTTTGAAACGCCAAATTTTTTAAATTGAGCAGACTAAAAAATAACAAATTATTTTTAAAACAAGAACAACCAGACTAAAAATTTAGATACTCTTCATTCTTTTAAGAACAGTATAAAATTATTCGTTGCACATATGCTTAATTACAATTAAAAGGAAATAATTCATGAAACAAAATTCCAAAAAATCGGGTAACGCATTCTATTGCATTCGTAAAGAAACAGAATATAGGATTTGTTATGTTCAATTAACGATAAAAGGTAAAAATTACATTAAATATGAAACTATGATTCCATGTATTATTTGGTAGTATTATCCTGATTTTATTATAACATTAATTTCCTAAGAGTTATTAGTACTTTTAGTTAAAACTTTTTGAATTCTGTCCGACACATTTTATCGTTGTTAATAAAGTAATTTGGCGAAATGCCATTAGGTTAATAAAATACTATAATAAGAAAAGTAAAATATGTAGCAGCTTTCAAAATAAATATTCCTTAAAATTATTTATTCAAAAGCTCGCAGCTGCAGATAAAATGAAATGCAGATGGAAAAATGTAATTTTTATAAAAATAAAACATACAAGTATTGCCATAATCATTCTTTACATTAGTTTTCTTCATCTATGTACTATTCTGGTATGAAACATCGGGAGACGCATAAATTAGTTAATTCAAGTTTTTATTTCATTACTACTAGCTTAGCTAGTAGTATTTAATGAATAAAAAGAATGTGAAAAATTATTTTTACCCTACTTTCCTCCTTTTAATATTTGTTCTTATTTTTGTTAACCGTCCGTCCTTGAAAATTTTGCAGAGTGATGGATGAAAGCATATCTTTAAAACTGAAAGAAAAAAAGGAAATGCAGGTACAAAATTATTTAGATAAAAATGAAACAAATTACCTGCTAAAATAAAGATTAACGATAACCATCACTTGGAATGAAAATAAAAAAAAGTGAATCATTCTAACAATAGAGATAGAAGCCTTTAAAAATAAATATTTATGTTGCCAAAATTTAATTCTTTAAAAAGAATTTTCTTTTCATTCTTCTAAAAAACTACATTTGGAGACATTTAGGTAATTCGAAAGGATCTTTTAATCTGGTGGGTAGTTTTCAGTGTTCAAATAGTTTATTAAGTATTAAACATTAAATTTAACTGTAGACAGTCCTACGTCTTTCCCCCTGTCTACTTTCGAATACAATTCGCTGTTTATACACATTTACATCTTGTATTTAAGAGTTGTATTTTAATGATACTTAATGCATTTATTAAGACTTCGAATTAAAAAATATGAATAAAACTTTCAAGCATCTCGAGAAATTTTTTACCTTCATGGAAGATTATGATGCTAATGGAAAGCATATGTTTCATGTCGAAAAGGTTGAGGAAAACACAGACAACATGATACGAAACTTTTTATCAATAGAAAGAAAAAAGAGAGTATTTTTAAGTTATATTTTGGCAAATTTGTAAGGATACCAACAAGTGGTAATTAATAAAGGGTTATTTATTTACGTATAAAACAAATATTTTAAAAGCCCTTTTTTATGCTTATTTACATTTGTTCTATTACTATTATCTACATTGTTCTGTTTCAACTTCCTTACATATGTTTCAGAAATCATCTAGGTACAAAAGTCTATGTCCACATTTATTCAGCCTAGTTGCTCACACTGAAGCCTTAATGTGGCGTTTGAGTAAATGAAATCGGATCAATCATTATCTCACACTTTTACTTGAATTTATGAAATCGATCAACTATCATCTCATATTTTTACTTATATTTATGCATTTATGTAATCGGGCTATTCATTATCTCATTCTTTTGCTTTATATTTATGCAAGGTTAGAACGGTATTCACATTTGATACTGTTTTAATGTAACTTTATAACATTGGATCTTTCGCCATTTTTACCTTCAAATAATACTTTTGAAATCTTTTATGTGATGTTGTTTGATTTGAAAGTCTCTCCTAATAGACGAAACGTGATTTATTTATATTAGATTAAAAGTATTTAAGTGTAGTGAATAGGACTGATAAATCGTGTTTATAAGCAACAAAGAATTTAATAAAGAGTTAGTTTAGTTGATGGGCAGTAGAGATAGGGAGCTGTTTTTAAATATCAATGTGTTATATCTGTATCATACCTGGGCCATAAGGGGATTTATGAGTGAACATAGAAAGGATCTACAGAGGGCCTAGGCTTGTAACCCACACTTCAAAGGATTTGAACCCCATTGATTCAGTAAGATAAGTGCTTATTATGTTAAATGTTAGATCAGGGATGTTTTCTACAGAAAGAGTAGATTAGGGATCGAATTTTGATTGCTCAAAAATCTGAATAAAGTAACTTGGTCATCACCACTATGAGTCTTACTATTCATTGGACTATTAATTAGTGACTGCTTTAAATATCGATTAATAATGACACAATCATGTAAAGGAAATAATAAAGGGGCGTTATAACATATCATGACCCATCAAATATGTTCTTTCTCCTTCCGGCTGTAGATGGCAAGTTTGAATTGTTCATTCGTGGGTCCAGAGACATGCACCGTAGACAACTGAGCTAGATAGAAATTTCCAACTGTCCAAATAACTGTATTTACTCTATTAACTGAGACAGGTGAGTTGTCGCATTCTATACATTCACCAGTGTTTGGAACATGATTGTAAAAAAATAAGATATAAATAAACTTTAATTTTTTTTTCTTACGGTCATGCTTAGTTAATTTGAATTAAATGGAAATAGAATATACCAATATAGAAATTAATAGAAAATACCAATCTTGATAGATATTTATTTGATTTTTCACTCACTTTATATGACTATTGAAACTCGTTGCTCACTTAACTTACAGTTTAGTAGCCATGGACCTTTACTACAGCGTGTTAAAGGGCAAGACTGTATTTCTCTTTCAATTTAAAAATGTTTTGCGTCTTTTCTATGGTATTCAAATAAGTATAATATATAAGATTCCCAACTTTGAACTGCAACATCGAATAAAAATTTTCTACCTCTATATCGTGATGTTTCCCCAAAAATAAGCCATCCGTACAGCTCCTTTACCCTTAAAGTTGAAACGAAGGCGACAGTTTGTTAAAGTAAGACGGATCGCGGTTCTCTGTGTGGAGGAACCCTGACTTATTTGCCGGCTACAAATGAGCCGAATTCAACTCCTGGAATGTCGCCAAAAGATCTCTTGACTTTTGTGCTATTAACCGAAGGAGACAAAAAGAAGCAGTAAGTGAGCTTGCATATTTCTAAATGGCGTCATTACCGAGTGTGGGAAATATATGGGACTCACAAATCAACGGAAAAGCTGCAGCTGAGATAATGTTGTGAAAAGGTAATGGAATTTTAAAGTGACAACGACTCGACTGCTATCTCTATCAGAACAAAAAGAATTATGGCTTTAATCGTTATGTTCAGATGAATAGGGCAAAATGTTACGGCTCACTTCAGATTTCTGTTAAGTCTTTGTCATCCTTAATAGCTGTAAGGAAAGTACCATTAAAATTTAATACATCATTTGGAAGAGCTGAATTATACTCACTTGGACTTGACCCAGAATAAAATTTAGAATACTTTAGATTATAACAACTAAGTTTCGGAGACAAGATGATTCGTGTTACTTTTTCATGTAAGAAGAAGTTAGAATATTTCATCTTCCCCATAGAAAATTTTAGCGTGAAAAAATATGTAAGAATTTGTAAAAAAATAAAGCATTATTATTTTTCATTGTATCGTATATAAATGTAAGAAATATAGAATCGACTATATTCAAATTTCACTTCTACGCAGAAACCTATTGACATCTGACTACTTATCCCACGATATTTGCATACATTTAAAATTCATTTGTGGTCTTGGTAGCTTAATGAAATTGTCACGGACAAGCATTGTTTTCGTTAGATCGTGGGTTCCAGCTCTGCTGCTACTAAATACCCGCCATGTAGCGGGGCTGATGTACGTAAAATTTGTTTTAGGTCTCAAGTCCTCAGCTTAAGTGTCCTCCTCGTCACTTGACCGAGGTTCAAAATTACAAGGTCTGTCGCCAATACCGTCGTGTTGCTTCTCAGTGTGACGCCAATAAAACCAAAACAATCATTAAAATTCATTTTTGCATCTGAAATTGAATTTTCTGAACATCTCTTTTAAGATCTAAATCAATGTTAAGTAATCTTGGGAACTAAATGGTGTTACATATTTAAACTCTTAAATATATTAAGTTTTAAATGTGTAATAAGAAATACGTAATTTTTGGAACGATTTTGTTACAAAAATTGAGTTGTCAGAGAGTTCTAAAAGTACTTGTATTTGAAAATAGCTGGCAAGTCGAAGATAGTCTCATTTGTCGGAAAAGTTATGACGAAGAGTTTTTGAGGTGCGAAAGGCGTCATGATAACGAATACGAGACTTAGACATCTGTCTGTGAGTCATGATGCTTACTGCATTTCTAAGGACTTATTGAACGACCCTTGTAAAAAAAAAATTAATTTTGAAATTGAAGCTAATTCTTATTTTTTATTTCTGTGTACTCGACTTGATGCATAAATATAAGAATAAACTTTTTAATGATATTTTATGGTTAAAAACTATTGAGTATATGAAGATAATTTGAAATAAAACTTTTTCATCTAATGCCGTGGTTCTTAAATTTGAATTGGTTCATTAAATTTAAAGGACATTTAAAACTTTTTAGGGTAGGAGTGGTATCTTGAGACCACCACACTTAATATTTTCAAACGACCCACTTCACTAACAACCATAAACCTGAATGAAAAAAAATTACGTTGCTTAATATCTAATTTAATTCATAAATAAATGAAATAAATTTCTTATTTATTTAATGTTTAATAAAAACTTGTATTAAGTTACAATGTAATATTCATATTTTGTATTTCTAACATTTTATCTTTTGTGTCAAATTTATATTTTATAACGAAAATTAACTAAAGCAACCTTTGAAGCATCTTTGAACAAAATGAAATAATAAGATTTATAATGAAGTGCATAATTAAAATGATACAAATACATTTCATAAACACAAAAAAGAAAAGAAGCAGTTTTAGGATTTATTCAAACATGCAACGATTAAAGAAAAAAAAAATCACGTTTTAATGAAACGGATGTAGTTGCGTTTTTTACTGCATAACAAATTAAATATTGCTGCAATATATCACACTGCTGGACGTAAATAATATTTTACATTTTTTAGCATTGAACAATATTTGAATTTAAGAACATTAAAGCTTAAGAAGACATTTTCCAAAAGTATGTGGTGCTGAATGGCAGAAGAACGTTTAATACCATTTCAGAAATTACAAGAAATTCAGCACTTTGTGCAATCCAGAATCAGTCAAGAAGGTTTATTCATTTGTGGGGCACTGCATGTCACTTATATTGCATTTTCGGTCACATTTTGATTCCGAAATATGCCAAAATTGCAACGAGACACCGCTATAGTAATATAATTAGTGGTATTTTTTCAGTATGTAGTACAATTTACTACTCAATTTAGATAGTATTACGATTTTATGATCGCGCTACACAAAAAAATGTAATACATTAAATTAAAATTGGGGGCACCCAACTGACACCTAATCAGGATTTTCAATATCACGCAAGAAGATCGGCAACACACATTCTAACATGAATAACTATGTATTACTGTTATTGAAAACATTAAAAAAAGTTTATATCGTGGAAAACATAAGCCGACGAACTGACAAGTTAATAAAATAATAATGAAGAAAGTCCGAAATAGAAGAAAGAACAGGGAAACCTTCTCGATGATTTATCTGATATTTCATGCTTTCCAATGTGTGTACTACCTTATATAGCAATAGCAAAAGTATTTTACTTGCTTTGGCAGTTTATTTTGCTGTATTGGCCGGTTCTTTCTCATAGTAGTAAGCGTGATGACATGCTTGAATGGTAAACGATCACAAGTCGCCACAAAAGTAATATATTGCCTCTAATATTTGTTTAAATCCATGTAACTAAATTAAATTTTTGCGACCACAACATTTCACTTTGAGACTCTTATTTTGAGTTGCTACCCACATTTTAAAAAGCACTAGTCCAAAGAAACCATGATAAAAATGAACTCATGATAAAACCTTAAAATTCTTTGTCAATTTATAAATTTTCTGGAAATTTCTCATTAAAAACTCTTGGAGCAAAATATACTTTTAATGATAATGATCATTAAAAAAAAATGGATCATATGATAAAAATAAACTTTAAAATGTTTTACCGAAAATGAAACCAATGAATTATAAAATAATGCCTTTCACTATCTTCGATTTGAAAATTTTAATAACGAAAAAATTGTGTTATTTGTTTTATTATTGATCAGAAAAATGCGAAAAACAAAAATGCGTGCCGTACCTATGTAAGGATAATGATGTCAAATTCCGTTATATTCTCATTTAAATGAATATTTTCTCTAAAATAAAGCTCACAATAGAATATTATCCTAAAAAATTATAAAAACATGATAACAATCTGATCTATGCTAAAAATTTGTTACAATGTACAAATACAGTTACAATGAAAATGAAATTAATAAGTATATATATAATTAAATTATGATATTGATAATCTCATTGACTGAAATTTTCAATGATGTTGAGGTTGTATTTTGATATTAAATATAAAATCACGATAAGTAAAAATAAAAAAAATAATGATATTCGTTTGAAACATAAAGATACTATTTTGTGTTATATCCACATTTTAAAGAACACATCTTGAGAGAAATGAAACTCGTAATATTACTATTTTTTCTGAAATATTTATTTTAGTAATAATCACTTTAAATTTGATTCTGTGTTTAAGAACTTTAAACAGTCGAATCTGTTTTAATGATATAGATTTTTTGTGTGCATTTTTTGGTGGCGGTAGCCTTGTGGTCATGGCCACGAACTCGTGGCCGGCATTGTTTCCATCGAGTCATGAATTCGAGCCCTGATGCCATTAAAGACTTACCGTAAAACGGGGCTGATGCACATCAAATCTGTCGAGGTCCCAATTCTTGTTTCGGCGTGGTGTAAAAGTTTTGACAGGGTAATGGCAGTTCAGTCTCATCACTTGACTGAGGTTCAAAATTACTAGGTTCGACGCCAATAGCCCTCGCGTTGCTTCTAAGAGTGACGTCAGTTACCAATCATTCAATCAGTGCGCCTTTTTATATGCGAATTTCGTATGTGGTTTCTAAAAAAAGTCCCAGAAAATGCATAGTATGAATAAAACATAATAAAAGGATTAATTAAATGATATTAAAAAACAACAAATGGTTCATCAGATATTGCATCGTCACATTACAAAATACCAATTCTGAAAGAACTCGATAATTCCAGAATGAGCTTTGATCTTGAATATCCACTTATACACAGGAACTTATACGAATACAAGCTGTTAACCAAAGAAATGTCCTCACACAAACTAAACACCAACTACGCTGCATCTCCAGAAATGTCAACTGTGAACGTGTGCGAAGTAGCATCTTCGAGTGATGAAAGGTGATGATTTTGAACCTGTTGTCCACTAGATAGTCCGCGTTCTTGACCAAGAAGAATGATTTTTATATGTAAATTTTGAGTTTCTCTTATGTGTAATATGTAATGTATCTACAAATAAAACATTTTAAAATGTTCTCGTGTGTAAATTAATTTTGGGTTTGTTTGGAAAACCAATTTTTAGATATATCATGAGGTTTGAATTATATTTCCTTTATGAAACATTTTTATAAAAACTATTTTAATGAGTTACAAATAATTTTTTTATACCTACTCGTAAAATTTCATAATATTTCTTTATGCTTCTTCTTTTATTAGGTCTCTGTCCTCCGCACAAATCAGGTTTAAGTGTTATATATAAAATTAGTATAATGTACATGCACAAAAATATAATATGTATGAACAAAAGATTTATTTTATGCTTTTCGCAGAGGCGTAAGAAATCTTTATTCATTTATTCAACTGTTTGGAATAGAATCTATTGAACTGAAGGAGTTCACATACTCGAAGTTTCTTACTTTAATGCATTTAAAAGGTCGTAAAATGTTGAACGTAACGAATTGAGCATTTTTTCACTTTCTTCGGGTCTTCATATTTTTTCAATAGAATGATTCATTTTCTTTTTGTATGTGATAATTTATAGTTTTTGCTTTGATAAACTAATTTTGAATATTCATAAAAAATTTAATTCTATTATAAAATATTGCTTAATGATAAAGATGTGTTTTCACATGATTTAATAGTATATTAATTTGCGGACACTATCCGTAAAATGTTTATATTTGAGAGTATATAATTTTTATTTCGCAATAAAAGTAAATGCTTAAAAATATAATTAAACCAAAAATAGTTAATATTTCATGTCGTTTTCAATTTTTAAGGCTTGTTATAATTAGCATCAAATGTTTTATTATTTATTGCGTACCTGCTAGTGAAAAGCAATATCATTATATAATTGTACAACTTTTGTGAGATATTATTGTAGATAATTTTTAAGATACCTTTCATGAAACGATGAAAATCTCATTTTTAGAAAATGACATTGTTAGCTATCCGTGCAATATAAAGTTGCTCAGAAGTAAGAATGTACATTTTTAAACATAATTCGAAAAATAATTGGAATTTTTTCAAAGGTTTTTTTTTTAAAGTTTTCTAGTATATTTATGTTTTAGTTTGTGTATTTTTTTCAGAAAATCAAATTATTGTAAAGTTTAAAGGTTGTTTGAAGAGATAAAAACTGTTATTAGTTTAATTGACCTCATATAACTACGGCTAGGAAAGCTATAAAAATACACTGAAATGACAAAGATATCCCCGAGTTGCTTCTATATTCTTGAAAATCAATGACAAAAAAGTTTTTTTACAAAGAGCCAAGTGACCAAAAAAACTCGATAAGGCTTCACCCACTTGTAGGCATAAATCCATATCTTGGGCGATTTTCTTATACGTTCGTTATAGAGCGAGAATTTATAGTGGTCATTATTTTTTATGAGTTCGTTATCACTTTCTCAAAGCCCGGAATCCCTAGTCATACAGCCAGCAGAATTATAAATAGACTGAAATCAAATATATATTTAAAAAAAAAAAAAAACCCATCTCACTTGTAAGATAATCAAATCAAATATAAAAATAAGGATTGATTAATGTATGCTTTTGCTTTTTCTTATATATTCATTCAAAAAGTGCTCCGAGCTTTTAAAGGAGTGTTTTACTATTTTTCTGCGTTTGTGAATAAAAAGTATTTTTCGGATTCATTATAATTCGAGTTCATGCACATGTATTAGATTAAAAAAACCGGTTAAAATAATCTGTTTCCAATTTTATTATATAAATTGCTTAAGTTTTCTTAAATCAATAAGCTTTCTTAAAGACATTTAAATTTATTTAATTCCGTGTATTAGAGGTCTGAGACAGTTCGTATAAAGGTATTTTCAGAAAAAAAGATTTCAAAATGAGTTGTAAATAAAAAAAAAAAGTTTTTCTGTCACAAAGAATTCAAAATGTTCACAATCATTTTGTAATGCAATCCTATAAAAGAAGTGTATTAAATATTAATTTTTTTTAACCTTCGAGGGTGGTTCAAAAAGTTCACGTGTTTGTAGACAGACGGCGTTACTAAGAAAAGATGGTATGACCAATGGGTGCTACCATATGTTAAATAATGTCAGAACAATTGATTACTTATTCATGGTTAGTTTTTATTTGCCAGCCATTTGTTGCGAATACCTCTTTTCCCATTCCTAAGGCGCATACTTTTTGACCCACTCGCATATGATACTGTGGCCGCTGTGGTGTAGTGGTTAACGTGTCTGACTGCGAGCACAGCCAACCCAGGTTCGAATCCAGTGGTTTCGGCATGGGTAACTGGACATGGGTTAACCGAGTCCTTCATCTCTCCGGAGTAGATAGATGAAGTTGACTGGGGGCTCAGGGTCTGGCTAGCTACTCGGCCTGGACATGAGCAAGTAATTAGCATCCCAGGACAAAAGACTACAGAAACGGAGATGGACTTTTTAGGGTTCAAATAGATTTTAACTTACCTCATATGATAATATTCTCACACAATTCTTGTACTTTATTTCACAAAATAAAACATTTAAAATCAAATTGTAGCTTCATTTTTGTTATAAAATGAATGCATCATAGGAGTATATTACAAAATGAAATGTCTAAATTCGTAAAAATGGCTGGGAGGGAAAATGTTCACTTCTTTTGAAAAAAAAAAATATATATATATATATAATTCTTGTTTTCTGTCATAATGACGTTAGATATTTTATGATGTAAAATAAATTATTTTCGATCATCGTAAAACAATATGAAATTCGATACATATTTGTGTCATTTTGAGCCCGAAAGAAATGAAATGTGTCACTAAAACAAAAATGGAATGTGTTATGGAGAAAGTAATCGAATCTGTAGCTTTAAAATTGTTTTTTTTAACGTCAAAGCAAGAAATAAAAACCGAATCTATTTTAAACTATAGTTTAAGTTCCCTTTAAAAATCGAATTTTATGAATGAATGCTAAGATATAATAAGATTAGGCTCTACAGTGAATAGTAAACTCATGTCTTTGGTTTCAAAGTAAATTTTCTTTTAAAGTAAATTTAATGAGAATTTATTTTTAATTAAGTAATTTTTCGGAATGTCTCATAAAAGTTAGTTAAAAAACACAAATGTATTTTTAGAAATATCTTTAATGCATTGCATTTTATTTTAAACCGTGGAATCGTTTTGTCAATCATCGTTAAAATATAAGAATTTAAAAAAACTTCTTCAGTTTATTCTAAATGGGACATATAGTATAAATACATATTTCTTATAAAAATAAATATTAAATAATAAGAATTTATAGCGAAAGTGATTAAATTATGTTTTTAACTACAAGTTTTTTGCATTTAGTTAAGGCAATGTAAATTCATATATTGTGAAAATGCATCGCTAGATGCATGCTTATATATTGTGAAAAATTTATTATTAATTTTTTTTCTAATCTAAATGAATCATCGTCCGATAGCAATTTTCACTTGTTTTTCCTTGAAAATTTGTGAGTTGACTCTACATTTGTATTGAAAAAAGAAATAAAATTTTTGAAGTTATATGAACAAACTTGTCTCTGCACTTTTACTACCCAGCATAGAAATGCTACTCCATGATGGTTCAGTTGCATAAAAATGCGAATTTCAGGGAATACGCAGCTTAACAAGTTCTACAGATGAGCTGAAAGGTAAACTTGTTATCTGGTAATAAGGCGAGAAAAAATTTAAGGAAATGGCGGATGAACAAACAATCGCGACACTCTGCCCCTAGCAAATCCATAATTTCGAGAAGTTCTATGATCCAGAAGACACTGTGTAGAAAGAAATGACTTGTCAACGATGCCGAAAATAGTTCAGGCAATTCGATGATTTTACGATGGATCGAATGGTAGACAAGTACTGCTAGTTCGTTTTACCGTAGTATCGTTGTTGAATCATTCACAGATATGTCCACTGTTCACAGAATTTGCATCGAAGAACGAAATGTGAAGCGTCACAAAAGACCACATCCGCATAGTCACCGTAATGGAAATGATGTAGAGGCGGTCTCACGTTCCACTACTTCTGATATTCTGCTGAATGTGCAAGAAGTTTTGGATGCTCTAAGATCCAAGAGAACAGCTACACGACGATTGACTGTAAGCGGTGAGTACACAAGTCATCCTTTACGAAGATTACAATTGAGGCCAACTCACCTATGTAATAGATTGTGATGATGTCGAGACCGAGCCACTTGGGAGACAGATTTGCGTGGAATTCATCGACATTTCTTCTTTTTATTTTTCTTATCTAATGAATGTACACAGAAGTATTCAACCTTTTGAACTTTGGGGAACCCTTTGAGCTTACCATTACCTTTAAGGAACCCCTGGATCAAAGAGAAGAAAAAATAGGATATCAAAGCTCTTTATCCTACTCAAATTTACAAAAATATTATTGCATTTCTATTTTATCATAGTAGAAACGTCTTAGTAAGATTAATGAATGGGAAGGTGGCTAATTTCTCTCTCTCTAATATATAGCGTATGAATAATAAACAAAAGCAACAATATTTTAAAGTATAACAAATTAATGAAAATAAATTTTTTAATAAGTTTGCCGTGATTGTTTTTATTGCAAAGTATTTTTATGTCTGGAATAATTGTTGTAATCTGCAACCTAATGTCTTCGTCAGCATCCAATCTGTTTCTGTATTTTGTTTTTGTTGCAGCGTACAAAGAAAAAGAATTTTCGCTCATATAGGTTGAAACATATGATATTAGATGTTACACGGCTCTTTTGTCTATTTCAGGATATTATTTACTTATGTCAATCAAAAAATATATAATATTAACTTAACTAAATTTTATTTTCAATTGAGTGTATATCAATTTGATATATCAATCAAATTTATATATACTCAATTAATTCTTTTATTGGGAGTTCTGAGGTTTTCTTCTTTTATTGGGAGTTCCAGAGGATTCATAGTCTTGAGAATGATTTTAGATCCATAATTTTTCATTTTGAACAGGATTCAAGAAATGAATAATATTCAAGAAATGGTTTTACAGATCTGATAAATGTTTGACCAAACTAATTTTTACATTTTCATCGGGATCAGCATTACTGTCTTCTAAATATTAAGCAAAGTACCAAAGCCTTTAATATTATCTTTCAAAATATATTCTGCCCAAAATTTCAATTTTAAAAGAGTTGCACCCGTTTTACTTTATACCTTGAAAATATTGAAATAAGTGGGTAATTCTTCACCTGAGTCAAAGAGCGCAGACTAATATGTGACCTAATTCGTCTCGATTAATGTATTAGAAGCACATGACTTTTACGAAATTTAAAATTTTATTTTAACTTTATAAAATATTTATTTATATTTATTTTTACAAGCAAACTGTCTTTAAGAATTCAATCTTCTATAAAAATTAAATCTTTTACTAAAATTTTGGCGCCTTGATTAAGCAAATAGTGGTCTCTTGCGGAACCCCTGTCAAAGTTCCGCGGAACCCATTTTGAAGACCTCTGAGGTACGGAATTATCGAGAAAAAAGAGCCATTCCGACTACTATTGTTGAACGCCATACCTTTCATCAGTGTGGCATAATTGCTTGGGGTGCCCTGGGAAACAATAACAGGTTATCTCTGCATGAAAGGTATATTGATGGCACAACGACACGGTAATGAGGTGCTGTATGTACCTGGTTATTCTACCTTACATTCAGTAACTGCAACAGTACATTCAGTATTTTCCTTCAAAACAATGTGTGAATGCATTCGGCATTCACCAGAAGAGAAACATTACAACATGTTCAATTGCTTCCTTGGCCTGAAATGTCCCAGACCGAGTGCAGCGACTCTCTTGCGATCGGTATAGGACGGCGATCGAGAAGCGGCAGCGTTGATTCGAACCCTGGACCAAGGGATCCGAAGTTGACGGGCCTACCAATCAAGCCGAAAAGATATCTCATCGGGCTGGTTGAGTAAGGCCTTTTAATTTCTAAGAGAGTCGCTGCACGAGCATATCTGAGACTTGTTTGGCCATTGTTTGTTTGATCTGTCCCAGCCACAATCGGAGGAACGAATTTTGAAAGATGATTGAGAGAATATGGATTTCCATCCCTCATTTTACTATTCGCAAGCTAATTTAATCTATATTTCGTAAGGTTGCCACTTACTTCAATGAAAGAGATGGATGTACTTTTTACTGATTCCCCTGCATTTTCATTGCTGAATTAGAATTATCTTCTTGTAAACAAAATCATTTATTTACAAATACATTCTATATTTGAGTGTATCAATTTTTATCACATTATTTCCACTCTCTCATGGAGTTGCATTTTCTATGTTGGGCAATGTATTTTAAGACAAAAACGTCTTAGATCACTTTCTACTCTTTACAATGAAGACAAATATTTTCAGAGCTCACCATGTACAGAATTGCGGTAGTTGCAAGTTACAAACTTTTTCTAATATATATTTTTATTAATATTTTCCAAAAAATTATACAAATTTCCCTACAACAATTTTTGCTTGAAAAGTTTCTCTTAACTAAAGCTAATTGTTTTGGGTTTATTATATTTAAAACGATTCTATCAAAAATAACAAACTACAAATGAAAAAGTGAGAGCAAAAAAAAAAAAAAAAAAAAAAAAAAAAAGAAAAAAAGAAACAGATTTATATAGAAAAATTATCAGCATTATCAAGAACTAATTAAATCAAAATTTATGAGGAAAATTAAGCAACAATATTTGTTACAAATTTTGAAATGAAACAACTATGACTCCAGATAGTATTCCCTCTCTAACTAGGCACTTCATCTTTCCGACCCTGCCAGAAATTGAGCATTTTTATGCAAGTAGACAAACTGTACAAACGTTACTTTATATATATATTTTTTATTTCAATGGAATATTGTAGGCTATCAATACAAAACAGAGCATTTCTTTTGTAGTTTTAATTATTTTGTATGCTTGACATTTTATATAAGCGTATATTAAATTTTATTCAATTGCATAGCTTTTGCAGTTTTAATGCGTTTTTATTAGTGATTTTCCAGTAATCAGGCATTTTTGACCTTTTGGAAGTGTTCTGGTCCGATTAGCGAGAGAGCATTGTATTTCTATTTTTATAAAATTTATTACCCAAGGATTTAAATATTTCCAGTGAAACATTTACAGAATCAAAATCAGCATTCAAGAAAATTTTAGGTTAGATGAAGTATAATAAAATCCATTGGCCCCGGTAGCCTAGTGGTGATGGTCGCAGACTTAAGGATGGCGTTGTTTTTTTTTTTTATCAAGCCGTGATAATATTAAAGATTCACCGTGTAGAGGAGATGATTCACGTTAAATTTGTGGCCGCAGTAGTCTAGTGGTCATGGTATCGGATTCGTGGCCGGCGGTTTTCGTTCAATCATTGGTTTGGTCCTTGGCCGCTAAAGACCCGCCGCGTAACCGAGGCTGATGCACGATAAATTTGTCGGGTCCAAAGTCCTCCTGTTGGCGTGGTGTGAAAGTTAGAAGAGTTAGGTTCCGGCTCAGGTGTCGCCCTCGTCACTTGACCAAAGTTCGAAATTACGAGATCCGTCACAAATAGCCCTCGTGTTGCTTCCAGCGCGACGTTAATAAAAAAAAACTTACTAACTACTCACGTTAAATTTGGTAAGATCCCAAGTCCTCCCTATAGCGGGACGTGAAAATTTAAAGATGGAGATGTCAACTCCGGTGATAACCTCGTCACTTGACCGAAGTTCAAAATTACAAGGTCAATCGAAATTTGCCCTCATGTTGCTTCTAACAGCGACGTCAATAAACAATAAATCAATCAGTATGTATTTTTATGTAGGATTTTTATGCGGTTAAAAAAATGTCCCTAAAAATGCATAATATGAATAAAACAATAAAAAAGATAACTAAAGAGGAAAATAACAAATAGCCTATCAGATATTTTATCATCACATTACAAAATAATAATTCTGAAAGAACTTGATACGCTGCCAATAACCCTCGTATTGCTTCTCAGTACGAAGTTAATAAACAATCAAATCAAAAAAATAATTTCACTTTCGCTGTATGCAAAAATCAATAAATAATTAATCTGCATAAAAGAAAAGAAAATCCCTTCGATCTTAAGTGCCAGTTTCACAAATACGATGTAGAGTTCATAATTAGTGTTAGAAGCAAAAGATGAAAGACAAATCCATATGGCAGGTGATGAATGGTTTATTAATTACTTAACACATCAGTACTGAAAGCAGATAAGCTCTTTTTTAGGACACCCTACAGTGTGAAATTAGTAACTATCTAAGTATGGAATGAATGTGAATTTATTTCTTGAAATTGAAAATTGGATTCAAAATACTTTGCGAATCTAAAATCCAATAAACATTCTTCTTGTTATCAAATTTCAAATATTTTAGTAATGATATTGAAAATTGATATTACTTCTATTTAAGAGAAGAGAAAGATAAAAATAGTGTATATATTGGAGTAAACATCATCATTACACGAAAGTGAGGGCAGGAATCAATTATTCATTTAATAAGCATTAGAAAAATTTTCTATAACAATATCGGGTTTTTCATAAGTTTTGAATGAATGTTTTTAAAAAGACATTAATTCTTTTAGAATATTTTTCTTCTATCCTTTTTTAATCGATTAAAATAACCCTAATTTCTTTGCTGAGAAGAACGAATCAATGTTTAAGTTGTAACTATAATTTAGAAATCATTGGAGAAAATTATTTTATATAACTGTTATTTTTGCAAGTATCTGTGTTTTCTGAACCCTCCATTATTAGAGTAGAATTTTTGTGTATGTATGTGTTTTTTAAAAGCCTACAAATGTATGTGTTATTAAAAAACCCACACATTCACAAAAGAATAATTGTTTCAATATATTTGAAAGTTTCAAAGTTGACTTAAAATTAACACATTTAAATAAACCGATAAAAAATAAAATAAATCGATAAAAAATAAAATAAATCGATAAAAAACATACTAACAAATGTAAAAGAAAAATCATTTGAATACGTCTGGTAGTTTTATAGTTGCTTTTAAATTACTACATTAAATATATCGATGACGTATTCAACTTATAATTTTCGTTCATTATATAATTATTCATCAATACAAAAAAAAAGAGTTATACTTGCTCTCTGTATAAACAGTTATGTTGAATAGATCTTCATATTATTTATGGAACAATTTCTCTTTTATATTATTATTTTTACTTATAATGAGCTATAAGTTTTGCAAAATAAAACTTTATTTATTGTCGGAAAGAAAGTCTTTTTCTTTGCTCATAAACCAATTTTAAATAAATTTGAAATATTATTTCCACACGTTTCTATTGTATTTATTATTGATTGCATAGTGAAAACCTGTTTAAAGTACAAGTTTGAAAATGTTTATTTTACATATGCAATTTGGAATTGATATGGAATTATTTTTGCGAAGATTGATACTTATTTTTTAAACACATTGTGTCAAAAATATAACATAATTTTCTTGATATTATTCTTGTGGATCTAAAATCTTCTAGTAATAATTGTTATAAATAAAGAAATCCGTAATAGTTTAACTTTATAGTTAAGTTCAACTATTGGATTAGATTAAACATCTCATCCATATTATTATCAGAAACAATTATGTATCTAACTACAATTCACCCTCTTATATCTTATAATGATTCTAAATTTTTTGAAGGTCAGAAAAATAAAAATAAAAAAAACTTTTTTATATTTGTGTTTCCAATTTGTTCATTAAGATTTGCTTTTACGCTTGTCTAAAAACTAAGATACCAAACAAATAATCGAATGAAAACATCGCTGATTCATCTTTGTCTAGACACTATCTTAGATTTCTTCGAATAGATACAGCGCTTTTAAGGCATACTAATTAATCATAGATTTTTTGAAAACTGTTATTCTTCCAGCTAGCAATTTAATTAATTGGTACGTTGTGCAACACTCAAGAATTAACTCGGAAAGCAACTAATCGAATTATTATTTTCATTGATTATTCCTTATATAAAATGATTTTCCTCTTGAAAATAAATTATAAATTAAATACTAAGTATAATTTGAAAGGTAGAAACCCATCAAAGAATAAATACTAAATTTAAAAGTTGAATATCGAATAACTATGTGCAGTACTTTCTTCGTGATCCGGCAGATATCGGATCAGAGCATCGTCGAATTACTGGAAAATCACTAATACCGCATATAAAAAACAAAAGAAAAGCATATTGAATAAAATTTAATACAATATACGCAAATAAAAGGTTAAATACGCGAAAGTACTAAAACTTCAAAATGTATACTGTTTTATATTGATATTCTCCATTATTTCGTTCATTGATTGTTTATTAACGCCACACTTAGAAGCAACACGAGGGCTGTTGGCCAGCTGCAAGTTCGTGACCATGACAGCGCGGGACGTGCAATAAGTCCTTAGAAAATTTACGACATGGCACTCGCAGCTTCGAAAATGATTTATTTTTAGGAAGGATCTCGATCACTAGACATCGCGGTTATTAGTATTCGTGATCTTGACGCTTGTCGCACCTTAAAAATTCTTCATAACTTTTTCGGTGGATGAGACCACCTTCGCCTTTTTTTTTTGGAAAAGATTCCATGGAAGGAACGCATTGTTTTGATTTTTACCTGGCTTCTAGTGTATAATGATAAATCTATTTATCATCGACGGTGACAACTCGACGCTGTATAAATCAAATTTTTATTTGCGGATGACTACCAAATTGAAAGTATCTTATGATTCAATGTCACATCTGTTTTGGCTCGATTTAACTGATAGCAGTATCCAATGACAACAACAATTTACCTTAATGATGCCATCTGTCTTCAAATACAATGTCTTTGAAATATCCTCGTATATGGAATTTCAATCAATTAAAAGAGTCGCGAGTTATCAGTTCAATCACTTATTTATTTATGATGTTGAGGGAAATACTCTCTATGGTCTCTTATCGTTTTTAGTAATAAGTTGTATATAAAATAAGTGGTATGTAATGTCTCTTATCGTTTTTAGTAATAAGTTGTATTAAATACCAAGCTTAACATCATACTAGATTTCGAGAAGATGCTCATGTGCAAGTAGTTACTCCGAAGGCTTATCATTAACTTCTATTGGGCATTTTCGGCTCCTTGATCCAGCGATATCAAAGTAGATTCATGAAAGCACGAATTAATTCCGTGCACCATTAAATTATTTTTCACTCCTGTGGATTTTTCAACTAACTTTGGCATAGCTTATATATATATATATATATTTACAATCACTTCATTTTCAGTCTAATTAATTTGCTCAGATCCCGTTTCATTTGATTGGGTCGAGGTTTTATTTTCCGCTATTTAATTTATAAAGTGTCCCCAAGATATTTTAAAAAAACATCAACAGTGAAAAGTACAAATAATTTTGAGTGTCCTTTTTTTAAAGAGATTGATGTTGTCTTAATGCAGGTAAACGATTTTTGTTGCTTCCCTGTCATAGATTCAAAATCTGAATCTATGACCGGGAATAATGGATACTGTTCTGAAAACAAAATGTAAGGGAATCTAAATCTCTTTGTGAACATACTGTAACGGTTTCACCAGCTCATTTCCTATCAACTAACCTCTGGGTCTACTTTATTACGGTGTTTGAAGAGTAAAGTTTGAAAGAGTTCTTCACCTTGTGAAAAAACATCAGATATATAAATATGCCTAACTATATAAGAAGTGTAATGAATAAATATGAAAAGATAGAAGAAAAGGAGAGATTCATGGGAATACTGTAATACTGAAGAAACGGTAAGGTGATATATTTAGATTTTATGTTTGACTCGGATCTTCATTAGAAATTTACTTGTATCGGATCCAGTGTTTCGATGCCTTCAGTGACTTACTTTCTTTAAGTAACTCATGATTCCGAGGTATCAAAGAGATATTTTTCTTTCCCTTAGAATTTACTACTTTTGATAAAAATGGCTGACGCGCCGCCAAGATACTCAAGCGATCCTTCTCCATTTCCGTCCTTACTTCCAGTCAACCACTTTTTTTTTTATCTTCTTTGCCGATTTTTTAACTCTTAGATCTCAGATAAATATTATTTGGCGCGCATCTGTTTCACCATTAACTTCAACTTTCACTCACTCACCAATGATTAGAAGTCTCTCATTTAGAGGTGCTCAAATAAGTAGAATTATTTATTTTAGTATTTGGTTAGTTACTAAATCTTATTTATTATGTATTTGGTTAATCACTTCACAATGTTAAAATTTTGATACTACTTATTCAAGGTGTGAAAAAATAGGTTTAAGATTTTGGAAACCAATTTTTAATGAGTGGTTATGTCGGTATTTGTGTAAATCTCCGTCGGCCATTAAGATTGGCACAATTCCAGCGAAACTTACACCAATCTTTTCGATGGTCAAGGATCTATAATTAGATTCACGAGAGTGACGAATGGACCTCTTAATTGTGAATCCGAAGCTGTATAAATTCATCTAAAAGTGAATCTAAGTGGTGGCCCGTGGTCTCGGGGAAAAATGTTGAATCCATCTCAATATATTTTTTACTGCTTGGATAAAGGTAGTCGTCATTCTATCAGAAACTCTTAATAATAAACACTCTCTTGTACGTTGCGACGCTTCTACTTGTTAGTTTTTAAATATAATGTTCGTGTCCATACGCACCCTATTTTGAAGTCCCAATGTATCCTTATCTTTGAATACTCTGTACTGCTTTCTGTTCCAGATGGCAGGTCCCAAATGTTTATAATTTTGTTTCCAAAATAAGAGGTGAGGAACTAGAAAAATAGCAGTTAATGATAATAACTGATCGAACACTTATGTAAAATATTGGTTAAATAAGGGGACAAAAAGCCATGTGTTTGATGACTCACCATTATGGCGATAAATTGAAAACCAAAATAGGAAAATACGTGCTTGATTATTCAATTTCCATTGTTGGAGGACAATTTCATCATTTGGAGACATTTTCTGGATCGGTGAATTTGGTCGAACTTAATTTTACACTAGTACTATAATGTTTAATACGCCTAACGGTGGTATTTCGTTACAACACGTGGAAGACTGAAGACTGAAACATCATTTATTATTCTCGGCAACTAATCATGTGTCATCACATGTGATTGCAGTTATCTAATTTCACTGCGTAGTGCTGGTTCGTGATCAAACAAAATCAAATATCGTGAAAAATTTTATATCATTTTCTTTCTGCACTTAAAAATCCGTGAAATGTAGGAAGATGATTATAAAAAGACATATGTGTTTGAAAGCAATTCCTTAAAATTAAGAAACCCGAGAGAGATCGACAGGGAGAGAAACACTCACTTCTTCCCTCAAAGAAGCTACAAAAATTTTATAACTAGTGTATAGATTTTGAAATGGAAATTAAAAATTTTTTTGGTTGAATATTTAGTTATATTTAATAAGATACGAGTATGAATATTTATTAATGTTTCACTAAGAAGTAACACGAGGACTATGGGAGACGAATTTCCATCAATCCTCTCGCAGGTGTAATTTGGAAGTATTGAGTGGGAGATGCCATCTCAGGAGTCGTCCTCGGTTTTGACCGATATTTAAAATTACGAAGCCCGTGATCAATAGCTCTAACTTTTTTTCGAAGCGCGATGCTAATAATCAATCAATTAATAAAGACTACAGCTATCACATTTTAGTCTTTGATTTATTCCTTTCAAATCTCTCAAAAAATTTCAAATTTTTTTCAATTTTTCAAAGCAAACAACTTTTTTTCGAATGATTTCTAAAAGAATTTGAAAATAATATGACAATTAATCAAAATATACACATGGGATATAATTTTTTTAAAAAAATACGATTTTGAAATTAGATCCTGAATACAAAGCAACTAGAGTAATTCTGCATAAATTTGTGACACCCGGTTATGGTATCAATTAGTTCAAACCTTCCTTTTATTCTTCTACAAACTGTTAATTACCGTCTTGAGACCTTAATTGCCGTTTTTCTCATTTTTTTATTTTCTCATTTTATTTTTTCTATTATTTATCGACGGACGTGAATGGATTCTTTGAATTTTCCTTTATCTGCTGTCCTTTTGAGAACAAAAACCAGTATTGTTTCCGAGAACTTCATTAATAAAAAAGTGTCATTTATTTCGCTGAGTCTTGTTAATCTGAGAGAAGGAGATTGAGCTAATGTGATGATTGTTATCTGCATAAGGAGATTTTTGAAACAAATGTTAATCTTTGTTTACAAAACAAATGAGTTTAGTTTTAAAATGCCATTAATGTTTTTATAATGATATGTTTCGAATTTCGCTGTAATTTCTTATTACTTGAATTAATATGAGAGATATATACTTTATTTTGTTTCATCAATTCCTCTTTTTCCAGCGATTACTCGTACATTTCCCGAAAGTGGCTCACACAAATAGTTTAATTCCTTGACAGACAGTGACGTCTGAGAGACGCCATTTATTTCATGTACGTGCTAATGTGGACTTTGACGATATCATGACCTCGAGGCACTGATAATCTTTTTTTCCCATGAGGTTTACTACCTTTGATGAACACGGGTGACATGCCTTCGGGATACCCTAATGATCGTTCTGTATTTTCAATCCTTCTCCTTCTCAATAAGTATGCGCCTTTTTTTCCCATTTTTCTTTCATCAAGACTACAAATACACTTGTTTTTTCCATCCTTTAGTCGTTACATTTTGTTCATAATCAGTTCGTTTTCCTTTTTCTCGTATTGATTTTTATTCATTTTCATCCCAATATGTCTCTTATTAACTATCAGAAAAGTGGCAGATCGTCACAAAATGCATTCATATCTTAAAGAACTACTAAATTATTATTTTATTATGTTAATTATAGTCCATCAACATTATATATCACCCTGATGAAATGTTATATAACAGTGCAAATTTCAAAATAAAACATTCTGTTTTTAAGCTTGCACATAATTGTTCAGTTGATACAAATTCCGCTTTATTTGTATATCAAGAAGTTAGGAAATGAAACGAACTGCTTTTTCTAGTTTTGTGACATTCTTCTGTTATTAATCTGTGACATTGCAAGTTAGTATAGTTCACACAAGCAAGTGTTAGTACAGAAATAAACAGCTAATTATTATATTCTTAGTAAAATCTAGAAAGCAATTACTGTATTACGTACGTGGAGAAAAAATCCTCACTTCTCCGCAACTAAAGATTGTCTAAATAGTTTACTCATCTGAACCATTTGAAAGACGGTTCCAAGTTTGGACTTCCAACAACAATCTCAACTACCATAATACTCGTATCTCTTAACGATAAATGTGGAATGCTGAATTAATTTTTCTTTTTAGTGAAAACAATCGTCTAATCTCATAATTCAAACCTGCGCATTTCCATCTCTACTTCAACAGAAATGTTAAGCTTTTTGTTGCTTTTAAATACTACCTTACCAATTGTTTTCACTTTAACATAATATTTTTTTTTCTAGCTAACATAAGCCACGGTTTCTTCTCAAAAAGTGACCACAGTTACCCAATGGTCATGATCGCGAACTTGCGGTCTGCGATGTTTACACCAAGACGTAGGTTCGAGCGTTAATGGCGTGTAGCGGGGTGAAGAACTTCAAAAACTGGCTCATTGTGATAGATCTTTCTAGTGATTAGTCAGAACTCAAAAAAAATTGGCATCAATCCTTCTCATTCACAAATCTGCTGTTGAATTTCACCGAACTGAGCATCAAGTTAATTAATCTAAAACTCCCATATGTTCTTGATCCATCGCCAGTCTTCAATTACGTATTTTATCGACAGGTTTTTCTAAAAGTTCACAAATTTTCTCAACATTTTCATTGGCTTGGGCAATCGAAGGACGTCCAGAACGATGTTTGTCATGTCGTCATTGTTAAAATGAAAAAACCATTCTTACACTTGAGTATTCCCAGAGAGTCATCTTTACAGGCTGTTTTCAACATCACAATAGTTTCTGTGGCGTTTTTCCCGAGCCGAAGTCAAAACTTCACATACGCGCGTTGTTCACTTATAACTGCATTTCAATAAAACGAGTAGAAAGCGTAACAAATGCGGTGAAAAAAAATCCACTGCAGGCAAGCAGAATCTTCCCAAACGATGTCACAGACACTCGCAAGGAGTTGCGCGATACCCTTCTAGCCTAGAAATGAGTACTATGCAGGCTCCTTCCAGGCTAGGTTTATTTCATGAACTTAGCGCTCCTTCGCATACGCATGTTATAGCAGAGAAGCTCAAATGGTATGATTAATTGGTTCAAATTTAGGTAAGAAGCGAAGGTAGCATTAAAGGAAAATAACAATGATCTATAGAAATATTAGGTTGTCAAGTATGAAATGGAGCAAAAAATGCACATAATTGAATGCGATTTTTTTCCAACATTTTTTTTTTATTTTTATTGGACCTATATTATTGATATACTTTTGCTATTTTAGAGGTAACTCGTTTATTCCTTTGCTGTAGAAGCTTGGATCACGGGATTCGATGAACTCTTGAAACGCCATTTTGACAGCCTGTGCGGAATTGAATTTTTTCCAGATAAAAAGTTGTTTAAATTTTGAAAGAAATGATAATTATTGGGGGCAAGGTCTGGCGAGTACGGTGGGTGACGGAGAGTTTCCAACTTTAACTCCAGTAGCTTTGGTATGGTCATTCGTGCGGCAAATGCTTGAGCGTTATCTTGCAGGAGAATTGGAGTCAACCTTTTGGCTGTTTAGTCACAAGATTCCTCCTCATTTCGTCTAGTAGATAAAAGTAGACATCCGCCGTGATCTATTGGCTAGGTTCCATAAAGGTGTGGTGGATGACACCTAAGCCAGACAACCAAACAGTGACCATCAGCTTCTTCTGGTGGATGTCTCGTTTCGGACAGTGTTTTGGTACTTCATCTTTGTCCAACCATTGCGATGAACGCTTACGATTATCGTACATGTTTCATTTTTCATCGCACGTAACGATTTGATTTAGAAATGGTTCGGCTTTGTTGCGAGAAAGAAGAGAAAGTCATGCTTCTTCCTTCTGTGCATCAGTTGATTCACGTGGTATCCACTTGTCCAGCTTTTTCACTTTACTGATTTGTGCCAAATGAGTCAAGATTGTTTGCATTGATACAATGTGCATTAATGATAATTCACGTGCACTTCGACTGGAATTCGCTTCCACAGTGGCTTTCAGGACGTCATTATCCACCTGAGTCTTGGGTCGACCACGGGGTTCATTAGACTGGTTGAAATCTCTCGAACGAAATTTCTTAAACCAACGGGCTACAGTCGCGTTTGTAACTATTGATATTGGCGACTGCCTGCAGTGTTGTGGCTCTAAGGTGAAACTCATACTTCATCAACACACGAATTTTGCTGATTTCCATGATCTCACTTAATCGCCTGTACAAAAAATTTGCAAATTTTTTCAAACTGAAATATGTGTTAAAAAGAGGAAAAGAGGAACCTTTCACACAAAAAACAAATTATGCCAAAATACGGCGTCTAAATGAGGTTATGTGCAATTGAAATGAATAACATGAACTTTTCTCTATTTCATACTTGACAACCTAATACATAGTTTAAGTGTATTTTTTTCTGCTTTCTTCGTCTCTCTTTAGAAATTTCTCTTTGAGTGGTGCTTCTTTGGTAACTAATATTGTTGAATTATACAAAAAGCAATTTATCCTGAAATATATTATGATCCTGCAAATCTTTTAGTTAAGAATTTGATTGAATGTTAAGCTATAGGTGCCGGATTTGGAATACTTTTTCCGATAACAAAACACCCAAACATTAATCTTGTATTCTGAATTCTCTATCTTTTAGAGAGCAGTATATTTATAATGCTGCTCATTTTTATCCAAATCAATCTATTTTTTATGGTTTAAAATATGTTACATGTTTCGTATCCTACACTGTAACGATAAATGGGTTTTGAAATTTACGTATTCAAGAGAAAAATGATGCATTTTTGTAATGTTTCTAAATTTTGAGGGATTCTACATCATAAACGTTCATACATGCTACAACATTATGAACGATTATGAAAATTGGAACAATTTTCTAACTAAAAATATGTTCCTAAGTTCGATCAGGAATTTTGATATTAGGCGAATACAGTCTTAAAACCGGGTTTTAAATGAATGATTTACGAAATAAATTCCCGATATATATTACAATCACGAGTGAATGCAAAAATTAAGTAGGAATTATTTTCTTCAATTAAAAAGAAAACAAGTCTTTGGAATACAAATTTTATCTTTTCGGAATTAATTCTACTCGGAATTCTAATTCCGGTGAATAAAATGTAGACATCCAATATTATAAACTGTAATTATCTTTCATTAACCAAAGTCATTTATTCTAAGAAACAGGAATAAAAATAGAAATTTTATTCATTTTATTTGTTTCCACATTTAAATTACTCAGTCATACATAACATTACTCAGTTATAATTAATGATAATGAGTGAAAAAATGTTGCAATTATAAGCTTCAAGATCAGTAGAAAAATGAGACTCTATTAAAAAGAATATAGCCCATTGAAATAGTTTAATAAAATATCGAAACGCTTCTACAAATAAAATAATCCACCTTAGAGCACAATGTTTTTATGTAAGTTTGAATAATATTAAGATTAATTTGTGACTTTAATATGCGATTGATAAATACTCGAATAAGAGTTTCGTGTTGTTTTTAATTGCGACATAAAAAAACAACCAATCAGTCACTCTATTGGTTTGTTTCGGTTTTATTAACGTCGCACTAGAAGCAATACGAGTGCTATTGGTGACGGACCTCGTAAATGTGAACTTCTTTACATCCTTTTCTAATTTACACATCATGCCAACCGGAGGACTTTGAGCCTCGACAGATTTAACGTGTATCAACCTCGGCCCCACGGCGGGTCTTTAGTGATATCAATGCTCAAGCCCACGACTCACCAAAACCGTTGGCTACGATTTCGCGACCATGACCACTAGGCTACAGTGGCCACCAATCAACCATTCAAATATCTAATTTAAACCTCCATTTGCTTATTGAATGTTTTCCGGGTGTCTACTTCTGCCGAACACCAAGGGCACTAACCACAGCCAATACACCTCATGATTTGGAATCACAGTCAGATGACGTAATTGGCGAAGGAATTAGAACACCACTCTCGATATCTAAGCACTTCAAGAAAATTTTCAAATGTAAATTAAACTTTTTTAAAATTAATATCTTTTTAGACATCACGAGAACTTTAGGCGGCACTTATAATTTTGAATTACAATCAAGTGACAAGAACGACACTTGAGCTGGTGCATTCAAGTCGTAACTTCCACAAACACCTGCGGATGACTTAGAGACCCGATTACATTTGAATTTTATGGCTTCTATTATTATGTTTGACAGGTCTGCAGTACAATCAGGACTCGAACAACGTTGGCTACAAATTTGCGTCTATAATCATTAGGTTACTATGGCGTGGCATTTTAAACAGCTTCGAATATTAGTAATTTATTTACAAGTCATTTATTTTCTTTCTACTTTATTTTTATTTTGATATATTCAAATTTTTTTTTCTATCTCTTTCGTTAGAGAATTCTTTTTTAATGCAAAAATAAATGTAAAATCTCATTAATCATTCAATTCTTCTTCCGATTTATTTTTGATTAAGATATATTTTCCTATCTCGACCTTCAGATTTTTACCCATTACCCTGACAAAGATTTCACTGACAATTGATTGCGATTTTGATTATAATGTGGTGATTTTTTTTCCCTGCTAAAGGGATAAAAAACCAGACAATGTCGAGATTTCTTCCCTAAAAATTGAAACAGAGGAAATCACTGAGCCATAATCATCACTTTTTAAAGAGTAATAGTCCCTAAGATAAACCATTATTGGAGTTTTATAAAGAATAATTGGCATGTAATAAAGAATAACTGACATTCTCTTAATAAGAACGGTATTGAAGTAATTACGCAAATAAAAAAGCTCTTTAAGGACTCGATTAATTTGATTAGAAAACATGGACTAATAATATCGAGTAAAAAGGAAAAGAAAAAGAAATCGTAATTAAGTAAATCAATTACCTTTTAAGAGATATGGTTCAGTGAGTAGCTACTTAATTTTGATTTTTAGGAATTTTTAATTTAGAATTTTTATTTAGATAATTAATTTTAAAGAAAAAAATGGCTTAATAAATACAGTTTCCTTTTAGCTATAGGCGGTGGAATATAATTACGAAAATTAAAACGTAAACTATTAGAAATAACCATGCAAATCACTAGGTAATAAAACTTTATCGTTAATTTTCTATACAATGAAATTTTGAACTTGTTTCTGATGTAAGATGATGTTCGAAAAAAGTTTTTTTTTAACAATTCACATCTTTAACATTATTTTCCCCATGGAATTCTGTAATGAGTATAAAAATAAAATTTAACTAATTCTAAGTACTTACTTAAAAAAATTAGTTAGATTTAATGACTGATTAATTCAAGTTAAAATTCGCTTAAAATGACTTAAATGCATAGTAGTAATACTTAATACAATGTATCTCCCCCCCCCTTTGCTTAAAACTATTAAATATTTTCTTTTTAAAGAGTATTATATTTTTATAATTAGTTCTCGATAACACATTGTAATGACGGAACAAATTATCATAAAATCTGTATTCATATAATTTATAGTTTTTTGTAACTGACTTAAAAACATTATAAAACAAAACAACTGTTTCTTAAATATGTTATGGGAAAATTCCCCTCCCACTTTACCTTAACTTCTGTAAAGAAAATTTATGTAAAAAACACAACACAATATCAAATACAATCCCAATTACGCTTCCCCTATCTGAAATTCTGAGAATTTTATGAACAAAAATTAGAAGATGCAGTTCTCTTCAGTTTTTACCATTTGCAAAAGCCAATTTTAGGAAATGAACGTTTTAAGAAACCAAAAGCTAATTTTAGGAAATGAACAATTTAATCCTGATTTTGTTATTTAGTAGTTTTGAATGAATTATACTTGTAATGTATATTCTTCATTACTCTGATCTTGTACTATATCTCAATCTAATATATTAGTCAAAAACTACTGAACTCCAATTGAAGACACGTAAGAATACACTACGAGTAAAATACTTTAATAATAATCATTGAAGAATAGATAAAGTCGCTCTTTTCAAACCCCAATTCAATCAATATCACTCACAAATGTGAGCAATATGCTCAGAATTTCTAACTATTAATGTAAAAATTGTAGTAAGTCTGAACAATATATAAAATAAGAAGACACACACAAAACGAGAAAGAGAACTAACATGTATAATTCTACTCAATCGTTTTTCTAAAATGAAATTGAATCCTCAAAACACTAGCGAACAGCACTAAATAAATGTAGAAGAAGGTAGCAGGTGTACTCTGGAAGGACACATGTCGGAAAAGTTTGAAGTCAGGAAAATAAATGTGATCGGATTGTGCGATGCTTTGGCTTGGGGATTTGAAGATTTTGCGCTCTGTTGATTTGGGTTTTCATTCATAAGATTCTGAAGATTCTAGATACCTTTTTAGTAATTTATTCCCATGAAAATTTAAGAAAAATTGTGAAGGAATTTTGAGGCGGAACCATTTTAAAAAACATAAGAGCTTGTTACTTCAAAATTTTGAAATTTGTTGCAGAGATTTGAGGGTGTGTGTGTGTGAAAGGCTTAGAAAAAAAGGTATTGAAATTTAAGGGAAGTATTTCTGTACATAATAGATTTATAAGCAAATGAAATATAAAATCAAATATTCTCATTATCAATAAACATGTAACTCGAAAACGAGTGAAATTTCTTAGAATGCGAGGAGGTTTAAATGTATTAAATTTTTTTTATAAAGTAATATGATTCTTATAAGAATTTATTTGTACGCAAGACATTATATATTGTATATTAGAAATTTGTACGTCAGAAACGTCTGTACCATTTTCCTCATCCTCAATTTCTCACTGATATAAATAAGAAAACAAATTTATTTGAACAATAAGTTCTCGATGTTTTGTGCTATAATTTTTGATTATTTTATATTTAAAAAGTTCAAAAATGGTCGTAAGTTTTTATGTTTAAAATTATATCAATGCGAAATATCTGAAGTGGTAAAATCTTTAAATCACTTTTTACTCGTGTATATTCTTACAAAATACCTAATTTGATCAACTGATTATTTATCAACGTCCCACTTAGAAGCAATAAAGGAGGTATTGGTGACGGACCTCATAATTTTGAGTTTCTGTCAAGTGACGAGAACCTGTGAGTACTTCCTTATAGAAACCTACAAACCCATCTAAGTAATGTATCTCACTGATATTAAGAAATTCAGTAAAATTGAACAGATAAATAATGAATAATTCCAGAAATTTTCAATTTTCAGAAATCCTAAGTAATAAAATGTTGAGAAATCGTCTTGTAAAACTTGTGAAATTCCTAAAATTTAGCGCGATATAATTTTTTTTAAATTGTAAAGCCTATTATAAATTATTTACGAGTTTCTTAAAATTTACTGATATCAAAATATGCAAATATAGAATAAGAGTTTTCATTGAAGTATTCTTCAAGTGGATGATGACACTTTCTTTAAATGTAATTATATATATTAAATTTTTCGGAAATATAGATATTTAATTTACTTTTTTCATCATACATTAACAACAAAACAAAACAAAAAATCAAAATAAAAATTGTTAATAATGAAAACAGTCATTTTTTTTAAAGATTTCATAAATCTGTTTCTTTGCCTTGATTGTTTTTGTCCAGTCTTCTTAAATCCCTTTTTTTATCCCTACTTTTTTGATCGAGTTTCGAAGAACAAGACGTACTTCAAACTTAAGGCAATCAAGTAATAAATCGTTTTTCTCAGAAGAAACTTTTCCACAGAAGTCGTTTGCTCTTCCCATAGGTATAAAAGCCCCCGAAAAGAAGATAAACCATTGGAGATAGTGATTTAGAAAAGGGGAGATAATAGCTTCTTCCGTTTCAAACGCAGGGAGCAGATATGATCATCAGATCAGTATTGATGGGAAATTTCCCTCTGTGGCATCTGAGGAAATCCTGTTAGGGAAAAATCATTAAATGTCAGAATCGCGGGAAAGATATTGAAATACAGAGTGAAAGAAAATCAATTTTTTTTGAATGCTATATTTTGAAATGGACATATGATCACCTGTAACTGTAATTCCATTATGTCACTCCAAAGAATGGTTATACTTACACTTCTAGGAATAACGATTTCATTTTGATTACAGAAACTTTTTTTAATCATCAGTTTCTTTAATGTTTCAGTTCACTGATCATTTGATAGTTTTTTAAAACTTCTTAACGTTTGGTGGATGGTAATTGACTTTGAACTATGTTGGGGAAGATTTCAACCGGGTATTTGTGGATCCTTTGACTTGCGTTGTATGACCACAGTAGCCCAGTGTTCATGGTTTCGGATTTGTGGACGGAGGTTTTCGTTCAGTCCCGGGTTCGAGCCTTGGCCACTAAAGACCCGCCGTGTAGCCGGGACTGATGCCCATTAAATCTGTCGGGGCCCAAAGTCCTCCTGTTGGCGTGGTGTGGAAGTTAGAAGAGGGGTTGACAGCCCAGGGTCACCCTCGTCACTTAACCGAGGTTCAAAATTACGAAGTCCGTCACCAACAACTCTCGTGTTGCTTCTAGTGCGACGTTAATAAAAACTAAACTAAGACTTGAATTGTATTGCAACTTAGACAACTGAACCAGACGTGAATTCCCAATCAGTCTAGGCAATAGAGACTTTTTATTCTTTTGTCGTTGTTCGTTTCGACTTATAGGATTGTTACGTGTCCCTTCTAAGTAGGGAAAGATTTATGATGTTGAGAGACATTCTGAACAATATTTAGAGAAAGTTGTTTATTCAACCATTACTGCAATGGAGTTACATCTCCTGTCGAAAACAGCGGTATTCGAAATGTTTTACATCAACGTCAATGACATTCTGTTGTTGAGGTGGCGGTTGTTGAGATGGCGGTCGTAGCCTTTTATATCATTAGTCGTGATTTATGATTGGGATATTTTAATTAGACTTATTGATGCAATTCAGTTAATGAATGTTCATTATATCAGTATATCTAGGCTGGAATATTACGTCATCTAGTGATAGAATTGTGAGTTGCCAGTTCAGTTGAGGGTATTGACTTTGAGCTGAGTTGAGCAGCAGGTTTGAATTGGGTATCTGTGGATCAGCAGATAATGCTTTATGCTGGTTCTTTGACAACCAAGCCTGAAAGGAATTCTTTACAAGACAGTAATTAGGCGCATTTTTATTTTAGTTGTTACTAGCTGTACTTAAGGGAAAGGAATAACACAGGCATTTCTAAACAAAAAATTCCGATGATTAATAACTTAAAGGGACTAGGAACCCAATTTTCGACTTTTGAAAAAAAGATATGTTAAAACCCCATTTTTTCTGAACATTTTGGTAGCAAAATTTTGGAAGCATCGTTAGCTACCAAAACTTCCAGAGTAATCGAGAGAAAATTAAACCTTGTTTAACTTTTTTTTGAAATTTTCAACTTCATTTTTATCAAAACAAAATATTTTTGCTTGCGCACAAGATTTCTCAGAAAATGTTTATTATATTAGTAGGAAATTTTGCACACATATGTACAAAGTGAGTTTCTTTATGAATTAAACATAAATTTTAAACAAATTACTAACAAAAAAAATTATATGAGTTTTAGGAGATTTTTGCTTAAAATTTATAATTTTCTTAACGAATGTACAAATAGATTTTTTGCCGCTAAATTTTGAAAAATATGTATAACTTCAAAACTGGATTTTTTTTACCAGTCGTATATATAATTATTTTTGTAAATTAATCAATGTTGTACTTAAAAACCTTACGCGTAATAGAATATTGATTCTCATAATATTGGATAAAGTCTCGAATTTATATTTCTTTGTAATTTTTAAAGATTTTCTTTTTAAAAAATATAAAAATATGACAAATGAAGTAAATATGTTTGAATATTATAAAGTAAGAATTTCAAATTTCTGCTTTGTTTCATTGGAAACATAATGGTTTGAAAACGTTGTTTTATCGCATATACGGATAGTTTTTAAGTGTCTAATGCACCATAAATAAGGCCAGAACTCAGAATAATTAATATACTCTCTAAATCGTGATACATCTCAGGAAGTAAATCAAATAAATATTTTCTCTTTAATGGATCAAATGTTTTGATAAAATCACCTCCAAATATATACTTTTTTAATCACGAAAAGAGATCAATATAAATTGAAAATTTCAAGTATATATATATATATATATATATATATATATATATATATATATAGAGAGAGAGAGAGAGAGAGAGAGAGAGAGAGAGAGAGAAAGAGAAAGCAGTGTCTGTGTGAAAGGGATCGAGTTGACCCTCGTGAGTAAGGGTTGCGACGTAATTTGTAGCGCTGAAAGTCATCTGCGCTGATCACCAAGGTAACATGACATGATTTAAAAGAACGTGAGTAACTTCTGTGATTGATTTAAAAATTGTAAATCTGATCGCATATGAAGTTTAAAGTTAAGTGAAAGTAAGCTGAGGCAAGAAAAGTAAATAACAATCAAGGTAACTATAGCTATTTAAAGTTTATTCTTAATAAAAGTAAGGAATGTGTGATGATAGTGAGTTCTAACAAATTAGAAGTGGAAAGAAAGTTTGTAAGTAAAAGTAGTATGGTAGTAGTTTAGTGATAAGTTTCAAAAGTTATAATTTAAAAAGGTCTCTACAATAAATATTAAGACACTCGGACACAAATCTGAAAGCAAATTTGGATGAAAATTTTTTTAAAAAATGTCAAAATAGCGAAGCAATTATAAGTTTGACAAAGCGAGAACTATATTTATGTGAGAGGTTTAAAGACTTTATCATTAAAATTACTTTATAATTAGTTTTTAATTTTAGAAGTAATTTTCTGTGACAATCACTACTGGATTTATTTTAAATAAAGCAAAAATCCTTCTTTTAGAACAATAGCAATTTTTTCTGATCTTTTAATTTTATCACCTTCAAACGGTTGACTGATTTTCCCAAGGAGATGGAGCTCATTGAAAAAAGGTTTGAATGAGATGTGATTATCATATTGTTTATTAACGTCACACTTAGAAGCAACATGAAGTCTATTAGCAACTGATCTCGTAACTTTGAACCTTGGTCTAGTATCTAGTAGAGTACCTAAAATGGAATCTCCCTCTTTAAAGTTCCCCACCACGTCAAAGGGAGAGCTTAGGACTTAACAAGATTTTACGTGCATATACCCTTCTATGGTGGATATTTAGTGGCATCAGGGCTCGAGCCCACGACTCGACACAATCAAGCACCAACCATGAATCCGCAACTGTGACCAAAAGACTGCTGTTCAAAAAGGGTGTAGAGCTACCAAGTCAGTCACTATTGCAAATTTTATTTAAAACCAAAAGTGGAATTTGCAGGATTGAGTTTTTATTATGAAGTTTAACATTATATATAAGAATTGAATGATTTGATATTATTATATATTTCTTAAAAGAAGAGAAAAAAAAAGAAAATACATTTTTTTATCATATAAAGTATACCTAGGATAGAATGGTTGTAGTAGCCTAGTGGTCATGGTAGCGGACTCGTGGTCGGCATTGTTTCCATTGAGCCCTGGGTTTCTAGCCCTGCTGACACTAAATACCCACCGAGTAGCGGTGCGAATGCACGTTAAATTTGGTTGAGGTTCCAAGTCTTCTCGTTGAAGGGGTGTAGAATAATGGAGAAGTAGGTGCCAGGTCACGAGTCGTCCTCGTTACTTGTCCTAGTGTCTGCCGTCAATAGCCCTCGTGTTGCTTCTCCGTGCGACGTTAATAAACAATCACAATACCTCGCGCCTACCATAGACAAGTCTGTATTAGACATACCAGGACATGGTACAAAATAAATGTAAATTGAACAAAAAAAAGTCATTATTATATAAACAAAAGCACCGTCAATGAGAACATATTTGTGTGAATAAATGAATACATTTACAAGTGGAGTAATCAAGGGAAGAACTGATTCACAAAAGAACATTCATTCAACAAATGTTCAGAAACAAAAACAATAAAAAAATAAGATATATAAACCGATTGAAGTCAAGAGGACACGCAAATCTGAAAATTTAAAATAATAAATAATTTTAGAAAAAGGAGTAAGAATTTAAAAAGGATTAGATTCTAATTTTATATCAACGTAGAAAGAGTATTTTTTTTCCTTTTAGAAATGTCCCTTACACGAAAATTGTAATCACCAAAACTACTTCCCCCTAACTTTTTTTAACAATGCCTTTCCGTGATTGAAAACGACATCATTTCCAAACTTCTGTTCAGTCCTAGATAATGGAGGAAACATTTTTAACTGAAGATGATTGGAACGACGCGGAACAGTTTTAGCAACAAGAGCTGTATTACGTGATACACTTTAATAGTGGAATGTGAGGGATCGCTATCGTGATGAAGCATCCGTTTTCTTTTACGCCACATTACTGATGAGTTCCTTCTAAATTTTTTGAAAACTAACATCCTCAGAAAACACCCACGTATATCAAACTCCTTGGGGCTCTGTAAAATAAGGCTAGAAACTGACAAAAAAAGTGGCTACAAAGGATGGTATGTCTGAATTGTTTATTTCGAATCCTAACTTATTTTCGCTTTCTGTAAGCATTCTCCTCTTTCCACTTCTATTTGATTTGACGCAACAGTTTGGAGATTTTTCTCAGACATACACCCACTCTCCTATGCTATTGTAATCTAGATTTATGCACCAGTAATAATAAATTTCTATTATTTTATCCAGTGATTTCTTAACGATTGGTGAAATTTAAGCCAACAATTGACATGTAAATCTTTTGAAAATAATTATTTATCATTTTTATAACAGACACGATAAATTGTCTAATTTAACAGTAATTGAATAGTATTGACGTCACTCTAATGATTTTGGCGTTGGACCTCTTCATTTTATAATATGTCACTAAAAAGAAAACTTTTAAGATTTTAACTCACTCTTTTAACATTTAACTCTCGAGATTGATTATTAAGAGTTTCATAAGCTTTTAATTATTATTAAGAATTAACCGGGATATCGAGATATTTATTCTGCATATTAATCTGTCCTTGTGTATTTGTGTTGAAAATTAATAGCTATCAATATTAATTTGTTAGATTTTAGGAAGTCGTATGTAGAAGTAACTAGTAATATTGTAAATTTTTTAATTATTACCCTGGAGTATCGTGATATTTTAAGTATTACTAATAGCCGAGATAACTGAATAATATTTATTCTACATATTAATGGAATCTTATTTTTGTTAATTTTTAAATTACCGCTATCAGTGTTGATTTGTGGTGTTTCAGGAAGCCGTAGATTGTAGAAGTTACCTGCAGTAAGTAGAAGATTTTCAATCTTTGCTAATTCTACATTGAAGGTCTTCAAAATGTTAAGAAACACCGGAAGAAATAAATAACTCTGGAGAATGAATATGTAGGGAAGTCTTATACGAACAATAATTAAAAAATAAGTTTCTCTCTCTCTCTCTCTGTGTGTGTGTCTCTCACTTCAGCGATATTTAAGACTTTACTATACAACCCCGGAAATAATCAAAATTTATGATACTGCGGGCTACTTCAATATACGATTTCATAAAACCGAACAAATCAACATGAGTAACTGTAATTTACAACATTATATATAGAAGGATCAATTAACAAACAAAATAAACTTTGTCCAGGTATCTCAATTTTTTTGGTATTAATGAAAACGACGATATCCTTTCGTACATACCAAGAGATCGAGGACATGTAGTTATTGATTCCAGTTTGCGCATCAAAGTAATTTTTAAAATTCTATGAGTGAACTTGGAATAAAAAAACATGAAAGTAAAAAAGAATGCGTGAAAATTGTTGTTTTTAATCTTTATAACTTAATCAGTTTTCATAATCTTTGATAGAATGACTTTTTCAAATCAATCCTTTAAATGTAGCAAAGGTCTTACAGGACACATTGAATAATATTTAAGGTTTTTTTCCAGATCGTAAAATGTGAAGAGTTCCGTCAAGTCGGTTTCCATTCTTAAAGTACTTTATTAGCCTGTGGTGTTATCTTTTCTCTCCGAAAATCTTCTCTCAAAAGGATAACTAACAGCTTTATTAATTCGAAATGATTCAAGGGTGTTTCAAGTTTTTCTTTATGTATTTCTTTGTTTAGAATATAAATATTAACTGCACAAACCCCAAAAGCCCATTAGGAGGCATTTTTGCAACAATAATTACTTTTTATTGCGGAGACAATAAGCTTATGTACGTACCTATTTCACATTATAAAAATGACTCATTTATCTATATTAGCAAGATACAGTAGGCATGATTGAGAAGAGAGAGAGCCTTTCTATTTCAATAGAATTAATACGTCTCTCTTGTGGAGTCTTTCGAACGTTAAAGATTTATTTTCACTCAATACGCGTGAGCACTTCGAGTTTAAGTATATACGTAAACATAAATTTTTGATTATAAATATTCGTTATTTTTTTGTTATTGAAATTTATCTCCATTTTCTGATACATAAGTTTCTGCAATGTAGTTTCTTAATAAGAATTTTAAATAAGTTTTTTTATTAAATTTTTACTCACGTTTAAACAAAAATTTTAAAAGTGTTAGCGGGTTTTGAATTGTATCTTTATTAAAGGAAAAAAAATATTGAACTTTACAGTTCAATTTCTTTTCCTAAGTTTATGTTATTCCTGAAAAACTGATCAAGAAGAGTTTGGATGTTTGTTGTGGAAGCCAGGCCTTAATGGCATCGTTACCCTTGTCATTCCCTTTAGGGGCTTATCTTCTTTAGGTAAGTATGGGTATTTTGACCCCGAGGTAACTTAGTGATCTTTTTCTTTCCCTTGGGTTTACTGTCTTCGGTAAACACAGTTGACACTTCCTATGTATACTCTAGCGATCATTCTCCATTTTGGTTCTTGCACCATTAACTCCAACTTTGACGTGACTAGACTTCACTTCGTCATCAAAACGAAAATGATGTTCCGTAGAGTGCTCTCCCATCTGAGAGAAGAGGTTAAAGTCACCAGGTGTATGATGGAGTGCAATGATGTCTCGAAGCTTCAACATCATCTCTACATGCGTCCATCTTCATCAGCTATGAGCACATCAATGACATTTGGGAATTAAGTATACAAAAGCATTATACAGAGAAAGCAATTAGTTTTCAGGCACAGGGACACTAAACTTGGACAATAAATAAAAAGTTAATTTTTTAATCCAGCCTCGTACTTAGTCTTTAAACACAAAAAACACAATAGATGGCTGAGAAATAGACAAAATTGAATGCATTTTAGTGCATATGATACTTATAACATTTTTCAACTACTCTTCTATGGGAATTTTGACATTTTTTGTATCTTCTTTGATGTTTGATTGTATCGCGATATTCCTTTCAACTAACCTTAGAGAGTTTCTATATGAATTGTTTAAAATCAAATTTCGTCCCAATGGGGTGAAGCGTGATTCATGTAGATTGAATTAAGACTCATATAGGAATGTAGATGTATTTATAAGTTTCGAAGGAATTAATTGAATGATTGGAAGTTAGTGAATCGAAATGAGATTTCTAAACCAGCTGTTCTTAAACCAAGAGATCAAAGAGGTTTTTGAAGAGAGAGGGATTCAGGGGTTGAATACTCTCTTTTAACTAATCAACTTAATCGAGCCCTAGGGTATCAGTAATACATTAATACATTTATTGTTATAAAGGACAATTAAGGCGCGTTTATTAGGTAAAGTGGCATTGAAGAGAGTATGCTGTTTTCAGGATTTAAAATAATCCTACTTGAATAAGTTCATCAACCTTCCTCTTTATTTTAATGTATAATCTAATGAATATTTTATTAGATTTATAATGGAAAGTGAATCAAATAATAATCACTTCTGGTTACACCTTAAAGTGCTGCAGCCATTCTTCTATTCTGGACCTTACATAGAATTAGAACAGAGATCAGAGATTAGACGTTACCATCCACAAAGCTTGCAACCTTAACTATTGGCCATTGCAATTCTTTATAGAAAGCTAGCAGATCATATTTATGAGAATTATATAAATGGTCTAGTAGAGAATTATATAAATTATACACATGAGATCGTGGAAACCTGTCACGAAAGTTTCTTTCTTAGCAACCATTAAGTCGTAACTTATTGTGTCAGGATTCAATAAGCGATTTTTGTTTGAAGAATTTGGTTGATTTTATTGGTGTATAAACTGTACCAGGTTAAGCTGTGTTTGACACTCGTTAATTTACGAATGTAATCTTTACTTTTTTTAAATTCGTGTTTATAGCTTTCAAATCAAGAAAAAGACATAGTTAAAGCAATAATACTTAATTTTATAATGATGATAAATAAGGGTACTTATACTTTGATCGTACTTATACTATTGGGGAGCAGTGCTTTCTAAAGATGCAGCTTACGATTGGTTTCATATTAAAAATATCCATACATCGTCGCGCTTTCAAAGCACGCTCTGAAAGCAGATGCCAAAACGAAAAAACACGTATTTGTAGTCTTGATAAAATATTAAATACAAGAAACGAGAAAAGGGTGAAAGAATGATGTGATGCCATAAAAAATGCCGAAAACAGAGAAAAACCGCTGAAGCATCCCAGAGGGGGGAGGTATTCTTGTTTACCGAAGACAACAAATCCATTAAGAGAAAGAGAAATTTGGAGTCACATATATCGCACTTCAGAAAACAAATCCCTGAAGAATCGGTTAAGTAACGATAATTTTCGCTTGTTAAATTCAACCGTGATTTAAATCCTCTTGTAATGAGGTGCTGAAATTTGAGAATTCTACCCGGTGGCGCTTATTTAAAATTATGTGGCACAACACCAATATCCCGCTGTTTAGCTCTAGTTCAACGTTAATTAAAAACAAATCAAAGCAAAGCGAAATGTATGTATTTTTACTTGATTACGCATGTGAATAGATTTTAGTTTACTAGATGAAAATGAAATAAATCTCTTTTTATATTTATTTAAAATATTCATTTTTATAACTTATTAACTTATTTCATTTCCCTCTATTAATTTAGAATGTTGGATGATAGCGAAATAATTAAATACCTTTTTATTTAATAAAAATATTTTTTCATGAAAGTTTATCAAATAAAAAGAATCAAATCATATGATATTAGAAATGTGTTTCTGCATACAACCGATGCAAAATGCTTCACAGAAATGTCAAATGAAAGATACTATATTTTCCTTTTTTTTCATAAAAAACAACAACCTTTCGTTTCTTTTAAAATGTTCTTTTTCAAGCGTACGTTTTAACAGGAAATAACACGCTTAAAAATCCGAATATATAGTTGGAAAATAAGTTCAAAAAAGTAAGATGCATACGTATACATTACTTTGAAGTTTGATGGAAATGTACTACAGGGAATGGTTTTTGAAATGGAACACGTAAAAAGACCATTTCAGAGATGTATTTTTTAAAAAAAAACAGTTTTTAAGCTCATGTTTTGATCAATGGTTTTGTTTCAACCTTTACAGCGGATTTGTATAAGTACACCAGGAAAAATAAAACTGTCCAGGGATATGAATATATCGTGAAACAATTTTTCAAAAAATAGATGTCATGTACACAAAAGTGCATTTAAAATATTTTACACCTTCTGAATTTTGATGTTTTAGACATTAATAACTAGGGCAAAATACGATTTAAGATTCTTAAATCATAATTTTAACTTCTAAAATTAAATGTACAATACAGAATAAGTAGTTTTACTTATATTTTGCTGTATATTTACATCCTGTTTAACACTTTTATATTTGCCGTTTTTTTTATATTGTGTATTATATTCATTAATGTGAACTTAGATACTCGCCTTCTTTACGTGAGTAAACTTTCTTGATTTTAGAGAGATCTTTGTTACTGAAAAGGGATTTCTGTCTTCAGTAAACCCGGGTGACCAGGCCTTCGGAATACCGTGGGGTATTTTTTCTATTTTCAACATTTTCCCTTATCATTCTATTAATTTTCTATCATTTTTTTGAATTTACCATCTAGGTTACAGAAGCACGTGCTACGTATTCGGGTCTTGACTGAAAAATATTGCCTTCATGTCTATAACTTTTTACTATTTTTATCTTTCACAATTCTTATTGTACTTGAAATTTACATGTATATTCTATGTAGTGAATCATTCAATTTTTTGACGTAGCTTCCATTCCTTTCCTTGACCTGTTGCCAATACTTGACTAGTTGAGCAAGCCCTTCGGAGAATACCTATGATTATTGTTGACATTAGTCTTTAATGATAGCTTTAACTTCGTCTTCAGAACGAAAGTGATAGTTGCTAGTGGCAAAGTTAGGTGCATTGAAGCCTCTTTGCTTAAACATCATAAAGTTATTTACACAGATGACACATAGGAAACATGTAGCTTTCAAGTGCAACAGCAATAATATTAAAAAACGGGTAACAAATAAAGGATTATAAGCATTGAGACATAACAATTAAGCCTCTAGTGTATATATTTCATGAAGGTAGTGATTCAGTTATGTAAGGAAATAATTGGAATAATTAACCAAAATCAGTATAGAAGTAAGAAATATATGTAACAAAAGTTTCAAGAATTACATAGAAAATTGGCATATTATTTTTTACATTAGAAAAAGCATTAGAAAAGCATTACATTGGAAAAGCATTAGAAAAAAATGTTTATTTGTTCTAAAACCTAAAACACAGTAAAAAGAAAAAAATGCACATAAAAATTAAGAAATACATTAATATACCTGAAAGAATAATACTGAACAAATAAATAGTGGCAATGAGACAAATTTCATATTATGAACACGTATAAGTCAAGGCAAGATAACGAAGGAAAGAAAAAAACATATATAAAAATTGAAATAAAACATTTATAAATTCTGAATCTGGCTTTTGACGAATTAGCTCGTTAAACAATGTTTTACATGTATCCAACAGAAAAATGTTATTAATCAAAATGGAAACTCTGTAAATTCAAAAGAGAACATTATGAAAAAAAAAAATGCAGAGAAAGAAATCAAGTAAATTATACATATAGACAAAGAGATGTACTCATTCTGAACCTAATGAAAATGAAAAAAGAAAAATCTGAAATATAAACCAAACGAATTGAAAAACATTACAAAAACTTGCATGAAACCCCTTGTATGGCAAAAACCTACCAATCTACTCACAAAATAAAAATTCTTTAGCTCAAGAAAGAAAAACTTTTAAACACCTTGAAGTGCTGTTTTTACTCTGAAAAGGAACTCAAAATAGCATTTTAGCTATAAAATTTTAAAATTATTTATCAATATAATTAAAAACTCATAAGTGAATTTATTAATTATTTCAAAATTAAGAAAAATGTGAATAATGAAATTAAAACCGTATTGAAAATTTTATTAACTTTAAATTTTTAAATTGTAATTACGTTCAATGCCTATAATGTTATGTTTATAAATATTCTGCAATCTTTTAAAGTTGTAAATACAGTGGGGTTTATGCAGAATATATTCAAGGTTAAGTACACTCCTTGCAATGATAGATATTTGTTATCGTCACACTTAGAAGCAACACGAGGGCTTTTGGCGATGAATCTCGCAATTTTTTTAACTTTGATAGTGACGATGACGACAATTCATCTGGTATCTACCTCTCCAAACTTCCCCACTGCGACAACGGAAGGACTTGGGATCTCGATATATTTAACGTGCATCAGCTGCACTACTCTCGGTGGGTATTTAGTGAAGGGAGTGCTCGAGCACACGACTGGACGGCAACAACGTCGTCCTCGGGCTCGCAACCATGATCACTAGGTTACCGTGGCCTTCATACGACTTGAAAATTATATATAGCTAGTTAATTGATTTTTAATTGCTCATACATGCATATATATGAATATATAAATTTAATTTCCATCATATAAACAGATACATATGTACACACATATTTGAAAGTTAAAATATCATTTCCAATGCTTTTAAATTTAAAAAAAAAATGAGAATAATTTTATTTCGGCATAAATTTAGGTCTTTTTTCTTTACCGACGACGTCCTAATTACCATCACAGAATGTTTCTTTGCATTTAAACTTAGAAGAACAAAATATTTTCAAATTATCAAAACAAACCAAAAAAAGTTCTAAGCAAAGTTTTGCAAGGAGCCGATTCAGCCACCCAAGGTGCGCTTTTTTATAATTATTATTAAATTACTCAATTAAAGAAATCTATAAAATATCAAAAGAACTTTTCCGATATTAAAATGAAAGAAAACGATAAATTATTAAACTAAACATATTTAAGCAAAATGTAATTAAAATTAAGACAAACGATAAATTATTAATTTGAATATTATATCAGCTACATATAATTAAAGTTGAAGCAAACAATAAAAAATTGAAAAGTGATCTGTTACGCCAAAAGTGATCCATCTAAAACAATAGCTCCTTGGGTGGCTATTATATTTTACAGTAATAAATTAAACACAACAAATGAAAATCGAGTCGAATGATCAAAACGTTTAGAAGAATAGATTAATCAATTTGAATCGCATATATATATATATATATATATATATATATATATATATATATATATATGTGACAGCAGAAAGAGAAAGCAAATAAATTACTTAAAATTTAATTCTGTCTAGGGAAGCATTTTGGTCTTCAATTATGATAAACAAGTATCGTTTGTTATTCTTATCCAGCAGAGTTATAATTATTTTACTTTCAAAAAAATTAAGAGCTCTTAAAATTTAATTGAATCCTGTTTGTTTTTACAAAATTTTTAATCAAGAAAATTAATTAAGTTCTTGAATCTGCTCTTTTTTTCGTTCATCTTATTTCTCAAAATTTTTTTTTGACTTACCTTCTACGGAGCTATCTATTGTGTTAAATGAAGTCTCCTAAAGGATAAAATATTGTGAAATTCCATTTTTTCCAAAGCAGAAGGGAAAAAAAATTGGTTAGACTTTCTTGGAATCGGGTATTGATTGTCGATAAACTTTTTAAAGTTCGAAATTAACTTTTTTTGTAACAAATGTCTTGGACATTTTTCAATTCTTTAACTACACCTTTTAGAGATACTTTGCTTTTGACGATTATAATTCTAGATTGAGAAAAATTGATTCCCCCACCCCCATTTATTTTCATAATTTTGAGGGATAGTCATTAAAAACAAAAGAATTCTTATAAAAATTTTGTTCGATTTCCAGGTTTTTGAGTAAATATTCTCAAGTTCTGAAAAAAATATTTATCTTCATTTAAAATTATTGCTTATGGATGATATTTTTGGATAAAATAAGCTTCAACATATAAGAGCGTTACGCAGATTACAAAAGAAATTTTTTTTTTCTTTCGAAATTTGGACAACAGAAGCTTTTATTTTTATTACAAAAACTATTCTATGGTGTACCTGATTGGCATAAAGCATAAAAAGTTTAGAAAGTTCTTAAGTTAAGGAATTCCTCTAAGTTCTAAAACTTTTGAGTATTGGATTTCAGGAAATAAATGTTTATATAACGTCTGAAAAACTTATCTTCAGAACAAATATTTGATGTAATTACATTTCTTACGGTAGTTATGAAATTTTTTGATTATTTCCTTTTATTTATATCTAGTTTGAGAAAATAAATTGATTTTATCTTTATTTACATCATTTTTCTGGATTGGTTTTATTTTCAGATGTTTTTTTAATTAACTTAAATCTTCCCTAGAGAAATAAAAAATAACAATAAATATTAAAAAAAACTGATATATTGTTTTAAACTACTTTTGCTGTTTTTGAAAACGATTTTTACTTTCATAAAAATGTTCTTTGTTTTTATGAAACATTAATAAAAAATTTAATATTTAAAGATATATTTAATGTAATAGTTACGTAACACGAGAGTAGTTGATAAAATACCCGAATAGAAATGGGGTAATTCCCTGTAGTATTGTTTATTGTTCTTTCTTTTTTAAAGAATTCATCGAATTTTACGCCTTCAGTATCTCAAAAAATCGTCTCCATAACTGTACCGGCCGATGAGATCGTCTTCAGCTACTTTGGAGCAGATTTACTTTCTTGGAGTAATGCATTGTTTTGGTTGTTGTTTAGTTTCCGATGTATAATAATGAATCCAAATCTCATCACCGGTGAAATTTGACGCGACAGCAGTCAAATTTTGTTTTGGTAACCATATCAAAACTAACCTACCAATCAGCATCAAATTTGTTTTGGCATTGCCGAACAGATGGTGACCCACAATATGATACCAACTTATCTAAATGATATCTGTCGTCCAACAAAGAAACGTCTTCGCCTTCTTTGGGGAAAATTCGCGAGGAAACCCCATTTTTTTTAAATTTTCGTACGGTTTCTAGCGTATAGTGATAAATCCAGTTCTCATCGATGGGAAAAACTCGACTCGGCAGGAATTAAAACTAACCTTTGCCATCTAACAAAGGGCAGCACATCCTAACTTGCCTCAGAAACGTCATCTATCGTCAAAAACATGTATTTTTTTATCCCCTCTGGAAGTGCGAGAAGCGTTATGTTCTCTGGCATGTATAAAAAAAGTTCATAGTCTCAAGATTTTTACTAAATAATACTTTAAATAAATTGAGGGCCTTCAAATTGGATTAATTTCTCTAATCAGTTATTGTTTCTCGTTGCCATTAGCACTTTTAATTAGAGTGAGTTGATTATAATTTGAATAGTTTAAAAAACATGAGATGTCTAGAACACCAATTAAGTACAGTGGAAAAGAAAGTATCGTTTTAAAGATTGAATTTAATTTTTGTTTTAGGACCTGAATAACTTTAAATTTTCAAAATTAAATTATTTTTTTTTTATTTTAACCACAGCTGATATTCAACTGAGTAAGATTAACATAAAGTATCTGATTGCGTGAAGTTTCGCGATATCTCATGCTTATATTTTTCACTCTTGAAGTTTAAAAAAGCTTACTATTAATACCAGGTTATATTTAGTAGAGTAACGTCTATTTCAAGTGTTTGTGGTTGATATAAACAATGGGACAGCTTAATAAGATTCACCGGAGGAAAAATCACTGCTTTGAAATTTTAAGCATCACGTGGGGGAATTTACCGCAAATTTACTATTTTTGAGCTCTATTTTTAGCTCCCAAAAAGAATGTAGGTCCGTGAAAAGAAAATTTTTCCTATTTTTATAAAATCCAAATTCAATGTTCTAAAAAGATTTACTAAAAATTCTGCTATTTTTACCCCTAAAAATTGTGCTAGGCTCACACAAAAATGGTTCTATTGTTTTTGTATCATCCAAAGAACATCGCTTCGAACATAACAACAAAACTACGGAAAAACTTCCAGAAATACTGTGAAAGAAAACTTATTTCCTCGCACTGTGTTAGTGATGTTTTAGTAGCGGTAAACGCCATTAGGCTTAGCTGACGTTCGAATTCATTAAAGTTGCTGATGGCAGTATTAGTACCTTCTATTTATGAGTTCTTATTTTAAATGGCTCAATTCTGAATTTTTTTTTATTTTGATTCCCATTTATCATATTTGCCTTTGATTTTTTTTGTCTAGTTTCCTTGTGTCTGGTTCTATTTTAGAATCTTTGACGTCCGAAAATAGAATTTTAACAAGTGCGGGCGAGAGGTGTAAAAAGTGGCATTGTGGATTCTTTTTTTTTTTCATTTCTTTCGCTCGTTGTTTGGAACGATTCCAAAAGTATTTTCTTTTCTTCTTTTGTTTTGAAGGCGAAATAAAATTTATGTGAAATAGATTCTGTTTTCCTGCACTAGTTATAAATTTAATAAGTAAATACTTGATGATTTTTTTATTCAAATGATCTATCGCAGATTTGCTTTGTAGACATTTCGAAGAGAATTCGAATGATTATTTGGTATGGTGTATCGGTTTTTATTTTGCCTCGCAAATGAAATTCTGTTTAGTGAAAGAATCAAAATCTGTTTTGCAAATAATGTGTTTTTAAGTACTGGAATAATAAAAAAAATAACGATAAAGTACAAATAGAGTAAAAAACATTGAATTTCAATTTTTGAAGTCTGAAAAGGGACATTTTACTTTGAAATAAGTTTTTTTAAATTTTATTTTACCATTTCTTTTAGCAATTAAGGATTTTAAATGTCTGGAAAAGGTTTATTACTCTATTTTATTATTTCCTTTTTAAATACGCATTTCAGTTTTTTAAATTTATTACATTTTTTGCCTTCATTTTTCTTAAATTAGCACATAATAATTTATGATTTGTGGCTATGAATAAAAATTAAAAATATTTCAACTTATTTACCATTTTACCGTCATTTAAATGTATTAAAATTGAAACTATTATTTCAGGAAAGCTGCATTAATCTTTACTAAAAATATATTGAAATATCGATGGATGCATAAGGATTAAATCTCTATAATCTATTTTAATTAAAAACGTTTTTTTTCTTTCATAAAAAACTCGATAATTAAGAGCTCAAAAACAACATGGAATATTAGAGTTTTGAAAGAGTCTTATTAAAATATTGAAGAGGTTCAAATCAATTAAATTTTCAGTTTTCACAAAGTTTTAGAAAAAAGTATATAATTTCAGTTATTTAAAAATTTTGAGCCGCAGTCAAGTGACGAGAACAAAACATACGCTGGCACCTCCCTCTCCACATTTAATCACCACGTCAAAGGGAGGACTTGGGACCTCTACAGATATGACATGCATCAGTCGCGTTACATGATGTATATGACGTGTATCAGTCCCGTTACATTAAAATAATTGAGCAAACTTTAATAAAAATTAATAAATAAATAATTAATAAAACTTTATATTTATTTATTATTGTTAAAATACTTCGTTACATAGTAACTATCCAGAGTTATACACTTCTCTCAACATTTCTTGACCTTTCTAAAGCCGTCAATTGTAGATCTCAGGATATTGATATCTTTTTTTCTACATACTGCGGATTACTTCAATCTACGACTTCCGTAAACCAAACAAAACAACATTAACAGCTGTAATTTACAACAGTTTGTACATGGATAATTTAATATGCATAATAAATTTTATCCAGTTATCTCGGATATTTTTAGTAATCAGGAAAACATTACGATACATCCCTCATAAATTTATTATTTTTAATTCGTTAAGTTGAAATTAATGATAATTCAATTACGCTAAGCTAATTATTATTTCATTTAAATTACATTGTACTGGATGCTACACGATAAACCTTGTAATTTTGAGCATGGTCGAAATGCTGAGCTGACGACCTCACTCTCCTAAGCTCCAAGACACACCACAAGAGAACTATGAGGCTTTAATTACATTTAGCGGACTCGGATCCCTCCTTATTGTTCTATATGATATTTTAAGGGGAGAGCCAGATTTGAACCCACGGCGTTCGTTGAATATCGTTGGTACCGATTTCTTGGCCTTATTTGCTGATGTACCACTGTCTAGGCTAAACTGCACTTGTGGCCTAAATAGAAAAGTAGTCATAGCATTGAACTCATCACTGGCGATGTGATGTTAAACTACGTATTTCAGTCCTGTTTCAACTAAATATATTTTGCCCAGAAGAACTGATGCACGTTAAACATGTTTAGACTCGAAGTCTTCACGTTAATGGGACGTGAATGTGGAGTATGGGATACATCAGGTTTCGGTCCGTCATTTGACAGTGGTTCAAAATTACGAGGTGAATTTTATATGGTTTTCAGTCCTTGAATCTGTCAAAAATAGAAAGAAGATAGAATTCAAAATACAAAAAACCCCGTTATGTGTAGGGGCTGTAGCACGTTAAATCTGTCGAGTCTGAAGTTCTCCACGATGGCGTGGAGGTGGCGTGGATGAGGAGAGGAGGGTACCAGCTCAGGTATCTGAAATTGGCTTAAAATGACGCCAAGTATTTGATATGTTTGCAGTCCTCCTTTCAGACAGAAATATACAGCCAGTAAGATGGTGAATAAACAAATTTAACAAAGATGCAATAAAATGAACTTCGTATAAATTATTTTTCACATAGCGTTGAGATATTCCTTTTGCATTAAAATTAATAACTTAACTTATACTGATTTGTGAGTGTATCATAAAGAAATCAAATTTTATTGCATTTTTTAAAAAAGTTAAATCACTGCATATGAACTATATTTATTGTGAAAACATGTCCAATTTGCTTAAGAAGATGTCATTAACTCACTTTTTAAGTGAAAACTATTGTTTAAGAATTATTGCAATGTAAATACATAAATTTTCAACTGTAAAATTTATTTCAAATGAAAGGTAATGTAGCATCCGTTGCCTGTTTTGCAATGTTACATGCAACGTGCGTAAATTTAACTGTGGTAATTTATTTAGAGTAAAATCAATTTCTTTCTCGAGGTGATACAATTTCGATTTTTTGACTGCATATGTTGTAAATTTTAAAGTAATGCGTTGCGTATTTGTGAGAGAACGTATAAAAATGTTTTTTTTTCGTGAAATTTAAAAGTTCGTATATTAAAATGTTGAGATCTTTCGCAAATAAGACATTCATAAATATCAAAAGCAAATGAAATAACAACTTCCCAAACTTATAAGTTAGACTAACACGACAATAATTTGCATAGAGAGTGTTATTTGTTCACATAAAAACCATTATTTCGCGGGAAAATACTTATTTATGTTTCAAATATTTTTACACGCAAGCATGTTTTATCCTTATATAGTATGTGGCTTTATAGTTTGAGTATTAACAATTTGGTTATTTACTATACAAATACAAAATGCGTGAAGTACAATATATTTTACATTAACTTTATTTATCAATGGAAAGACAATAAATAACAGAAAATAAAAGTTAATAACTATACGTTCTTTGAAGTTAGGGGAAAAAATACTAAAATACTTGCGAATCCATTTATTTACGAAACAAATCTATTCATCCGTAAAAATTTATACAGCGGCAGAAATATAAAGCACTCAAATAGTACATAAATTTGAAATCTTTTAAAAGAAATTTGTTTTTAGAGTAAAGTCTTATTTGCATGTGTAGAATAAAGAATTGCTTTCAATATTTTGACCTTCTCATGCAAAAATATATGATGATTATTGACCATGTGATTTTAATAATGTTCGAAATCCTCCGCAAAGAACGTTAGATATGAGTGAAATATTTATACACGAAATATCACCATACAAGTCATTGAATATCCAAGCGATTTTCTATTTAATATAATTATTTTACATTTGAACAAATTTCGCATAATGTTACTTAGTTTTGTCTACACATTCAAACAACCGAGGTTAGCATTTCATACACATTAAATACTTCTGTTGTGTATATTAAAAATATTTTCTTTATTTCATGTTTCTCAGAGCTCACGCTTTTTTTCTCGAGTGATGATGATTCAACAACCACACCATCACATTTTTTCGGTATAAAAATGCGCCCTATACCATTAGATTAGAACAATAGTATTAATATTTCAAACTCACCTTTGGAGCAGAATTTAGATTAGAACTGGGCTTCTCGATATTCACCTGATGGGTGAAGAGAAAAACACGTCAAAAGTTCCCTCTAAGGCACTGGCCTTTAAACTTTTTCGATTCATGGAACCCTTAGAATTATAAGGAAATGTTTCAGGGAACTCCATTCCATTCTTAGAAAAATATATCTTGAAATAATATTTTAAATAAATTAATATGCTATTGGTGCTAATTTTAAAACAATTAAAGACATATATTGTATTTTTTATTAAAAAATTTTAAAATAAAATTAATGCAACTTCCTCATTAATATTAACTCGTGCTCCAGGTGTCACCTAATCTTGTGTTTACATTTAGTGGCTGGGATGTGCTTGCATTTTTAACACAAACTGTTAAAGTCTAGTTGTATTGATGTCATCCGAAGTCTCATTTCATATTCTGCATTTAATTTGCTACTGTATTTTGTTTTTATTGCTACATGGGTCGTGAAAGAATTTTCAGTTAATGTATTAACTGAATGTCATTCGGAGTGCTAATACGTTGCTCCGATTGACATTAAAATATTTATAGCTGTGTGAGAAACTTCTGGGAATTCTGCGTGAATCTATATCCAAGCATTTAGGAACTGCTGTTGCTTAATTTTAGATTTTAACTTCGAATAGGTTGATATGTCAATAAGTTGTTCAATTTCCTTTATTTGGAAGTATCGAAGATTCTGATTAATTTTCAAAAATAACTAAATATATTTATTAATGCGAGCGACTTATAATTTTTTATTTGACTCGTGGAGCTTTGTTTTCTGCAGAACACGGTACGGAGATTACTGCTCTAGGGGAATGAAGTTGCATAATCCACACCAAGATAGGTGAGAATTCCACTTGAATATTTAGCATACACAACATTTTTCTATTATGAAGAATGAATGAATTTGAATTTAATTTACAGAAGATTCCATTATTTCCCATTATGAACAGCTTTTGAATTTAAAAAGCAGAAGATTTCGTTCTTCCTTATCATAAATATCATTTGAATTTAACTCGCAGATTATTCTATCCTTCCCTATTAAGAAAACCACTAGCAGAACCTTTCATTATGATGATCTTTCGGGGAGGTTAGATTGTAAATTTTAACTCGTTTGCCTCTAAGTCGTTGCCTTACACATCATGCTACTTTGATATGTATAAAAATATCTAAAAATATCTTAAAATTGATTATTCTCATAATTAACCTGTAGCATTGGTTCTGTCACGTTTTCGTCTACAGCTAAAATTTGAGGACCTTTTAGTTAAAATTTTTTAAAGTGAAAATCTCTCCCAAAATGGATGAAATCTAACTTACGCAGATTATATAAAATTTAATGAAGATCAGTGAATAAGTTTGACGAATTGCATTTATAAGAAGTGAAGAATGTAAATTTGGAGTTATTTTGAGAGTTGGTAGGTTGGTAGTAATGATGATAAGTTGATAATATCAAGAAGAGATCGATATCAGAAAGAAATAAAGGAACGTTTAGTGTTACAAAGGGTGAAGAACTGGAGCCCGATTGGTTTGCCTAGATAAGTAATTAATTACGCAGATGGTCGCATGGTTCAAAAAGCACTTGTATTTGAAGACAGATGACATCATTAAGGTAAATTGTTGTTACCATTGGGGGCCTGTCATTTATTAAATGGAGCTAAAACAAATTTTATATTGATTCATAAAATCAATTTTGATCTGGTAGTCGTTTGCAGCCAATTTCATTGCTGACCCGTCGAGTTGTTACCGCTGGAGAGACCTGGATTCATCATTATGCACCGAAAATCTAGCAAAAATCAAACCGTTAAGTTGCTTTCGATGAATAATTTCGAAAAAAAAAAAAAAAAACGTAAATGATCTCATCGGCCGGAAAAGTTATAACGAAGACTTTTTGAGATGTGAAAGGCGTCATCATCACGAATATGAATAACTGAGACTTAGACAACTGTCTAGTGAGTCATGATGCCTACTAAAAACAAACAATTTTTGATGCTACGAGCATTATCTCTCGAAATTTTCAGGGACTTATTGAACGACTTCCGTTTTTTATTTCAGATCAACTCCAAAAGTCCTGACTAGACATTTTATTTTATAAGTTCCATAAATTTTTATCATTATTAAATTAAATTGACGATGGAATAAATTTTTTATGGACAGTTTATTTTTCCATATATTTGTATTATTAACGTTATATTCTTATTCTCTTATAAAAAATTTATTCTCATTTTCCCATTAAAAATTACTAAATAAAGGCAGCAAATACCTAGAACACCGTCGGCAAAAGAACGATATATTTTTTATAAAATTAGGTTCGGTAACAATGTATATTTTGCTCCATGAATAATGAATAATACCAATGTCTGCACGTATATGTTTTATCCGTTAAACATTGTCTGGATGAGTATTTTATCTCTTTTCAATAAAAGAAATGACTGTGGATAAAAAAAAAGGAATCGATTATTTGGGAAGGGTTTTTAATAAAACAAAAAATTCCATTCTATCAACATGTTTGTTTGATATCCAAAATTATTCTATAATTTATAAATCGATTCAGAAAATTGTTGCGAATTATATTAATAAATTTCCTAGCGTATTGTATTAGATTAAATATTAAATTATTGCAGCTTAGTATTAGATTAAATATTAAATTAGGTAGACAATAATTCCTTTATGTATGGAGACGATACTTTTATATGCCTATATTTATCGAGAAACTTATTTCTCTCATAAATTGTTGATTTGGAAAAAAACATTTCAAATTGAGAGTCAAGTATTCTCTTTACAAAAACTCTGCCCAGGTTTTAGTACAGGGTTTCATTTTCATTTGCATGTTGGAAAAGATATTTCGTATTCCTATTAATAATTTTTCCCGGGTAATTATTTTAAATATGCAATTGATGATTGTACTAGTCAAAATTTATCGACACAATAGACTTGAAGCAGAAAATAATGTTTATTTTGATGAAATGTTTTTTGTGTGTTTGTGATGTTAGGCTATTCGCGATTTTCTCAGCACTAACCTTGAAGACTTTTTGTAATTTAAATTGAATTAAAATTCTGACACCTTTCCTACCAAATGAGACGTGATCTAGGAGAACTAAATGAAGATAAGAAGTGCAAGGTATTGAATTAAGGTTGATGATGTATAATAGAAAATAGAATTAAATGGAACAGGGTGTAGGTGGTAATCAGAAGCCGGTAGAAAATAGTTAGAAATTAGATTGAATGACAATATTTGATTTTTTGAGATTAAAATCTTAAAGAAGCGATTCCTTGTTGGAATAAGTTGTAAAAGGAATCGAACCTGCAATGTTCGAGAAGTATTTCACTTGAAATGGATGAACTGGTAAACTAGAACTTTATTCTTTAATTCTAAGCTAGGATTTAGGTGTATTAAGAGTTACATGAGAGAGAGAGAGAGAGAGAGCTGTCTTACATAATCTGTGAAGAAAGTTAATAAACTGTATTTGTATTTTTCTGATGTCTCTTCAATTGAAATTATAACTTTATTGACTAATTAATAAAACTTTACGATGTCTGTACTAATAGGAGGGAGGTGTTAAATATTAACGTTTTATTTTTTAACATGTGTAATAAGAAAAACAATTTGGAATAAATATTTAGTTACCTATAGTAAATGTGTGACTTTAGATGCCATTCTGACGCCTCGGTTTCACTTCTATAAATAATCTGTGCCATATCTAGTCTCTAAATTTCACACTGGCAAAAGTCAATACAAAAATCAACCTATCGTTATTATATTTATAGAATGATCCAGAATCAATATTTTTCTTACGTAAGTGAAGCAAAATTATCACGCGCCCACAACTATAGATTATTAAAAAATATTGCTCATCTGAAACAGTGCTAAAAGTGGGTCCGAATCAGATATTAATCCTATATCAATCTCAGCTATCATTATATATCCCGACAATAGGTATCTCATTCTAAATTACTCACACGTCTAATCTCGTAGTTGAAACCTACTGATTTCTCTCTCTAGCACTATTCGAACTTCCTGCTATCTCTAATGCCACACTTTTAATCTTCAATTGATTCTGATTATTTCTCCTGCCTCTAGTTCTCTCACCTTTATATCCTATTCAATGCACTTCAATAGAAAAACTAATTTACATAATTATCTAGTTAAAGCTCTCGTATTAAACAACGTCATAGAGAATTCCTTAAAGCTAATTGAAGGAAACTAGTTGCAAATGTGAGAAGTAAAATTCCATTCGAAAGGGCTACGGGTTCTTTCAGTAGTAGTGGCCAACTATGTTTCAGTCCCTACCCGTCTTTAATCTCCGATTTCATTAAGGTCTTATCATGTATCATGAAATCTAGAGAGACGCATGCTGGCGAGGGGAGGAAGTTTGCACAGTGTTGTTCTGGCTCAGGTAGCGTTCTCATCACTTGGCCGTGGCTCAAATTTACAAAATTCGTTTCCAATAGTCTTCTTTCTGCCCTCGAAGACTGGCCTGATAGCTTTAAACCCTTGCTGGGAGAACTTTCTCTTGTTGAATTTGTCTCTATTACCCTGCGTGTTTCTTCTCAATACGACGTTTATAAATTATCAATCAATAATAAGACTATAATTAATCTTACAGGAGCCAATTTGTTTATTAATAACTATTTTAACTAACGCTCTTAATTTCAGCTTACGCTCCTGAATTTCAGTTAAGTATAAAACCATTAAATTTTAGCTCACCAAATTACCCGTGCTTAAGGAGTTACTTCTCAGATACTGAAGGTTCGAAGAATTTTATAACTTCATCTAATCAGGAATCACTTGTAGCCAATTTAAATCACCGAAGATAATCTACTGCAATCACTCCCAATTTCTAACATACAAGCATCTGCGTTGACTCATTATCATCTATCCGCCTTTTTTTCAATTCTATTTCACTTATATATCAAATAGACTTATTACCATCATCTAATTTACCTAGATCATGTCTTATTTGATTGGAAAGGAATTGCAAATTTAAATTTAAAAAAAACCCGAAAGTAACTCCAGATGTTAGTTAAGGAAAGGTTGGTGAATGGCCTAACGTTGTAAGTCTATCAAGAAAAAAAATAGGACATATTTGTGCATAAATTATTATTCATTGTTTCAGTTTCTGCTACATAGAAAACTTCAAGAATATACAAATATCAAAATTATTAGTTGTACTTAATAGTTATATTGTTTTTTTTGAATATCAACGGTGCTTTGAAGTTAAATTTTAAACGAAACAAGCAACCCTTTAAAACTGGTATCAAAGCAATTACAAGTCTTGAATCTATTCTCGTATCTATTAATAAACTCTTAATTGTTCTAAAAAATTTATGCTGGTGCAAAGTTTAAAGAAATTTTCTGGCTCGAGACAAACCTATCATGGTTAGCTTCGAATGACGAATGATATGCATGGCGTCAAATTCTTAAGAAACTCGAAACTTTATAGAAAATTCAGAGATTTTTCCGAGAAATTCAAAATTCTTTTGCAAAAGCAAAGCATAAGTATTATATAAGAGCGCTTTTAACGCAATTATTAACCAAATTAATGAGGGTTGTTAATTACTCTAATAACAAACTAAGTATGTCATTTTCTGATACCACAAGGAACATTTATGTATAATGTTTCATATTCTTTTAGAACCTTACCTTTCACGAGTGAATTATATATATTCTACCAACTACACCACGTATCATATTTTTAAAAAGATTTTATTAATTACTTTCTGATGAACCTCGATTAATTAATTAAGGATAACATTCCAAACTTTTCCTCTGAAATTTTAAAAGCTATTAATTTTGGCCTTGATTTTACTGATGGATAAACCGTTAAATTCACATAGGCTTAGCGGTCAGTATCATATATCTATCGCTTTCATTGAAATACTTTGAGGAAATTTACAAAATTTGTTATCATATTTCAATGATGATGGTTAATTGCTTCTACGTATTAAAGCAATTAGTTCCCTAACTGGTTCCAAGTACTCATTTTTGAGGCAACCGGACGATTATAATAAAGTTATTGCGAATGTTCTGTACCTAGAAGGTTGAACTTTTATTCTAATTTAAATAATTACCACATCATGTTTTCCTTTCCATAGCACTACGATATTTTTGTTTTATGGACTTTTATTGACTTCCTCGAAAAACACGGTTAATTTAATGGTTTCTGAGATCGATAATTAGTAAGCGTTTTGAAACTCGCTTTGTTGCTATGTTAAATTTTTAACCCTTTTCTAAAAATTAAAAATAAAATTTAGCGTTATTATGGCGATATCATTATGATATAGGATTTCGAAAGTGATTAATGTATCTCAGTGTGTCTCCACCAGGATTGTAAGTTTTAATAATGATAATTAATTAAGCTGTTAGAAAGGCAGAATTAGATGGTAAATCTTGTATTGAATAGTTTCGATCATGATGGATATTCAATGTTGTTACGCTAATGTTCGGACTTTTTATTGTCTTCTCTTCGGAATAACTACTATTGCTGGAAAAACCGTTTTACAGACAATGCTACAATACGTTAGTGCCCTTGTATAAGTAGAGTGACCTTGACGACAAATTTAGTCGCCAACTGACCAAATTTAGTGACAAAACATAGGTGTCCAGAAAACAATCTAGAGATTCATTGGATGTTTTTTGAAGAATATATGTACCAGCCATTTTGTGTGTGTGTATGAATAAATATTAGAGAGAATGAATATAGTGTAGGTAGACCATATGTGTTAATGCGTTATTGTGATTTGAACTGTTATGTTAGGTGATAATGAGAATTTTGAATTTGTGCCAGTGTATAGCTTTATGTATGTGTGCGTTAGTTGCTTCTTTTAAAAGGAAATATAATATATTTTCTATACAGTCTCAGAATAAATTTCGATTTCCTTGAAAAGAACTTGTTTTTTAATTGTGTATAGTTATTGCCTTCGAAAGACGATCAGCCACGTAACAATAAAAACGTTATAATATCCATTGTTTCAATAATATTTGTTGTTTATAATAATATTGTCACATAGATGTTTGAGATGGATGAATTGAGCACGCAATAGCTATCTGAATAATATGATTTATTAACAGAATAAGATTAACTTTACTTGGCTGAGAGCTCTCTCAAACTGAAAATCATGAGTTTATGCATTGCATTCGAATTTCAAAAACATCGTTCTGGTAACGTATAGAGTATCCTGAAATGTCTTAGAAATTATTATGGAAATCAAATAAGCAAACATTCAATGTGAATTTTAATGTTCTCAGCGCTTGATTTTGAACCGGAGAACTTTAGACCTCTGCGCCATCACTGCTTGAAAGCATCGCGGTATTGCTCTCCCCTTGGAAATAAGCGTCACTCTATTTAGGATTGATTCGTTTTATTAATGTCACACTAGAAGCAACAGGAGGACTATTGGTAACGGACTTCGCAATTTTTTTGAACCTTGGTCAAATGACGAGGACGACACCTGAGCTGGCACCTCCCTCTCCTAACTTCCACAACATGTCAACAAGGGAATACTGTGAACCTCAACAGATTAAACGTGTATTAGCCACGGCTACACTACCCCGCTGTTTAGGGATTTTGCGCCAACGAGAATTCCCGAGCGTGTCATGGGTCCTGAATAGACTCGACAGAATGGTGACTTTCTTCTGCGGCTGGATGTACTTACTCTAGAATTGAGCTCGTCAGAAGGAATAGAATTATTTAGAAAGTAGATCTGAGCATCGGGATCACAGTAGAGCTTCATTCGAAGAACATGTACCACATCTACTACCCTTCGGTGCCGTGATTTAGAAGCAAAGTTTGGCTCCAGTCTCTAAAATCTATTGAGTTGGCTAAAAATTACTTAACAGCTTAAAATGAATATAGTTCAAAACATTTTTCATAATAGAATATTTCCATATATATATATTGGAAGTTTTTATACTGAAAATAGGAAACAATATCTCTTAGATGAAACCATTTCTCAGTTCGCAAATACGATCTCTTTCCAACACAATTTTCATAACAGCTTCCAATACCTCTTATTGTATCCTTGAATTTATTGACGAATATCGGTCTTGAATGAAGGAATGTTTTAGGATTATTGGTGAAAATGTAACTTTTATTAAAGCAATCCGTGAGGTAAAAAATCTGGTTCCATGACATCAGTGAACGTGAGGACTGATTCTAAATTCATATCGATGTTCTTGAAGTTTCAACAATGATTTTAGCGACATGTCTTAGATTCGTCTTGCTGGACGAGTTGAGGGGATTTTCCATTTTGTGAAGTTCTTATTTCAACCCCAGGTGTCTCGAAACTTATAATCTAGATCAGGGCGGGAAATTGTTTTTGCTCGGTAGCCATTTTGCTAAAGCGCAGTCTAGCTTCTTCATTCATTTAGAATCTAGCTTCTTCATTCATCTAACATTCTTTTAGAATGATTGCTTTAATTTATTACCATTGCATTTCATAAAGAGTATGAATGGTAACATTAAATGAATAAATACAAATAAAATAGTGGGAGTTTTTTTCCAATTTATTTTTGAGCTCATTTCATATCTCATATAGTTACAAGTACATTTAATTTTTGAGTCAGTTTAATAAAATAAATATACCCTATCAGACATATTTACAATTTTGTTTTTGAAATTCGGAGTGAGATTGTTTGTTGAGTTTCTCATCACAGCCTGAAAGTTAATGTCTGTCATAGAGCATCTATAATTGCTCTTGTTGATCTTCAAGCAAGAAAAAGTTTTTGCTCTCAAATGTATGTAGACCCAAATACAAAGAACATTTTCCCAACACATTTCTTCATACATGGAAGTATTTTAACAGATAAATAATTGTAAAAGTCAACTAATGCCCCAGAATTTAACAATTATTTCACATTGGGATCTGACTGCATGTCAATGAGTTCAAGCTGCATCTCTTTGAAAGTCGTGTCAATATCAGCCGTAATGGAATAGCTCCTGACCTATATCAATACAAAAAACATAAAAGGAGGCCTTCACAAATGAACATGTTCCACAAATGCCCATCGTGTGAGCACAAGAGAGCATTTAATTGCATAGTAACATTAGATAATTTTCGCATACTTCACAACTGATTATTTTTCCATAATTGTTATTCCAATACTTGTCTTTCAGATTCTTATAAAAAAAAATCTAATTTTCACAAAAACTATTGACATCATAAACTGTAAAGCGAATTTTAGCCCATCATGCACGAGTATAGCAAAACTTTTAAAATAATTATAGTCGATTTAAGGAAATACTTTCGTTGTTTTGTTTTAAGTGTGTAATTATTTTTAAATACGATTTATTTTCATGGATTTACACAATTTCAGCTAATTATTATTAAGAAACGACCAAAATTCCCAGATTAAATTTATTCTGTATGCTGATTGATCCTTATGCATATAATCTAAATTACAGCTGTTAATATTCATCTATTTGGTTTCAGGAAGCCGTAGACTGAAGTATCTTGGGGTATCGGAAAATTTTTACCATTATCCCGGGGTATCATAAGTTGTTAATTATTACTAAAATAATCAAGATAGAAATCTAATTTTAATTTTTCGTTTTTAACACATCTTTACATAGTTATTCTCCAGATTTATACATTTCCCTCTGCGTTTTTTGACTATTCGGGGACAGATTTAATAGTTTATATCTTCCCTTTATAGTCAATTACTTCAAACACCAACAGTTTCCTGAAACAACAAAAAAAAAAAAAAAAAAAAAAAAAAAACCAGACAATTATTACGGAAAGTAGAACATTTTGTACGATAAGAATCAATTACCATGTTGATTAAATTATATCCTGATATCTCTGTTATTTCTCCGTTTTCATTAAGACTTTACGATATGCCATTTTTATACGCTTCGAGTATTTGTACAATGCACATCTCGTGTATTGTACAAATACTCGAGATTTTACTCGAATTTCTTATTTAATAAATCAGTCCAAAGTTCAAAATGTAGACATTGGCGACAGGGAACATATTTTATTTGATTCTAGAATTAAAAACAACGAGTGAGATGCTTGTTAAATAATCACAAATACTTTAATAAAACTTGTTAGACACTGAATAAGCCATTTAAAACTTTATTCGACGACGAATACCATTATTAGCATCTTAAATATTATGAATTTCCCAAAATGACGTAAATCGAGCATATGGCATTATTTAATAAATCAGTTTAAATCAACTAACACTTCAGTGGTTATTTTTGCTGATTTTAATACTTTTATTCTAGAAGTTTATAAATCACATGATATTTCTATTTGCAACTCAGACGTCTACGCATTCCATTGATAAAAAACTTACTGTGATAGGAAGAAAGAAAAAGAGGATGTAGTTACGTTTGCATTGTATTCAATTGCGCAATGGAGGTTTTGTGTAAAAGAGGAAGACCAAATAAAAAAAATGCTAATGTTAGATTATGAAGGTTGTTATTACGGGGAAACCATCGTGTTATTGTCTGAAACTGACATCTTTACCAAACCGGAAGAAATTAGGGGGATGATTGCTCTTGCTATGAGTAAGTGAAAGGATTTTTTTCGGTATTGATTGGAATATGCTTCCTTCGAGCAGTAAGGTAAGGGTGGATATTGTTCCCGCTGGGGAGCCATTTTAAGGAAGCAGAGGCTAGTGGTGGGTCGCATTTTTACAATGATTGCATTTACTAATTAACATTGCATTTACTAATTAACATTGCATTTCAGAAATGGTCTATATTGTATCATAAAAATCAATAAATGTAAATAAAATAAAATAGTGGCTATTTTATTAAAATTATTTTTGTATTAATTTTATATCACCTATAGCTGCAAGCACATTTAATTTTAGAATCAGTTTGATGATACAAATGTACAGTATCACACTTTTTTACAATATTTTTTTTCCAAATCATAAGTGAGATTAATGAATTCATCACAGTCTGCAAATTATCAAAGAAAATTTTAAAATCTTTCAAATTGAATCTGCATTTACACTTGCTGATCATCAATCAAGAAAAATATTGCTCACAAATATAAAGAACATTTTCCCAACAAATTTCTACATACAAGGGAATTTTTCAGCAGATAAAAATTTCTAAAAGTCAAATAATGTCGCAACATTAAACATTTCTTTCACATTGGAATTTGACTACTTGTCAATGAGATCAAGCTGCTGCTCCGTAGGGGCTGTGTCAACGTCAGCAGTGATGGATAAAAGAGTGAATTGAACTTAGATTCAATCTTCGTGAAGCCCTGAAATCTTCTTGTGACCTCGGCCTCTGTACCTTACAGATGATCCCTAATCTTAGTAGAAACACTTTCGAGTTATTTCGGCTTTCTCCTTTTTGACTGGAAAGTAGACTTAGTGTTGCTTTGAATGATTTTAAAGAATGGGAAGGAAATCTCAATTCAAGGCTGATTTTTTTGAATATCTCGGTGGGTCACGAAAGAATTCTTATCGGGTCACTATTTGCTCATCCCTGCAATAATGCAACGTGTAGTATTTACAATGCAACGAGAAAGCGCCAAATGAAACAAAGTGCAAAGGCGGTCATTTTAACTCATAGTAAACAAGGAAAAGGAACGAAAAACAACAATTGTTAACAATTATTTTTGTTGATTAAATATACTTTTCTAACATTTCCTTTACCCTTGCACCGAATTTCAATTTGCACAAATCTTTCCACATTTTTTTCACCCATTTTCCGATAAGATTAAACCTTGAAATTTTATATCTGAGCTCAGTTTGGATGACAATACACTATTTTATATGATAAAACAGTAAATTAAAAAAATACTTTTTTTAAAAATAAAGATAAGAAAATGGAGACTAATATATATATATATATATATATATATTTTTGTCTATTTTCTAAGTCCCCAACTTAGCTGAGAGAGAAAGGTAACAAATATCCACAAGGCAAGGGAGAGAGACGCAGCCCGTCGTTTCAATTACAACAGAAAAGAGCTGAAGACAGCAAATTTTACCTTGCAATTGAATTTATACTAAGGATTCTTAACGATCACATAAATTTAACATGGTACATCATGAAGGGATTCTGAGTGATATTCCATGACGTCTATCAGTCTATCAGGAATTCATTCTAATAAATTTATGATGACGTTGACGGGGATTCAACAGATTTTATGAGTGGGGGATCTAATAAATAAAAGAATAATTTGGATTTGAATCAGGAAATAGGAATAAACTCTATAGTTTCGAGTTAGAAATGGTAAAATTAGGAAAGTAAATATATATATATGTACACACACGTGTGAGTGTACATTGTAAATATTTTTTCAAAAAAAAAAAAAAAAAAAAAGGATCCAGCACTTCTATGTGGCAGAAGAGTAAAAATGAACTAAAAAGTAAAATATATATATATATATATATTGTTTTTTGGTGATTAAGAAATTAAATGAACACTCACAATTCAATTTAAAAAAAATGAAGATTTTATAATACAACTGAGAAAATGTTTTACTGAAAACAAAAGTTTTGTGCACAATTCAGATGTCTAATTTTGTACTTTGTCATAAGAAAACAGCCTTCTCAAAATTATCATTCAGAGAATACCTCTTCTTATCATCATATTGATAATGGAGGGGAAGTATGCGGCGACTATTTTATAAGACTACAACATAAATTAAAATGCCTTTATAACTAACCCAAAGGGAATTTTCATTTAGTTGTCAAGTGCACTGCAAAGATCGGGCGAATGTTTTTCCCTACGTACAAAAAGCTCGAGGGTTTGAATCGTCCTTTTCAAGGCCAATAGACTTCTTCGATTATGGATTGAAAACCATTTCAAAACATGATAGAAAAACATCGTTGCCACCAAGCTTCATACAAAGCGAAAGATATTTTAAACTTATTATACTTGTTGAAACTTGCAACACCAGAAGACTCAGGCCGATATCCAACGATGTTGTATCAATAATTTAAATATTTTTTTTATATATATTGTAGGAAATATCTTTGATGAAAACCTTTTTCCAAATTTTAAACTTTTTCCAACAAATTAATGGGTCTCTCGCACATGAGCAGCGGTGTAGTGAAATGGAATATGGGGGTTGTGGCCCCCTCCTCCGCCCATAAAGATTGCTGTGTACTGAAAATTTAAAATTGACAAGTTATTTTACACTAATTTCTTATTTTTCAGGAAAAAATTATATTCGAAATCCAATACTACACATAAACATTCTTTTCATCTAGAAAATAAACAAAGAAATTTGAAATTAATTTTGAGATATGAGAATGAGTAGAAAAGGGAGAGCCCCTTCCTGAAAAACTTCTTTCTAAGCTCCTGTAACATACATAAGGTTTTTTTTAATACATATTAAAATCCGGTTATCTGTTTCCAGTATGTAATAGGCTGTAAAATAATTTCAGATTAGAAGTCGATTAGTTTACTACAAAATTACATCTAATTTCATGTAGTACATGTAGTTTTAATAGTAATTATTGATACTGGATCATATCATTATAGTATTTTATATATTATTTATTTATACCCAAATTCATAATCAATGCAAAATTATTATTGGTCATTTTGTTACAGTTGGAATACACACACACAATTCAAATGGTTATATTGAGTAATCTTTCACATTCATTATTATATGTATTATATTAAAATCTATTACATGGAAATACAACATGTATATAAGCTGAGCCCCCTCCCCCTAATAATCTAAATTACCAAATATTTTAAATGAAGAGTATTTAAAATAAACAATACTGCAAGCCAAATGGAAATTATAAAATATAGTAAGATGTTTTCTTTTTAATCATTTACTGTACTAAAGTCTTAAGAAGTTCTCCGAACAAATAAATCAGCAATTAACAAACATAATGTATTAAATTTTATATTTTTAGAGTTAATTGTTTTTGTATATGCTATATAATTAATGTTATAGATCTTGCTTTTAAAATAGTTGTCCATTCTTGGTTTAAAATAAAAAGTTAAAGAGGCGTCGAATATTAGATCGATAGCGATGAATTTCGATCTTTACCGTGGGTCCGCAGTAACCGAATGCCCATATTCACGAGCTTGCAGCCGCGTTGTTTCTGACGAGTCATGGATTCGATTCTTTAAACCAATAATGGTCCGTCGAGTAGGGCTTATGGTTGTTTAATCCGATGCTCTCGAAATCCTCACTTTGTCGTACTGAGGATGTTAAGAGAGTGGGGTGCTATGCTCAGTATCGTCTTCGTCGCTTGACCTTGACTCTATATTGCGAGATATGTTATCAATAGCCTTAGTGTTGCTTTTAAGCGCACTGGAAATAAACTATCAATCAATTAATTCATAACAATGTATCTAGTTATTTGTTGTATTATCATTTGAACATAATATTGTTTGAAATATGTGAAATATTATCTAATTAGAATTTCTATTCATAGAGTAAAAATTTCGTTTAGAAACACACTAAAAATCAAACATTTGATTTTCTTCTTCAAAAAACATTCGGAAGTTTCTGCATTCCTTGTCAGTTTCTATATTTTGATATGTGATGAGAAATGAAAAATCACCTGTTCACGAAAGAAAAAACTTCATTGTGAACTAATCTTTTTTTTCTTCTCGTTTTGCCTCTAAATGCGACGTAATTATTGGAATTTGTGGGAAATTAAAGAAATTAAATCCTGAAAGCAATATAGGGTCAAGACGCAAAATTTAAATCCAGAAAAGTAATTGGAATTATCTAATTTATCTAGTTATAAAATCAAGAGAAAGATTTAACTAATATTAAATGTGCTAATCAAAATATCAATTTTTACCAAAAATTTTTATGAGCCGAGTAAATGTTTCTATACTTTTAAGAAATTGAAATTCTTGATTCTATTCATAGATTAAAATTTCGACTAAAACACGACGAATAAATTATTTGACACTTTTCTGCTTCGGACATTCGGAGGTTCTGATATACGCTGAGAAAGGAAAAAATCACCTGTTTTCGGGAAAAAAAAAAACTTCATTATGAATTTCTTCCCCTCCCCCTCGTTTTGCTTTTAAATTAAGGTGACCAGATCTTAACATTCGGAAAGCGGAACACCATTGACGGGGGGAGGGTCTTCATTAAAAATTTTTCACCTAAGAATACCTACCTTTGATACCTAAATAAATTACTTACCTAAATCATCTGAATAGCTTATTTGTCGACATCACTTATTTAACTAACATGCAGTACGAAGTGTATCGTATGAGAGACAGTTACAAAACTCAATATGCGAAGGCGTTAATTCGTGGGCGACCAACAACCTCTTTATACCCTGACTCTTCTCTCTAAAATTCCCCTACGTTTCAAATTTTTGTAAAAGATGAAATTCCTTTACAACAATGTTCCAAATGTTGCTAGATCACTAATGGAACATGTCGCCATAAGAATAAAATCTTTAGAAGTATAACACAAAGTGTTCTCTTCATTTACAGCTACAAATTGTTTTCGTCGTTTCCAATGCCAAAAAATGCTATTTTTCATTAAGTCCAAACAACGGTGGTCGTATTCAAACAACTGATCAAGGAGAACTTTTATAAGCAGTTCCTTATAATCTGCTCTCAGCAATTACTTTTATTATTAAAGTTTAGCATTATATAATTTACAAAAATAATATAAATCTCATATTCTGGTGAAATAACTACATGGAAGCCGAAAACCGTATATTCCCATTCCGTTCCCTAGCTTGTCGTGCATTCTTTTCTAAAAATTGGGACTTTCTTAAGACCCCGTGAGACGCGGTATAAAATGTTAAAAATCGGGACTGTCACGTTAAAAGCGAGACGTCTGGTCACCTTATTCTAAATGCTACGTTATCACTGGAACTTAACCGAAAATAAAATATGAAAATCCTGAAAGCAAAGTAGGATCAAAACTCAAAATTTAATTCCATAAAAGTAATAGGATTATCATGATTATCTTGTTACAAAAGAGAGAGGGAGGCTGAACTAATAATAAAATGTTGTAATAGAAATATAAGTTTTTACCAAGTACTTTTATAAGCTGATTAAATGTTTCTGTACTTTGAATGTTTTATTACTCACGATTTTCAAACTTATGAATAATTTATACTTCGTACTCTGTCTAATTTCCAATTCGAAAAGCTTGTTAATGTAAAAACACATGAGTATGAAAAGCTTGATGTATTTCACTTAAAATGCAATAAGTACGAAATAAGAAAACCTTTTTTTATTATTTAAACCCGGAATTTCTTGGTAAATGAAATGAGCCATCAAACCGGAGCTGAAATCAGAACATATTACACTCGCTTCATGTTGCTTGTCATTGAAGACCATTTCTTTTTAATCTTTCCCATCTCATAAGCCGGCGTAAATCATCGATGAAGAAACCTAAATCTATGTTTAATACCAAACTACTGAGTGTGCAATCAATCATTTCTGTTAGTTACTTTCCGTAAGAGGTTTTCGGTTTCTCATCAGACAATCCGGAGCCAAATTCGTTCTGGTAATATATGAATGGACTCCATTATCTTTTTTTGTAGATTTGGTTGATGGAATGTGTTTCCTTCGTTGAAAATTTAACTGATAGTTTAATATGCGGTCTTCTTGACTTATAAACTTTTAGTGGGAATGGTGCTCAGTCATATCCAAATATATAAGACGAATATATGATTTTCAGCAGCAATTTTATCAAGGAGGATTAAAAAACTGAAATTCAAATACAAAAATTTAATTCAGGAAGATGAATCCTGGTCTCATTGACGGCGACAATTCGACTCCAAAGGACAACATCTCGACGTGGCTGCTGTCAAATTTTGATTTGATAGCAAATGGCTGCAAAGTCAAAATTAACTTATGAATCAGTGTCAAATTTGTTTTCGTGCCATTTAACTGGTGTCAGCGTACAATGGCACCACAAACTTACTTTGCGACTTCAAAAACTGATGCATATTGAATCACCTTCTTATTCTTCTATTAATAGTATCAGTGGCGTAGCGAGAAATTTTTCACAGGAGGAAAGTGGAGGGGTTTCTCTCTCTACAACTCACATCTCAAAATTAATTTCAAACTTCATTGTTTATTTTCAAGGATAAAAGAGTGTTTATTTTTTTTTTTGCGGGATATCAAATTTTTATCTTTCCTGAAAAAATAAAAATTCAGTGTATAAAAGTTTCAGTTTAAAAACTTCAGTATATAGTAATCCTTATAGGAAGGGGTTACAAACTTCATATTCCCCTTTCCTATTGCTATACCACTGCTGGGCGATGAAACATTACATATTTATCCAATAAGCTCATAATTTTTGTTTTAGGAATTTCTCCCAAACGATAATTACCGCTGAAGTTAATACGTTCAACAGTTTTTGAAAAACTCAGTTCTTCATAGAATCATTTAAAGCTAAAAATCATGTTTTTGTGCGTAGCTTCAAAGTAGGAGAGGAAGACAAATATATTTTAAAGAAAAACAATACACAAAAATTACCAAATTGTTAAAGTGCTTTATTGACTATTTTGACTTTTTGAAATTCTTGAATAAAATTAAATTTTGAAAAAGTTTGGAATTAAAAAATTGGACCACATATTAAACATTCATTTATATTTTCCGATGTTTGTATAGGGCAAAATGGAAACACAATTTCGTTGAGATAGATGATGGTTTTGACACTGACTCAAAACGATATGAAAAAAAATTATTACTATTTTTCCCGTAAGTGGTCTTTCACTTTTCCGAAATCATCTATATTATGAAATCATCAAATAAGTGAGGCAAAGCATGATTCTATGTACGGCCGAAAAGAATACTTTGATTTGGTTTCAAATTTCGGGTCTACATTTACAGTTATATAATTGAAAACTGAAGATGTTTTGGAATTTGTGGCCGATTGTATTTATAAAAAACATGAATGTAAACAAAATCGTAATGGAGAAGCGTGCCAAATGAACAAAAACCTTCGACTAATAGAAGTTTTCATTATGATTCTGATAAAAGAAAGGCGACATTATAGCCGAGGAATTAATTGAGGAAATAGCAAAAGATTCTTTTACGTTGAAGGGAAAAAAACTTTCAAATTTCTGTGACTCTGCCATTAACTAAAGCCTGTGTATTGAAAGTGTCAAACAACAGCAAAAAATTAGAAGATTTAAAACGAGCTCAAGATAGCATTCTAGAAGAACCTAAACCTTTCTATAGCGAAACAGTTTTGTTTAGCAACTGCACAAGTTGAAGATAATCCAGAATGAGAATGATGGAGAATATGATTATGAACCTTAATGATTGAAAAAGATACAAATGTTAATGTTTGAGTAACATCTTCATTAATTAGGATTAAAACCTGATTAGTATATAACAGTTTTGTTCAATTTAATACCATTTAGCTTGGTTTCTTGCTAAAGCTGCTTAAGTCAAATATTATTTTATATAGAAAAAAAATCATGTACTGTTTATAAACTTTAAAGTTAAACACCGTATTCGGTCCAAAAAGTATTTGAAAACTTGGGTACTTTTTCATTATACAATTTTTATTGATTCCCGAAAAGTTCTGATTGTGTGACTCATGTAGTTTTTGAAGTGAACGATTAAAATATGTTTGATGATTAAACTAATGACTGAGTTCATAATCTAATTTTTCATCAACTTCTGTTCAAATCTAAGCATATTTGGCGCAAATTAACCAATATAAATACATTGTTTCTAGATATTTTAGGCTGCAGTAGCCAGGTGATTAAAAGCCTGAGTTGTTTTCGTCAAGCTGTAGGTTCGAAACCTGAGCTTCTATAGATCCGTCATGTTAAGGGGCTTATGCTTCTTAAACATAGGGGTATTCAAGTCCCCTCTTAAGAATGGTATGGAAGTTAAGTGAGATGGAGGAGGAGGAGGTATATTGTCCTCATCTCATCACCGTAGCTGAAAAATATGGGTCCGCCACCAATAATCCTCGTATTGGTTCTCAATGTGACCAATACGAAGTCCATCAAGAATTTGAATGAATGTTTAGCGCATAATATTTCAAATTATTTTAGCTTGTCTTGGTAACTTCTGAGAAAAATGACAACACGTTAAATGCCTCAATTTCCAATAATCTTTACTAATTTTCAAATTATTCTGTTCTGCTTAGGAAAGGATTTCAGAAACATTTTAATTTAAATTTATATCTACACTCCCAATTTTCACAATTAAAATCTTTCTAACATTATACAACTGAAAAAGTGGTACTATTGGTATGAGAAAAGTGGTATGAGAGATATTTTTAAAGTGCATATTTGTAAGAATATTATGGAAAGTATGCATGTAATGATAAAATTTTAAACTTAAAAAAATCATGATACAAAAGGATCAAAATAAAATCCAATATAAGTTTTGTAAAAAAATACTTGTCCTCTCTTGACTGTGACTTATAATTGTGAGATTAGTTGTCAATAACCTCTGTGTTGCTTCTAAATGTGACGAATAACTAAATGGGTAAATAGATCTATGTGCATAGTTTAAACCTCCTTAAGGTTTTACCATCTTTTCGTGAATATAGGCATCATGAACTCGAGGTAGTTTAGTGCTCTTTTTCCCCATGGGGTTTGCTTCTTTGATAAACAAGTGTGACGAGCCCCCAAAATAGTCTAGCGACCGTTCTCTATTTTAGACTTTTCTCCTTGAGAACCAATTTTTCCCATTTATTCTAACACCTATACCGCAGATCCATATTGTTTTGCGCAGTATTCTCGGATTTCACTCTAGTTCCATAACCCCAGCTTTAACTTTATCACATAGTTTTGTGAGTGTGTATTAACGCCGCACTGAGAAGCAACAAAAGGGCTATTGGTACGGACCTCTAATTTTGAACATCGGTGAAGTGAGGATTGCACCTGAGCTGACACCTCCGCATCCAAAATTCCACATCACGCCAACAGAAGAATATGGCACCTCTACAGATTTAACATGAATCAATCCCTCTACACGGTGATCCTTAATCAGCATCACGACTCAAACCTACGACTAGACGAAAGTCACCGATCGCGACCATGACCATTCAGCTACCGAGGCCTTATTCGCATAAGTACGAGGGGTATCGTAAAGTTTTGATTATTTTCTAAGAAATAAATGAAATATCTAAGTAAAATTTATTCAGCATATTGATTAATTCTTATGTACATATTGTTGTTTATTACTGCTAATAATGTAGATTTATTTGACTTCAGGAAACCATAGATTGGTATCCCGCAGTATCGTTATGTTAGAATTATTATCCCATAATATCTTTGAGATGGAATTATTATCCCACAATAGCATTAAGATGGAATTATTATCCCGCGATATGGTAAAGTTTTGATTATTTTCAAGAATAATTAAGATAAAAATTTAAATTTTATTGATTATCCTTAAGACTTCTTCACAAAGTCTCTTTCACAGAATTATGCATTATTCTCAGCGTTTCTTGACCTCTCGAAGGCCGTCATTTTAGAACTCGGCAGATTGAAATCTATCTTCTACATTATTAAATTACTTCAATCTATGGCTTCTTGAAACCAAACAAACCGACATTAATAGATGTAATTTAGGACATGGTACTTAAAGATATATTAATATCCGGCATAAGTTTTACAACGAATTGTCTCGGTTATTTCTTAGACTCTATTTTTTGCGTGTTTCGGATAACAATCTATGTGTTTTAGTGCGTTCGCTACAATCCAACTATTATTTTTATCTCCGTGATTTTATGTCTTTTTACGTATTCTATTAACACGTTTATCGTCTTAACTTTACGCAACATATTATTACATTACCCATATCAATACCTGATACCTCTCTTGGCATTTCCTATCATCGCTTTATTCACAGTCATACGATCCTTTGCTTAATAGCCAAGTCAGAAGTAAGCCGTAATATCTCACTATTTCTCATGATATCAATATAGTTTTCTGAACTTCTATGGCTGAATACTATTTTTAGCTCCTCTTTAGTTATTTGAGCGTCAGCAATCATTATTATTGCTCATGATCTCGACAGATCCGCTCGACCGAGAAAGAAGTCGTTTTCTTGAGATAAAATTTCTGCTTCGTAGATTGTCGTTAGAGATGAAGATCTTTCTGGAGGCGGATATAAATATGCATTTGTTGACATTTTGATAAAGTGGAATGACATTAAGATATGAATTATATAGAAGACTTACGGATTAGTATAAAATTCGCATTTATAAATTACCTTTTTTGCTTGACATTTTTGAAAAACTTGAGCAACATGATAGATTCAAAGATAGATTTATAGACAAACGAATGCGGGCTTTATTTTTGTTGTCGCATTAGAAGTTTTATAACATTACTTAACGGAACGAACTGATGAAATCGCAGACAGAATTGTGTTGTTGAGAATCAGTTTCCTGAGTTAGAAAATGTTGTTTATCACTTCTTTAAAACAATATTTTTCAGCTTTTTTACAAGAGTTTAATTACCTTGCTTTCATATGTATGTATATGCATTTTTAGTGAGCAAAATCCATGTTTTTTCCCCCGAAATCGACAAGTGTTTGTATGGTTTTTGCACCACCCGGAGCACATAAGTGTGGGCTTATGTTCGTGTCGATCATTAAAGCTTATGTTTTAAATTTTGATTAGTCAAGTCAAGATAAAAGGTTCTGTCGACACGACACCCCAAACTTTTCGAGCGTAATGTTCTTGCGTTTCGAGCCTATGAAGTTCCTCCTTTTTAACTCTCAAATCCAGTTTATCGCTCTTAATTGTATGGAATAAAATGCATTCGAAACAATAAAAATAAATTTTACCTTGTGATTACTCGTTACTTCCTTTTTTTAACCTTCGTAAGTTTTTTAAGAATTTATTAATGAGATGTAAAAAATCTCAAAGACATTATTATTGATTTCAAGGTCATGAATCGATGCATTATTTTTTTTTACAAAATGGCGATGAGTAATTTTTTTCGCTCTGAGAATGGAGTGGCAGGCAAAAAAAAGGCTGGGATCCTTTAATCTATTTTTCCTCGTGACCTTGGCGGTTCGCGATTGATTCTTCCTTTTCCACTTATTGCAGGAAGTTTAGTGTGAAAATAATTTCAACGAGCGGATCACAAGTGTATATGCGTCTTTGGACAATTTTATTTTTATCAAATATTGAAGACTTAATAATTTCATACGTTCAAAGTCGCTCAACTTTCTTTCTCATATTTGTTCAAATTATATCAAAAGCAAAATTCAAATCACATTTAAGCCGCCTAATGCAGAAATATAGAAAAAACATTTAACTCCCTTGGATGTTGTTGGGACTTAATCCTTAATTCTTGGAAAGCACTTCTATGTTTTCTGTTACAAAGCCTAACTCACGTATTATTAAAGGCTGAGACTGTCGTTTTGTTTCACAATTTGAATCGAAAAGATAATGGGTTTGTGATGTAAAATGAGAGTTGGCTGCAGCTTAAGAAAAGTAAAAGAGTTACATTACTTAAACAGAGAAAATAAGATTATACAAATTACAACTAAATATTACTTAAGGTAGAAATTCTTCTAATATCGTCATTAGGAAAGTTGAATCATTGTAAAAGCTACAGCATTCGATTAAGTGGAAATTTCCTCTCTCTCTCTCTCTCTCTCTATATATATATATATATACAAAGAAAAATAATATAATTCATTGGTGCTTACATATAGTATTGAAAATATTTTGTTTATAAGTCATGCCATAATGAAAAAAAATTAAAATTAAAAGTGACAAATTTATTTTTGTTCATACGAGATGGAAAAAGATGCAAATACATTAGAAATAGTGGCAGACGACACATGTACACTCACACTGGTTATCAGGTAAAATGATTAGCATATCCATGTTTCTTTTGACAGGAAGTTAATTTCAGGATTATATGAAGCACATGATTACAGAAGTAGGGATCTTTAGATATTTTACATGGAGCCTTAGTCGAGGGCAGAGAAATACCCTTGGAAGAAGCGTGATTGCATAAATTAAAGATTAAAATAAATGGGTTCATGAAATAACAAGGAACACATTAATATATATATATATATATATATATATATATATATATATATATATATATATGTAACAAAAAAAACAGCTCACCAAGAAATAGTTGCCCGATTGGCATGAAATTGCGTATGCAAAGACATTGGGACCGAACATGCAATTGATTAAATTTTAAAGTCTAATGTATGAATAATGGGAGGCGCATTCAGCAGGCGTACATAAGGAACGATTCTCAATTGGATGTCAAAGTTTCGATTGCATTTCGCCTGTGGATATCTTACGTCAGCTGTAACAATGCCTTGCGGAAGGATTCGTGCACATAACGTGCGGATGTCTCAGTTTGAAAGAGGTCGTGCTATTGGAATGAAAGAGGCTGGTTGGACGATTCGAACAGTCGCTAAATATCTGATTCGAAGCAATGTGGCGTTTAGACGATTCTGGTAAGAGTGGATCAAAATAATGGCAGATATCAGCGTCGAAACAGCAGCGGTCGATCGAGGACTACAACAGAACGGGACGACAGAGAGATTGTGAGAGCTACTGTTACAGCGCCGGATTCGTCGTTATCAACTATCCACAGTGAGGCCTGCACACATGTGTCCAACATGACACTCAGCAGATGACTGATAGAGCGGAATTTACGTTTGCGTTGACCGTTACTCCACTTACTTCTTACACCTGTACGTATACCGTCAAATCCGATTACAGTGGTGTCGATCTCGATCAACTTGGAACTGCGCTAACTAGGAACGTATAGTCTTTAAAGACGAGTCACGTTTCCAACTATATCCTGACGAGAACCGTAAAAGTGTCTGGAGACGTCCGAAACAGTGTAGGATTCCTACTTTTACTATCGCCCACCACATATGCCTACAACAGGGATTTATGATCTGAGATGCCATCTGCTTTGATAGACGGACTTCTTTGGTAGTCATTTCTACACACTAACAGCACAGCAGTACTCCGATGACATTCTACGACGGATTGTATTACCTTTCGTTTTGCGGCATACAGGACGTACTTTTCAACCAGATAACGCCCAGCCGCACACGGCACGTGTTGCTATGAATTATCTGTAAGCTTTCCTTACACTTCCTTGGCTAGCTAGTTCGCCTGATCTCTCTTCCATAGAGCGCATTTGCAACGATTTGGAAAGGCGATTGCAACCATCCCGGAAGGTTGACGATTTAGATAAACAGCTGGAGACAATTTGGTTCGAAATTCCACATGACACCATCCAGGAACTTTATCAGTCTATGCCACTCCAGGAGACAGTTTGCATCCAAGTCAAAGGTGGACTTACGCCTTATTGACTTCCTCTGTTTGTAACGGCCAAACTGTGAAGTAAATCATTCCATTGCTCTGAAATTATAATCGTATATTTTTCTATGTTTGTTCTGCACATTCAACAACTTTTATCGCAATCAGAGAACTCCTTTCTCCTCCGCCTCTCTCTCTGCATATATATATATATATATATAAATAGTGTAATTTAAAACATCAATTTCCTTGTGTCGTTAGCAAACAAAAACTCTGTTAAGTATTACAACAGAAAATGAAGCTCACTTAAACTCACTGCGTGTTTTCGTAAACAACTTTCAGAAATGAGGTTGTGCTTTGTGGAAGAAATAGAATCAATACAAGGAAATAAAATAATTCTTTTAAAAAGAAGTAACTTAAAATGAGACAAATATCAAACATTGCATTATATTTGCCCTTAGATTTCTTTTTGGAATTTCGAAAGTTTCTTGTTAGGCTAATCAAATGCTAGAGAAATAAAGTATGTACTTTGACAATATGTACAATTATTTCAACGCTAAACTTAAATGAATGCATAGAATAGAAAAAATTATGTTTAGAAAACTTTAATTTCATCCTGATTAAGGAAATTATAGGAAATATGAATTCATTTTACACAAAGTTTAAAAAATGCATTCCCCCCTTTTAAATTCAAATGAATGAAAGTCGCATTTTAATATTGAAATATTTGCTTATTTGCGTATCTCTTTATGGAAAAAAAAATCTCATTTTTAACGTAAATATGTAAGAGCAATTAATATTCAATGGTTGTATTTGCACTTACCTTTACGTACATCTAGCATAAAATCTACTGCAATTATAAATTTAATTGGTCGAGGATTTCGTTGAGGTTTTGTTATTACTAAGAAATAATCAAGATACATCTGATGAACTTATCCTACATATAAATTAATACTTATATACTTAATGTTGTAAATTACAGCTATTGATGGTGTTTTGTTTTGATCCGGGAAGCCGTAGATTGAAGTAATTAGTAGTATGAAGGACATAGAATTCAATCCCCCAAGTTTTACAACGACAACCTTCGAAAGGCCAATAACTATTGGAAGAAATGTAAAACATTCGATGGTGACTTAGTAGATAAGTATTAAGAATGATAAGTGTAAAAATTAAGTTTCTATTTTAATTATCTTAGTAAATTTTTTTGAAGTTTAAGACTGAAAAATAGAAAATAATATGTAATTAATAAAACATTTCTATGTGGCAAAAGAGTAAATAGGGAGGAAAGTAAAAAGCAATTTTTTCTTCAGCTAGTAAGAAAATAAATGAAAATGATCTAAAATGACAGTTTATCATTATCATAAATAAAAAAAGTGAACAAAATTTCATTTTTCCTGAAAATGTTTGACTTAAAGCTATAAATTATAAATATTTGATAAATATTTATTATTAAACTGTAAATTATATTATTGTGCGCACTCCAACTGTGTATTAGTGTAACTTATAATCGCATACATCCCAATAATTTTAAGTCAAAAATTTTCAGCTGGATTGGGAAATCTTCCCTTTTTTCATTTATGATGATGATAAACTATCATTTTTCAATACAATTTTACTTCATTTCTTATTGGCTGATGAAAAAAAAAAATTATTTTTAACTTTTTAGTTTTTTTTTTTTTTTTTTTACTCTTTTGCCACGTAGAACTGTCAGTTTTTTTTAAAAAAAGTTTGCATACTTTTTAAAATTTTGTTCTAAGTTTTTTTATTTACAATTTTACTCTGTTTACATCTACTACCGATTTGTATCTCGTTATTTTAATTATTTCTATCAGTATAAATGTATACTGAAAAACAATATTTTGTATTTATTTCTTTCACAATTCGTAATTTCTATAATTTCAATAAATATTAGCATTAAACACTGAAAAAAAAGAAATACGTATGAATAATCCTTGATAAATTTATTAACAGTATTTTGACGCCATGAATTTTTTTCAAATAAGTCTCATAGCTAATGCTTATTAACCGCTGAATGTCCTGTGAGGTAGTGGATTAGAAAAAAAAGATATAATGTGTTACTTTTTAATTTTTTTGTCTCATGTAACAATAATTTGGTCCATTCACTATCCAGAAAAATAAAAATATATATATTGTTTTCTATAAGTGAACTCTTAAGAAAAGTGTATTTACGAGCATACAGTTTGTCTAGGAAAGTTTGGAAACAACCAGGAAATAATTTACTATTCATTCGATCATCACTGAGTTAAGAGGGAATTTAACGAAATACTAGGGACAAAACCTACCATTTTCTTTGTTTCACTTCAATGGCTGCTTCAATACCCAACGATAAATACAATAAAACCTAGTTAAGTCGAAACCGTTTAATTTGGGTATCCGGATAATTCGGATTGGTCTGCACAAAGAATTTTTTGTTTTAAATTTGAGATGCTTTTTGCAGATTTCGGTAATAATATTTATTTGTTTCATCCATATATTTCAAAATACTATTTATCTCTTAACTATGAATATATCAAAGAAAAGGAAGGGGGGGGGGTTAAAAATATTCTTTGTAAACTCAAAAAATCTAAGGTACACTTCTCATCATCAGATACAAATGCCTTACAGGGCAACATTGACTAATTGGAAAATTCATGAGGACTTTAAGTGCACCTCTTTTATTTCTCAGTGACCGAGGTAGCCTAGAAGTAATGGTTGTGGACGCGTGGCCAGCGTTTACTTTGAGTCGTGGGTTCGAACCTTGATGCAACAAAAGATCCACCGTATGGCGAGGCTGAAACTTGTTAAATCTGTCGAGATCCAATGCCCTCCCCCCACCCGTAATGTGGTATGAAAGTTGAGAGAAGGAGGTGTCAGCTCGAGTGTCGACCTCGTGACTTGATTGGGGTTTAAAATTACTAGGTCCGTCGCCAATAGCCCCCGTGTTGCTTCTTAGTGAGACGTTAATAAATAATGACAATCACTATTGATTCTCAAAGTAGATGTCATTATCTTTTGTAAATATTATTTACTCTCGATTTGCTTGATGTAAATATGATTTTCTACATACATTTTTTGGTGTATTTCATTTTTTTTTCGCATTTTAAGGTTAATCCGAACTGGCTCTAGTCCCAAAGAATTAGACTCAGTGATAATGTACTGCAAACCCATTTTAGCCTTCCTTAAATAAAATGTTGATTTTGAATACAAAATACTGTCAAAATAGGGCTTTAAGCGTAATATAAAAGAGGAGGATTTCTAAACTCTTTGATCCTGCCCGGAAATTGAACCATTTAAAAATTTGGAACGTTGGATTATTCGCCAGCCTTCCGTTATCTAACATTTGGGCAAACTTTATTATTTTATAATTAAATTTCCAACCCTTCCCAGTTGAATAGAACGTAATCCAAAGAAATTAAATGAAGGTTTGAAGAATAATGAATTGATTTGATATAAAAGCTAAATAGAATTGAAAGTAATAGTGGAAAGTTGATAGAGAACAGTCGTAGATATTTGCTTGTTAGAAATTGGCGTGATTGTAATAGCTGATCTTGCATGATTAAAATCGAATGGAAGTGATTCATGATTTGGGTAAGTTGAAAAGGCGTTCGAACATTCACTATTTTAGAAGTGGCTCATTCGAAATAAGTGCATTGGTTAGTTAAAACTTAACTGTTTAATTCGAAACTAGAATTCAAACGCATTGAAGAAAAGTAAATGTAAAGAGAGAGCTTGAATTGATATAATTGTTAATAAAATTATTTATTTGTTTTCTGATAGACCTTCATTAAATTGTGAACTTGTTGTGGCACCGCAATCATTAAGGTTTAGAGGATGTCAACCGAAATAAATTATGAAAGGGAGTTACAAATTTTTCTGTAAATTTGGGGCAAAAACAGTTTTTAGATTAAATGCAGTATGCGATTTAGTTTGGACAAGATGAGCAATATTCGTAATGTATACATCGCAAATGCAAGTGTATTTATCCTAAAACTGTAGAAAATAATAATTGGGATGGGGAGAGAGAAGTGCTGCATTTTACGCACGTACAAACACTAAGAGCATAAATAGATTTATTAAAATGTATTAGTTCTCTGAAATAACTCCACATAAATCCTTACTACGAGATTCTGTGATTTTTTTAATATTTTGTTATATCAATAACAATCAGTAATAAAAGCCATAAGACTAAAGTAATTAAGTTAAGATAATTAATCAAAATAATTTTCGAGGATAAAAATAGGATCATCTCTTGAATGCTGCACGAAAGCAAGTACAAAGGTTTAACACTAACCTACAAATATGTGGTTCTGTGTGAGGTTTTCACTAACCGTAGGAACATTTTTATCTGAATTGCATAAAATTACAACTACTTGCCAACAAAATGAAACGCGCCTGGGAAATTTGATGCAAATAAGAAGTGTAATAGATTTAATTAGGGATTTTGATATGCTTGCGAAACAGAATTGAAAGAAACGGAGTTGGTGACAGATCATAACGACAGGCTGATGAATGTTTGTAAATTGGATTAATTTATTATAATTAAGCGTTTGAACTGAAATTGGTTATAAGTTACTCCTAGTTAGAGTAATAGGAATCAGATCTGCTGAATGCAAGAAGTATCTCTCTCGGTGGGAGTGAGCTGCTATTCTAAGACTTTATTGTTTTATAAAAAGGAAGGATTAAAGTAAGTTAAGAAGGTTTAAAAAGGGAGTGACCTTGTATATTTTGGGGAGATAGATCATAAACTGTGAAGTGTCTTTTTTCTGACATCTCTTCAACTGGATTTGCGGACTTATTGACTTCTTAATTACACATTAAGATCTCTGCGTAATTTAATAATGAAGACCAGACACTACAAGTTCCCTCTTACAAATCAAGTCATCGTATACTCAAAATGTTCATGCAAATTCTTATGCTGAAAAAGATGTTGAAATATCCCCGTAACTTTCAAGCGTGTGAATGACTTATCCATACAGGAAACAGGTTATCAATAATGTATAACATCCACCATCTAACTGTTCCAGTTGGAAAGGGAGTGATCAAGGACTCGGTATCGGTGTTTAAGACTCCCAGTTCGGCCATTGTTAGAGATCCCAAAATAAGTAACAACAGGATTATTATTACCGTATATAATATCAAGAAAGGTCACGAGATATCGCCCTGATCACCAAGCTAAGTTTATTGGAAGCCAAAGTTGTGAGAAGTGTATCATCCGGTAATATTTGGACCTTTTTCTGAGCTAAAATACGATGGTTGGCTTATGTACAGATCCGTTAGCTCAAAAAGATATAGGTACTTTCCCATAAGCCGAACGCTAGCGATAAATCGCCAAATACATATCGTTTATATTTTTTTTGTTTATATATCTTATGGAGAAAAGAATCATAAAATAAATTATCATTCTTTTTAAGAAAATGAGTTGTTTTATTTCAGAAATTGTTTATTTTGTTGGTTTGTTGAGTCATGGCCCACACGAAAAGTCTGATGTTGCCAAAATTTTCTTCAACTAACGGAAAAGTACCAAAACGTAAACTAGAAATAATAATAATAATAGTACATCGTAGATAACGCACTCTTAAAAATACAGTAGAAGATGAATATTACTTTAATCTTCTAACTTACCGGTTTGTTGTTTCGAATGTAACCTTTATGCAACAAAAAAAATCATATGAATACTTTATCTGTTTTCTATTTTGGTTAAAATATGAGGCATGAACTTAGGAAAGTTTTTAGGGGCAAAAATTAAAATCGATTTGTTGATTTCATTTTAACAGGTCATAACGTTCGTGTTCTGCACGTTTCTTAGCTCGTCTTTTTCGTTCTAATTCTCGATGCTTTTCTTTGCCTTTAGATCTTTGTTTATTCGTTCACATAGATTTTCACTTTCCTTTCAAAACTTCTTTTGGAGACAATTTTGTGCGACCCATGTATTAGAACCATCCGAAATTTTATCGAAATATCTGCTAATAGTAATAACTGTTAAGTTCTCGATTAATTAAAAATAATGAAAAAGAATAATAATTAGCATAAAGTAAGCATGCTTCCAAACGCCAGACTCCACAGAAGCAATTACTGCCAAGGAAAAAATACCTTTAAGTTATTAATGCTTTTGAACTTTCACAAGTAAAACATTCTAGAGTACAAAAACTTTGACAATGTTAACAATAAAAACAGAAGATTCTGTCATAAAAATCAATGATTAAATTAAAATAAGAGCAAACGATAATTTTTTTTAAAGAAGTCAATAATATTCTGTTCGGATATTGATATAAATATATTGTTTTCATCGAGTCGTAGATTCGACCCCGCCATGCAGCGGGGCTGATGCACATCAAATCTTCTTGGAGTCCCAAGTTCTCTCCTGGCGTGGTGTTAGGAGAGAGGGGTTCCAGCTCAAGTGTCGTCCTCGTCACTTGACCTAGGTTCAAAATTACGAGGTCCGTCGCCAATAGCCCTCGTGTTGCTTCTAGTGCGACGTTAACAAAAACTAATCTAAATCTGAAATTCCTGGCTTGGTGAGGAAGTTTGGAGAGGGAAGTGCCAGCTCAGGTGTCGTCCTAATCATTTGATCCAGGTTCAAAATTACGAGGTCCGTCTCCAACAGCACTCATGTTTCTTCTTAGTGCTACGTTAATAAACAAATGGAATCACATACGTTTTTGAAAATACATTTCTCTTTCCTTCCAAGATTAAAGCAACTGTACGAAGTGAAAGAGCATGGTTCCTAATTAAATTAAACTTAGAGATGTTATTCGTGTGAAAATTCTTCTCCAGTTCCACTCCCCAGAGCGGAATTCACTTGTATTGACTTTGACAGTAAAAGTTGCGATACATTCTCATAACTGTCCTCGAATCTCATTATGAAGCTTCTCTCTCGTCGCCGATGATATAAGTTTTCACACGACTTAGCCAATTCAAGTGTGGAGGTAAAAATATCTTCGGGTAGAATTAGAGCATTCTCGCGCACGGACAGTTACAGTCGCTTTTCCAGTGAATTCACCTTCGATAGCGGCAGTCGGACTTGGGGGTGTTTAATTATGATTAGTTGAGCGTTAAAATGAACGAGTTTTAAAAAGGAAGTTATTCGTAAATGGTATGGCTGATGGTGGATTTATATCTTACAGTTATATATTGAAAATTAATTTAAAAAATGTGTGAACTTTTTAATATTTAATTCTGAGTGTTATCTAAATGTAAGAAATTTTTTACTGACAGTTCTAACTCCTAAGATTATGTTGAAAATTGCTAAACATTATGTTGAAAATTGCTAAACATTATGTTTTTCTATTACATTTATTTAAGATTAAATGTTTTTTGAGAAAATACTTAAAAACGGTTTGTTATATTTTATTTTATGCTGTAATGGATTTTTGTTTACAAGAATGGAAATGTTCTGGTGTTTGCTTTTAATTCGATTGATTCATATTAACTTAATCTGTTCTAACTTTTCTGATTCTTCCAGCCAGCCCAGATGCATTTTCGAATATTTATGTAATTATGTTAAAATGGGAATGAGCTGCATGTTATAATACAAGGCGTTTACAAAACAATATCCGATCTTTGAAGAGCTACTGTTACGAAACTAACGAATTTAAAACCTTGTGTACAAATTAAATAAAATATAATAAGTTCTTATTAAATTACTCGATTAAATATAAGAATTAAAGCGAAGATGAAACGTCGAGAAATGGACAATAGTAAATTTTAACTTCCGATATTAAAATTAAAGGAAACGATAAATTATTAAATTAAATATTATTTCAGCTACATGTAATTAAAATTAAAGGAAGCGATAAATTATTAAATTGAATATTATTTCAGCTACATGTAATTAAAATTAAAGGAAACGATAAATTAGTAAATTGATTATTATATCAATTACATGTAATTAAAGTTATAGCACACAGGATAAATTATTAAATTGAATGTATTTAAACTAAATATAATTAAAATTGCAGCAATGTATAAAAAATTGAAAATTGAAATAGAAATGGCCAAATTTGTATCATTTCCAAGTAAATAATACCAATAAAATCGACTTGAGAGGATGATCTCTCGATGAAAGAATGAGCCGAAACTTTTTTTTTACACGGTACAAAACAAACCAACTGTAGACAAATTGCGTTTAATTTCAACCGTTGCTGCAGAAATATATAATCAATGCATCGGTTGACTTTGCATTTGGTATGAAACGTCTCCTCATCGCTTAAGACAAGCTTAGGAATGCGGACTCACCTTTGCCGAACACATGAAGAGCAAAATTGCAAAAATCAATTCTTTGACTTGTATCATTCAAGTACGGGGATCATTCTATAAGTCTTTAGAAAATCCAAAGGATGGCACCCGTATCATCGAAAACGATTCGTTTTTAGTAAGCATCATGGCTCACTAGAAAACTGTCTAAGTCTCAGTTACTCACATTCGTGATCATAACGTCTTTCTACCCTCAAAAATTCTTCGTCATAACTCTTCAAGCCGATGAGATCCTCTTCTACTTCTTTGGAGTAGATTCACAGGAAATAACTCATTGTTTTAATTTTTGCTTGGTTTCGGTGTATAAATATGAATCCATTTATCATCGAAGGTGATAACTCGACGCGGCAACTATGAAATTTTGATTAGACAGCAAATGACAATCAAATCAAAACTAACTTAATAATCAAAGAAAATTCCGTATAACAAATGATATAAATGTGAAGACAAAAAACTAATGAAGGCTTTTTAAATATTTTAAAATATTTTTTAAAGACCGGAAAACTCACAAAAGATTAATTAAAATAGGGGTAAAAATATTTTTGAGAATCGGAAGAAAAAAGTAATTACGCAGAAGCTTTCAATATTTTTTTAGTCTTTCAGATGCATTTTATTGCATTCAATTGGATGAAATAGTAAAACTGTGAGATCGAATGTCGAAATACCATAGGATTAATATTACGTCCACGAAAACAAAAGGGACGGTAGACTGGGAGCCTTAATGACGTTTTTATTCTTATTTTATAGTAAATATAATCCGCTAAAAGGGACTTCATTATCCGTGTTATCTGTGGGTTTGTATCCAAGTCACACATTGACTTCTCATTTGATATAGTATCAAAATGTATTGAGGTAACCTTTTACAGAATTTCATACTGAGATATTAACTTTATATTTTAATTGTCCTACATTTTAATCTCGTCCCACCGATTGACAAAATACGTCTGTATACCCACAGAGTTCCCTTTCGAGCCCTGGCATGTTCATACATGTGTGTCAAAAAATATAATAAATCATTACTATAGCCATGGCTGCTACTTTGGTGAGAGCCTCGCTCTACTGGCGTGCTAATGTGGGCTTTTGGAAACTGTACGTGACAGCCCTTATTTAATTCCACGCGTTTTCTTTTTTTTTTTTTTTTGAGGTCGGGGGAGTTGAGCAGAGGGCTACTCAATAGGAGGAGAGGGCTACTCAAAAGATAAAATGCTTTTCCCGTTGTTATATTAGCCAACACTGTCGAATTGAAAACGGGAATAATACAGAAATTTGAACTGTCACATTGAACATATGAAAAAGTGTGCGGTGAGCTCCTTTGTCGACTGGATGTCCTCCATGTTTATGATAGTAGTCCTAATGAATATTTATAGTTTCATAGTATTTAAAATGTTATTATTATTTTAATTAGTCCAAACATTTTATAACTATTTTTTTTTTATTTTAATAGTAGCTTTCAAATTTGCGGCATTCTTTTGCAAATACCTGTGTTATATATAATGATGTTCCGAGATACAGTCGAAAAGGAAGAATCTTCGTAGATCATTCTATTATAACTAGTTATCTAAGATTTAACCGGGAATGCATCAAAATTAGCCGCGTTGTATTTTCTTATTTTGATAGCCTGTCCTTAGATGCAATTTGGCTTTGCTTCCCCATCTGTTAATTATTTAATATTATAGCATTCTGCTTACCTCTAACTGAGGCTCATTTATTTCCATTTTTTGAGAAAAGGATACAATTTCAAAATATTTGAAAGCTACTTTCGAAAGTAGAATACAACTGCTTTACAACATTGTTTTAAGGATATTTTAAATTGCTTATCTTTTAGTCTTGTTTGCAATTTATAGACTTGCAAAGAAAGCATCAAAAATGTAGTTAAGGATTTAGTTTCCAAAAAAATATACCGTTTAGCAATAATATGTTTTTTTATTTTTATTTTTTCCAGTGTTTCGAAATTTCACATATTACCATCATTTGAGAACTTTAATGGGTAACTGTAAGTGATCTTTAACTCAAAAGAAATGTAATTAAATAACCATGATCATGACTTTCAATACTTTTTGACTTTAAACTCATACGCGTTTGCAGATTCTTTTGCTTTTCAGATAGAATGTTACAAATAGACGTTCCCAAACGTGCTTGGTTTACGAAAACTGGAGTTTCCTTATAGATATAAAAGTGATTTAGTTTGCACATTTTATCCCGTAACTTTTCCTTCACTCGAAAATTTATTGCTCTTCCGAATACCAACTATCACATAGAGAAGGATTAGTACTTACTCACGTATTCAGGAGCTATTATTTCTGTAGTCCTGTATTAGGTATAGAATTACGTGATCTTGCTTTTATGTCCAGCGATGCTCACGTAAGGTTAAGAATGACTCTGCTTCGTGCTAGAAGTTTCACCACCAAATGTCACGATACAAAAGAGTGGTTAAAATTAGGAATTAAAATAAAGTCAATTACATTTGTGTAATACATTTTTGTTACTATACACAAAAAAAGGTAGCTGAAATTTGACTATAATATTAAATAGTGTTTTATGGTACAAAACAACAACAAATCAGGAAAAAAAATTCACTTAATATGCTTTCAATTCCCTATGGAGGTAATTATTATTTGTTCTCTCGATGCTCTGAAACAAAAATGATTTATACTTAAATGGAAATTGATGACAATATACAAATCAAGATAATTTCTGTGTTTAATTTAATTTCACGAAAGTTACAGAACAAAAGGTAAAACTAGTGCCTTCAAACAAAGATACAAGATTTTATTGTCAATTATATAAGCGTGCGTGTTGGTTGTGTATTTAGAGAAAAATACTTTGTAAATGCACGTGCCAATTTTCGTGCCCTTTTCGTGTCTGCATTCGCAGTGACTTTGGAAAAGTTTTTTCCAACACTTTGAGGAATTCAAAAGCAAATATAGTTAAAATGAGAAGTTGGCACTCATATACGCCCAAGAGAGAAATATGCTACTGCCTGCGTATATATCAGATAGAAATAAAGCGCGTGCATGCTATAGGAGTAAATATTATGATGCTGTATAAAGGGGATATTGCAACTGCCTTTAAGGTAGGCGATACATGTGTTTTAAACGACACTTGCATACTGTTCATACTCGTAAGCTGTCTACACTTGCTTACGCCCAAGAGAGAAATGTGCTACCGCCTGCGTATATATCAGATAGAAGTAAATCGAATGAGTGCTTCAAAAGTAAATGTTATGATGCTGTGTAACGGGTAGAATGTAGCTGTCTTTAGAGTAGGTGAGACGTGTGTCTAAAATAAGAATAAATTGAGTGAAATTTAAAAGAGACATATGTCTCAAACTAAAAGCATAATCCATCATTACGAAAAACAATTTTAGTGCGGTTTTTATATTTGTGTGTTTTTCTGACAATTTTTGTGAAAGAAATTTCCAATAAGATACCAAATCGGAAATGAGTAACGTCTAATGCTTGGATAATGGAATGGGTGAAGAATCATTGGGAGATTTGAGGCTGGAGAGTTCTAATTGCATACTTCTAGAGGTTACAATTTAACGTCAAGGGTTCAGTTTAACTTATGGTGGCAGTTAAAGAAACCCATATATATTTAGAAAGAGAAGGCCTAAACAAGGTCGTTCAAGAGCCACGACTACCAACGAATATCGATATCTGCCCATCACAGCGTGATGTAATAAAAATGTAACTTCTTCTCAACTATCTCGTGAACTTTACGCACGCACAGAAATTAAAGTTGAAAAGGTTCATGTTTCCAGAAAACTACACGATAGAGATTTGTTTACAAAAAGACCTGCTTTTGGCTTTCAGTTCGCTTCTGCTCATAGAAAGCTGAAAAACGGAACAAGGAGAGGGAAACAGAACAGCAGCGGAGGTTCCATGGCCTGGGCTGGCATTATGTTAAATAAATGTACATACCTCCAAGTTTTTGACAGAAACTCTATTATGGCTGTGAGGTATTGCGATGTCTTTATATGTGCTTCCTCAATGGTTCAGTCGGCATTGATTTTATTTTTATGAAGAATAATGCTTCTTCACAAAGAGCTCATCTGACCGATACATTACTGAAAAGTGAGGATATTAGTAGGAGGGATTGAATAACTTCTGATCAGTGTCCTGGTCAGAAGTTATTCAATCCCTGCAGCTTTCCCCTGGTGCTAAAGTGGTCGTTTTTCCAAGAGGACATACTACCAACTGTAAGCCCTTATGGGGGAGTTTGCTTCTTTTGGGCTAGATGCATGGGTTGGCCAGCGAGATCTCTAGATAGTAATTCTATAGTGCATAATTAGGATATTCTCTGGAGGACCATTACAGCTACTCGTTCCCTTTTCGGAACCTAAAAAGAGATTTGCTCTGAATTACACGACCATGCGAGTGTACTATAACATTTGTACTATATATATTTTTTGGTATTGTATCTACCTCTATATATCGATACCTAAATCCATTAAATTATGTCCACTATTTATGGAGATACTCTACCAAAAGTCTCTTAATTTTTGACACCAGTATATTTACTGAACTGTTATTCAAGGATATGTAGTGGTGTGGTAGCAGAATCATTATTGTCGCGTGATCAGGGCTGGCATTGTTTCCGTCATTGTTTCCTGATGACATTAAAGATTTATCATTTACTGGATTTGATGCATGTCATGTCTGTTAAGGCTCAAGGTTCTCATATTGGGATGGTGCAGAAGATATCAGTGTGAGGTAGTAATGCAGGCGTCGTCTTAGTCAACTAATTAAAATCCCGAATTGCATCACCAATACCCCTAGTATTGCTTCTTAGTGCAACGTTAATAAAAACGCAATTAATCAATTATGAAGAATTTAAACTGACTGTAACTCTCGAGTCTTTACAGAAAAATGCGATGGATTACAATTGAAATATATTATGAGTTTTTGAAGGACACATATTAAGAAAAATGTGTCTGTCAGGCAAATTTTAAACTTATGCTCAAATCTTCAATATAATTGCTAAAAATATAATCTTTAAATTATAAATGTTTCAATTTGAGATCAGAGAGTGCTTCAGCTATAAATGTTAGAATCAAATTAAGAATTCGAAGTCCCTAATTTCTGTAGAAAACTTCATATTTTTCATTTATATAAGTTGATTTTTATTTCTAATTTTGGGTTTGCACATTAAGAAGTTCTTATCCATTTCATTGATCAATATTTTTTCAAGTACATTTAATACTTACAGATATTATTAGATTAAAATAAAGCCTTCAAAATATAACATGTAATTTCGAAACATAATTTTCAAAAACTTGCATAAAAAGATGACTTAAGACAACGATTAATTTTCTGTTTCTCAATACATCAAAGAAAATATTAAGGTTTTGTTCAAAAATTATAAATTGAAGAAATATTTGAAGGAGTATATTTGTAGAATTTGTAGATTAAGAAATTTACTGTGCATTATAATGTTACGCAATCGTTTGATTGAAGAGAGAAAAAGGCTTTTAATATTACAAAATAGTTTAAAAGGATTGCACTTCCCTTCACTGAAATTTTATAGCCCTTTTAAAGTAGAGGTCATTTGTAAAGAATCATTTAAAAAATTATTCACTATTAAGAGCCTTACATACTAGAATATTTTCCTTTTCCAGCAATAGATAGGCTAGTACTGCGTTTGCAGCTTTAGGGTTTATATTGGTTTTCTTCTCGCTTTATCCTCAAGTGGCCCATCTATGTTAGGAAAGCTCTTTAAGCTAAACACCGCTTTTCTTATGCTCAATTGCCCCTGAGGCTTTCTTACCGGATTGAGCATTACTTTTGCCGATAATCAAAAATATATTGTATATAAAATTAATCAGAAGCTATCGCTTGTTAGAATTAATAAATATCTAAATGAAAAATAAAAACAATCGTTATTGATTAATCTATAATTTATTACGTTTTATTTGGAAGAGAATTTTTTTTCCAAAATGAGAATCCTTATACCATTTATAAATCTTTTGATATTATTTAAATAATATTTTACAGTGATTATTTTCATTTCTATCTTACATTTATAAAAATTGTGCGGCTGTGTTTGCCGGATGTTTTTCCCCCGCCAACTCTTAGACAGATGCGCTATAGCTGAGCCATGTGTTCGAGTCCTGATTCCACTAAACACCCGAGGAGACGATTGTCGAGTGGTCATGGTTGCATTCTCTTCTCCGGCATTGTTTTGTCCAATCATAGATTCGAGTCCTGGCTCCACTAAAACACGCTATATATTGGAATTAAGGTCCAGTAAACCTGGATTAGGATTTAAATTTTGCCTTGTCATTTGATCGAGTTTCCAGATTACGAGGTCCATCTCAAATTATGAGTTCCCCTTTTTGTTGCTTCTTAATGTGATGTCAATAAATAGTAAATCAACTGAAATCCCATGAAGTAACTGGACCAATACACATTAATCTATCAACATGTTAGTGTGATGTGGAAGTTAGGAGAGTGGAATGGCAGCTCAGGTGTCGTCCTTGTCCCATAAACAGGACTCATAATTACGGAGTCTATTACTATGACTCTCGTGTTGCGCCTGCAATGTTAATGAATAATCAGTCTAGGGAAAAAAGTAAATATTTCTGCTTATGTTAAATATTGAGTAGATACGAATGTGTTTATTATTTTACTAAATGATGTTCCTTTATTGGAAGAAATTTTTCATTCTTAATGGCGTAAAATCATGACTAGTAGTACAATTTTTGTTTGTTTGGAAACTAGTTGTTAATAGGCAAATCTCTCGAACATTAATGTTTTATGACAAAATTTCATTAATATTTTATTGACGTTTTTCATTTCAAAGCCTCAATATGTCATATGTAGTAATCCAATCTAATAACTTTTGTCTATTTAATCAAACAACAGATGGTGATATTCGACGAACAGTAAACATTTTTAGGTGTATATTAAAAACAACAATTTCTTTGTTTTAGTATCATTTTTTTTTTCAATTTCTATATTCAGTTACTTATTTGTCCCTGAAATAATGGTGAAACAACAACCCGACCCTGGCATTCTTAGACTTACAAAATAATACAATTAAATACCTCAAAGTTGTGAAATATGCAATAAATTGTAGAAAAATTAATCCTTTGTCATTCGAAAAGAAATATCAATGATATAGATCATCTTCAGAGAAATTTTTTTTTTAAATCAATTGATTATAATAAGTACTTATTGGGGAAATTGTACTTGGGTCTTAAAACACAATCCCGTATCTTAAAAAGCTGTGTCAGATATAAAAGCAACAGAAAGAAAGAAATAATTATGAAAAAACAATACTTTTTAATGTAAAGCAATATCTGATTCTTTCTCTAAATCTGATTAACTTCAATTTTCTCATAGATTATATCTTTTGTATGGCAATAAATAAAACAAAGAAAAAACATTTTCGAATAACTTTTAATCCCGAGATATTAGAAAAAATTGGAGTTTTTTCAGTTTCTTAAATATATTCAATACCTCTCAATGATAAATTTTGTGAAAAATCATTCAGAAAAATTTGGGGAAAACTAATATTTTCTCGAATGTTTGTTTGCAATTCTGTTTCTCTATCTCGTATATTCAAAAACTTAGTACTAAAGAAACTTTAAAAAAAGTTTACAAATCATGACTTGCATATAAATCAGATTTAGGAATAAAAGAATTTTGCATTTTCACAGCACATTTATAGTCACGAATTGATTATATTCAGATCAGTATTCGGTCTATCGTATATTTTGTATAAGCCTGATTTTCCTATCCAGACATGCGTATTCCAACTGTCAAAATACTCATCCGAGAGTAGATCATTTTTTATTTCTGAAATTCTCTCTTCAAAATAACTCCATTCATAAGAAATCAAAATATTTATAGGAATAGGATAAAAGGTTCTGACATTTTTATGGTGCAGTTTGCAGCGTTTTATTTAACCAATTTTAAATTTAAATATCGTTTATGTGCTATATATTCATTATTAATGTATTGATAACTATTTTTGACGCTTATTTGATTTTGTACAGATAAATTCATTTTATTAGTAGTTTATGAGGTGAGAATGCTAATTCATTTGCTAAATACTCTAAAAAGTGTATTTCTTACGCATCATCTTTTCAAAAGGCTTATAATCATCTTTATAAATGAAAAGAAAAATATACTTAAATAATATCGCATTGTTGATTGATTGTTTATTAACGTCGCACTTTGTAACAACACTAGGGTTATCGGCGATGGACTTCATAATTTTGAGTCTTGACGACATATCAGTTAGAACCTCTCTTTCCAAACTTCCACATCACGCTATCGGAGGGATTTAAAGCCCCTGCAGAATTAATGTGAGTAAGCCCTGCTACATGGTGGGTCTTTTGTGGTATCAGAATGTGAACCCATAACTCAATGGAGTCAATACCCACCGCAATCACGCAACCATGACAACTACTCCCCCCCTCGACCAATAAACAATATGGGAAGAAATTAATATAGGAATCAATTAAAATATATCTAATAATATAGGAAGAAATGAACGTAAGAATATGTGGTTAAATTAAAAAAATAATGTATATAAAATACAGGAAGAAAGTTTAAATAATTAAGGAAGAAAAAAATTAGTTAAAATAATTATTTACATTATAATGTTAATAATTTATTTTGAAACATTATTTAGTGCTTTGTGTTTTTATAATTTAAATATATAATTTAGAAAAGTAAATGATTTAATTAAATTAAATTTAACTTTATTTAAATTTTTATAATTTAATTAAATTATCTTTTATTTAAATTCTCAAAATTTTTATATAAAAACGTAGAGGGTTATCGTTTTTCAAATCAATAATAGAAACAAATCGAATAAACTTCGTTTGTTTTCATTGAGCAACGAATTAAAATGGTTCATACAGTTTATTTGATTTCCGTATATCTTATCATTGCTTATATTTATGCATCATTCATTTCGATATACATTTCGAGAAAATAAATATCTGAAACTATATTGCATTCCACAAATACGAAGCAAATGTATATTTAAGCTCAATATTTTTTTAAAACTATAAAGTAGAATTTTTACCGTTTTCAGTGCTTTGTTTTCTCATTTTATAATACAAAAAAAATCTTTTTTCCCAGAAAAAGTAATAATTCTCCATACTCTAATTATTCCTGGAAATTTTATTTAAAATTATTTCAAATCTGCATAACCACTAAACAACTCAAGAGACTACCCGTATAGCAATTATTAATAGCTTTTCAATATTGGTATAATCGAAAACAACATAAAAGTCTAAAATTCCTTCTTAAATGGAAGGGGGGGGGGAAAAGAACATTTCCACCCATCTGCAAACGACTTCGATCTATCACTACTCCGTGATACCTAGAACTGGATGAGAATCCAGTTTACTGGAATTTTTCATTTTTATTATCTTCGGAAGAAATGTTTGATTAAGATAAACGATGTCGTAGAATAATTCCCCACAGATACAGAGTTGTTGTTTCCGAAAGGGTTATATTAATAAATAAAAACAGATGGATTCCTGCAGGATTTGGTGTGCAAAATGTTATTTGTGAGGGGGATTTTGAAGACCTGTCTTTTAGCATTTGCTTGGATGTACGTTACCACCTGTGCGGGAATTCTAAGAAGATGCGGATTGATTTTGTGGTTTCTTTGTCATTTCCTCAGTTGGGATTTTAGAAAATTGATATCTCTCTGTTATAAGCCACGTTAAGGCGTCGTTACAGTTCTGGGAAATGCTAAAAACTATTTGCTTTTTTTCTATCTTTTTTTTTTTTTTTAATGTTTTTGTGAAATGTTGATTCAGACTAAAGTTTGGGTTGGAGATTAGTGAGTTCTGAATCTTGTAGGTCTGAGTCTCGTTTTCATCAGAAGCTGTTTGATGGAAAAATAGAATGTGATGCATGTTAACACAGAATTTGTTAACTCTTTTTACCCAATGAAATTCTGTAATAGTAGATAAGCTTTAGTTGCACATTTCAGAATTAAATTGAAAAGGGGAAATCCACAAAATTACATCCACATAATTAAAGTTGAAGATCTTCAAGATAATTAGATAGAAGATCTTCAAAATAATTGGATAAAAATACAAAAAAAAAAAAAGAAATTCAAATATATTAAATAAAAATTTGAGAGAAAATCTTCAGAAACAACATTTAGACATATTCTGAATTACTTTTATTAGAGAGTATTATAATCCGGATATTAAAATAAACAGATGTTTATTAAAATCAGCTTAACAGAAAAATAAAATACTTCGTAATAAATAAATTATAGATAAAATAATTTTTAAATCTATTGAATATTTCTTAAGCTTCCTTCTAATTCTTTGTAAGATGCTGACATTTTCTTCTTCTTTTTCTTTGATATTTTCTTTCATGCTTTTTTCTCACTTTGTTTTAATTTTAAATATCTTACGTTAAAATTTCATTGTAAATTAACAATACATATTTATTTGCTCTGTATATGAATGTTTATTTTATTTCAAATTTTTTCTTAGGAATGAATTTGTATTGTTTTACATAAATTCAATTGTAAGAAAACGGAATTAATAAATACATCCAAAGATCTTTTCCTTTCTATCACTGTCTAGCAGAAAGCTCAGACAAAAATATAATTCATTAATATTTAAATTAAATTGAAGTCACTTTCTTCCTTAGACAAACTTCTCCGAAAATTTCTAAGAATTTGCTTCCAGAGCAAGAAAATCAGTTCCGAAAAATTAGCCTTCAAAACACTTTCGTGGAACTGTTACGTTATCTAAAACAATCACTTTTAAATGACTAAGGAAGACAAAATTTTATTTTTTTCGAGGTTAAAATTCTTTGAAAAATGGGAAATGATGGTCAATGTTTCCTCCGTGTAAACTGTCAAAGAGAGGCGACTGACTCATGCAGCTTTTCATTGATGTTAATGTCAAGCATCGTAGATCTTTGCACAGTTTATGCGTAAACATGCTTATTTATCTCTCAGAAACCCACCCCACTTAAATACTGTCAACACCAATAGCTCTCCAACGGGATAATTTATTCGTCTAAAAATTATGGATTCCTAATAACAGAAAGTAAAACTTTCTACTCTCGTGTTGAAGTGGTCGAAATTTTTAAGATGAGTCTTTGAAATATTATTTTAATTCTTACATTCTGCAAAATTATAATAGCAGATTTTTTTATGTAATTGAATCGCATGTTATTAGTTGTTAATGGACTATATATAATCAAATTAATGTTTCTTTATATACATATGAATGAAAAAATAAGTCATAAATGAAAAAAAATTCAAATAAAGTTTTCATTAAAGATAGACTAACCGGTATCAAAGTTTTGTTAAAATAGAAAATAATTTACAATGTATCACAGCCTGAAGCTCTTAACTATGATACTTATGTAATTACCGATGAATTACACTCTAAAACTACTCATATATAAAAGTTATTAATGACTGTAGCTTTTATAACTTATATATTGTTTGATTTCAAAAAAATATTTTTAAAACTTTTAGTCCAGCTTCGTTGCTGTGAGGGTGTAGTGGTTAGCGTAACTGACTGCAAGCACTGCGATCGAGGTTCGATTCCCGGTGTTTTCGGCTTTGGTAGCTAGTCATGGGACAACTTAGCCCTTTATCTTTCCAATGTCGATAAATGAGTACACAGTTCGCTTGGGACGTTAACTGGGGGCCCAGCGTTGGGCTAACCTTTTCGATTTGGACTAGCTAGCAACTAGCGCTCAAGGCTCAAAAACTACAGAAAAGGAGATGAGCACCTCCTGATGGGACTTCGTAGATATTAACTTTAATCCATCTTTCAATAAAAGCTAGATATTAAAATATTTCACTCATCTTTATTTAACGCTTTTTAGTCTAGAAACTTAAAACTAAAACACTATTAATTGTATGCAAAATTTCAACTTTATAGGACGTTGTTAGGTACTAGGCCTGGGCCACCAGACCCTCCTCTTTTAATTCTTTCACAGTTTGAGCATACTAAAATATTGCGTTGCCATCAGAGGTATATATGCAAAATTTCAGCTTTATCAGGCGATAAATTCGAGTACTGGATAAACATTTTTCTATACATACATGAACTACATAGCAAGTTAAATAAAAGCTTGAGAAAAAAAGAGCAATTACTCTTAACTAACAATACTTCTTTTACTGTTAGCTGTCTAAAACTTGACTCATCATTCCTTTTCTTTCATGTTATTTAGTAAAACTTGTGGTTAGTAATTCATACTGAATTTAAGAAAGTATTAACGTGGAAAGCAGAATTTAAGAAAAAATATCAATTAAATTAAATTTGCCTCTTTATTTATTATTATTTTTTCCATATTGCGGGAAATATTTCTTAATTCTTCCAGATTTGCGTAATACGAAGAAGAAACAAATAATACTTCTATGCAGTTTTCTGACGAGGGAGAAGGAATAATTGGTAGTTAACCAACAATTTCAAATGAAAGTCTCGGAATCGATTTCGTAATTTTCTTATTTAAGCTACGGTGTCTCATTTCTCTTATACCAATCACTTTTAAAAGGTATTTATCTTACAGATTAAGTACTGATAATCACAAAACGAAAATGGTGGGTTTCGGATCCCATTTAGGACATTTGAAAAAAGAAATTGTTCTTTGCAATGCGTTGCGAAGAAAGTCTTTCGCCACTAAAAGGACCATTTTCTTCGTAAAGCATTAAATAGAGTTGGGTTTAATTTATTATATTACATGATCTTTCACAAAAGCTCTTTTGTAGGCTAATATTAGTAAATCAATCTTGCAATCATTTGAATAAAGGATATTTTTCTTAATTTTTCTTAATTTGTAGAAACCAGCGTATAAAGATGTGTATACACTTGCGAGCTAAATAGTTCGCCAACTACTCAGGAGTTGCCCACGAGCCTCACGTTGAATGATGTTGTTCCCAATTGAAACTAAGAATTCTATTTGAACTGGTCGCAAACACAACTGGAGATGGATCGGCGTGAACAGTGTTAGAAGCAAACACATATAAGAGTTAAGCCGCTCGCGAGCTGCTAAACTGATAAATGTATCCGCACCTTAATAAAGGGCTTTAGGCCCGGTGTGGAAATCTAGAGAATAGGATGCCAAATCAGGTGTTGTCCTTGTCACTTAACCGAGGTTCAAAATTGCGACATCCATCGCCAATATCCCTAATTTTACTTCTCAGTGTCATGTTATTAATCTATCAATCATTTTATAAAAAGCGTTTTGGCCAAAGTTAATGTTCTTTCTTTTGTTTTATAAAGTTTATCGAACACAGTGAAGTTTACTGGCACTTTCATAACGGTGTGATGTCTTCTCAAAAAACTTAAAATACCACAAATATGAAAGATATTTTACCTTTTCCCCCATATATTTTATATAAAGTGAAATAAACGTGTCATTAAATTCCAATTTGCAATGGGACCACTGTAGCCTAGTGATCATTGTCACAAACTCGTGACCGGCGTTGTTTCGTCTAGTCACGGGTTCAAGTCCCGATACTACTAAAGTACCGCTGTTAAGTGGGGCTGATGCATGTTAAATCTGTAGAGGCTCTAAGTCCTCCAAAGTGTGGTGTAGAAATTTCGAGAGGTTCAAAAATAGAAGGTCTACTTCCGATAGCTTCGATTTGCTTCTTAATACGATATTAATAATCAATCAATCAAAATAATTTGCTAAAGCAAACTTTTCTCCGAATAATCGAAATTAGAAGCATGCTAAGATATATCAGCCAAATGGTGTAAGTGTACCCAAAAACAAGCAAATGCGTTGCTCTAGGTTAGAGTAGGAATCTTTTACGTATCCAAAACTAAAAGAAATAAACCATCATAGAGATGCAAGATGGGAATCCTTGAAAAACCTCCAATAACGGGGTGAGGGTGGGGTGAGGAAACGAAACCTGTCGATAACATTGGAAAAAATACGGCAATAAAAAAAAGATGACAAAAAACCAATCAAGTAGGAGAACTATAAAAAAGGGTCCGAAACTTTGAAGAAAAGGTTTATAAAGTGAGGCAACGGTCGTAAAACTGGATCGCTATTTCAAGTTCAAGTAAAGAGGCAGACAAGTAACTCGAACAAGATGCAAAGAAAACAAAATGAGCGGGGGATAATTCACACTTTGAAGGTTTATGGCAAGAGGGGGAGGCGATAAAATGTCACAAATCCCCTGATCGTATAGTGAAGATGCTTATTTGGGGATAAGAGAGAGTCAACAATTTTAATACTTTTTCTTTTTTTGAATTTGAATGTTTGGTTTGTATATGAACCAGCACTTCTCGGAAAATGAAATGTTTCAGTTTGGAATTTTTAAAGGATATTTTTCAAGATCTCGAGGTCAGTGAGATTAGTTGTACGTTCAACCATTCGTTATTGGGCAAATTTTAAGAATTTTATTAAAAAAAAATTCTTTTGTAAGCGATTTACTTAATAATTAAAAATAGTGTTAAAAAAGTGTAAGTGTCGCGCAGGAAATTCATATCGATGTTGGAATTTATATTACCTCTTGATTTTTATTAGTATTTCAATTCGTGGTTATCTTAATTCCTGGTTTCGTAATCATGAACCCTGAATACCGCGAACTAACGACATCCGACTGTATTCATTGCAGTAGAAATGCAGATAGGATTGATATTGTTTTTGCTGCAATGATAATGAAATAGTTACTAAGAGTTTAATATCTCACATCATGTTACTGTTGATAGAAATTAATGAAAACTGTTTGCTTCTGTTTAGCTAATATGTTTTGTAAAGTAATATGACCAAAAAGTTTTTATTTGCTTATCTTGAAAATCTTAACAATCCACAGATTTTTTTTAACACCGAAAAAAGTTCTTCTCACACAGTAATTTAAATCTGTATTCGGAAGTGTATCGATTCCGGGAGATTTTACTGTTTCTTTGAGATGACAAAAATATTCTTTTGAGAATCTGTCAAGTGGCAAAGCTTTGAAACCTTTCTTGAAAGCATTTTGATGTGAAATTCTTCTTGATTGTTGATGGGAAAAGGACTCGTTTTCTTATGATTTTTATTTCAAAAAAAATTATGAATTGAAATTTTATATACATCTCGTGTCTCTTCTGGGAGCGCCATTCTATTGTCAAACATTTTGGAATTGATTATTGTATTGTGATTATTTGAACAATTGAAGAAATATTTTTCTGAAGTAACTGCAGAATGAGAGATCAGACATAAAAAGAATCATTCTTAAAAAACCCTATAATTATTATTTATAAATCTTATTTATATGTACTAATATGTTTTTATGTAAAAAAAAAAGACATCAACAAAAACGCTTTGGTATAAAATAAAAGATACGTGGTGTTAGGTTCAAAAGATTGACATTATAATACATGATGATTATAATAATTACATTCAGTTTGCTTTCTTCATGTATATTTGCATTCCTGAGATATATTTAATTTAATATTTTATCGTCGGCTTTCATTTTAATATCCGAACGAAAACATATGAAAAACGTATTATTTACTTTCGCTCATTACAAATGGATAGAATTTCCTGGAACGATTAATTAAAATTCAATTTTTCGATAACAGTACTTTTCCAAATTGTGAAGTAACAAAACTATAAAACGGGAAATATTAGAAGAATCAAACAGATTGAGATAGCAAGTAACAATCTGAGTCCCAATCTCTGTGTCAAGAACTCTAATGTTCATTCCAAAAATACAAAATTTTTAAACTATACAATCATGATGAGATAATTTAATATTAATTCTGAACATTTTACAAAGTTAACACTAATTAATTATGGATATCGTTCATTCTATGACATAAACTGCCAGTAATTTCCAAATTTGTAATCAGTGTGATTATCTAAATATAGAAAAATGTCATAGGTAAGAATAATCAGAAATGACACATGCGTATATTCTCGTTATTTCTGAAGGGTCAGAATTGATTAAAGTGAATTTCCACGAATAGGTGGTAATCAATTTGAGAAATGATGTGTCTGGAATTGTCTTTACTCTGTAAATAGTTTACTGTTAAATAATGTGACAGCACAAACAGGTGGTTAGAAAGGGAAACGTATATGATGATGAGATGCCATTTGACATTTGGAATTGCTTTTCCTAAACAGTGAAGACAACGATGTTACTGGAGATAGCTTGAGGGATTTTAATTTTGAATTCGTTTATTAGCTTGCACACTCAATTGAATAAAAAAAATTTATTTTATGGTATAATTTTAAAACGGTTGAAGTAAAATAGTTAACTATATCAATGCAAAAATAAATTACTGAGCTAAGGCAGGGATAATTTAAGTTACAATATGCGGGGATTATAATAATTTTTTACGGGTGAGAATAATTTTTGATTTTACTGTTCATGTATCCAAGAGAATATAAAGATTAAAATTTTATTTGCTGCACAGTTTTACTATATTAAAACTAATGCATATTATTTAATTTTAAATGTGAAATTTTGAAAAATAATAGAAATGTAATGTACACCCAACTCTTTTTTTACACGGTTGATACATTCCTCAGAAAACCGTGCAAAAAATTCGTGTAAAAAATACATGCGACGTATGGTAAATTTTGGGACAGGTTCCATACTTTAAGAAATCGTGAATATTTTCCCAAAAAATCGCTCAAAAAAGTAATAATGAAATCCATATTAAATATTTATGATACAAAAACAATTCCTTTTTATTACAAAATTTTTTTAAAATAAGTGTACTGTGAAAATTCAATCTATTGGTACATTCAACATATAAAAATTCAAATTGAAATTAGAAATAAAACTACAAACTAACAACTATTCATCGCTAATTGATAACAAGAGTGCATGTTTATTATGAACTGGATCAAAAATTCTATCATCAGTAGATGTATCAGACATGTCTAACACAACTGTCGGCTTTGATTCAAATGAAGAATTTCGTTCGTTATTAACGGCCTCTGTTGATTTTTGTTGTTGTTACGAAGTCTGTTTTTAGCGGCTGTTGTTTGGTTTGCTCAAGTTGCTTACGTAATTCTTGATATCCATCTACAAACAACTTAAGATTACATTGGAATTTCTATGTCAAGATCATGAATAAGAAAATGTTTCAAACTTGTAGCAAATTTCATGCCCTCCCGAATTAAAGCAACTGTTAATAGCTGAACTTCATCTTCAAATTCGTCATTATGTACTTATTTATTATCATAAACTGTCATAAATGTGATCAAATCGTCCTCATCCGAAGGGCTTTCTGGCATGAATTCTTCGATGTCAACCGTTTGCACGTTGATAAAATCCTTCGCCGCAATTGCATTAGACAGAGTTATTGTTTCAGAACACACAGCTGATTTCTTTGCTACGACACTCCCACTTTGGACGCATGCTGGCCAAGTTGTTTTCCAACAAGCATTTGAGGTCAATTGATGCAAATGTTTGATGGCAAAAGAAACATGTGTAATACAATGCATAATCGCAAGCTTTCTCCATGCTAACACAAGAGTCAAATTTCTTTCTTCTACTGAGTCTAAAATGTATTTAAACGTTTGTTTTATGTAATAAATTGTAAATGTTGCTATAATACCCAGATATCGAGTAACTGAATCAAAGAGGTGGTATTAGGCGGTAAAAATGGCATTTAAATATTTGAAATATTTGGAATTTTTTCCCTAGATTCATGTTAGAACAAAAATATTTGTGTAAAAAAGTATATTGGTGAACCGCGTTATTTCAAAATCGTGTAAAAAACGAATTGAGTATATAATTCTATTCATCGAATATGCTTTTTTAAAATTATTGCATTCCTACACATTTAAGATATTTAACGCATGGAACATGCACTATCATGAATTAGATAATTGCGACAGTTTGAGTTCGCGCAACTAGAGCTAGATTGTAAAATCTTTACTTTTTTATTTAATGATGATGAATGGTCATTTTCAATACATTTTCAATCAATTTCTAACTTTCCGATTAAAACATTCCCCCCCTTTTTACTCTTTTGCCACTAGATTACACCCACACACCCACACATATACTTTTCTATAATTTATATATATATATTATATATATATATATATATATATATATATATATATATATATATATATATATAAATTATAGAAAAGTTTTATGAGGTACATTTGTCTCATCAAACTGAATCTTAGATTAATCGTCCTTGCAGCTATAGATGATATAAAATTAACACATAAAATAAATTGAAAAAAGTACCACTATTTTATTTAATATATTTTTTATTGAATTTTATGGTACATTTTATACCTTTTCTATAGTTTATAACTTCTAATGTATGCAATCATTTCAAAAATTGCGGTCCATCGCTTCCACAAAGTAGCCCCCCCGATTCAAGACAATTCCTACTTTATCTGATACTTTCTTTAGATTTGGTGACAAAATAATTTGAAATTATTTGCTTCCTGTGAAGCTAAAGCGCTTTGAGTTTACGTTACAATCCTATCAAATCCTTTTTAACAACTCGCTTTGAGCCCTGGGATTCTTAGGAATATCTTTCCACTGCACCCCCCTTTAATTCTAGATCTGTGTTCGGTAATATGGATATCCGAGTGTCCGGGATTTCTAAAGACGAAAAGAAAAATCTTTGAAAATAGATCAAAAAGAGATAAATTTTACTGACGATTATGATTATTTTTTGATGTAAGATATCTATTTGGTTTCAAAAGAATAAGAAAATACTCTTTTTTTTACGTACCTTATCTATTGATTCCTTTTATGAAAGGTACTTTATACTCAAATACTTTTACACGTCAGCAAAAATTTTAACATAAGGATTTAATTTTCAAGCTTAGAGGTATTTTTTGTTTAGCTTGAAGTGTAACGAGTAATAAAAAATTTGCTGTTTAAAGAACAAAAAATTGTTACCACTCACCTACTAAACTCCTTTTAGAGAGTTTATAAATACTATTTCATCAATCTTATTTATTACTCTTAAGTATTTAATCCCCTCAGGGGATTTAAGTAAGCACGGGAAACGCAGGTCCTTGGTACCTTAGAAATCTTTTTCTTTCCCATGGTAGTTAATGTTTTTGGTAAATATAGGTAACAAGCCCCCGGGATACCCTAGCAATATTTCTCTATTTTCTACCGTCATTCTAGTCAACAAATTTCTACTTTTTTTTCTGTATTTTTTATGGCGAAATCACAGTGACGAATATTTTGTGTAGCATAGCCAGAGTTTTGGTACTTGCGCCATATGACCCTACTTTCATTCACTATAATACATATGATGATATCACTTGCAATTGATTTATTATTAAATATATGACCAAATATGTAAGACCTTTATTTTATTTTAAATATTTTATGTAGTTAGAAAAACCTTCTTTATTTTCACTATTAATTAAGAAATAGTGTTCCCATATTGGTGAATAATTTTATTACAGTCCCCTTTTAGAAGCTCGTACATTTAGAAATCCTATTTTACTAATTTTATTATGAATAAAATATTCACGAATTACAAATTCTATTGATAACGAATATTTTCTTGCATTTTATAGTACAATGGCTATTCGCTGATCACTATAAATGTATTACATACTTAAAAAAATTGATTTATTGAAGCAATTATATTTTGTAACAAACAAAGAGTTCTTCACTCGTTTAATCATTCATAAGAGAAGTACACATCAAATTTTAAAATTTTGATGCATTTTTTTTAACAATATATATATAAGATTTTATTTTTATTCTTTCGAATCAATCTATAAGTTTTAAAATAATCTAGAATACGTTATTCGCATGATATTTTTCAAATAAAATTTTTTACAATTATTTCTTCTTCGTTTTTTTTCCTGCTGTGCTACGAGAGGAAATTTTGCATTGATTTATTGTTGAATACATAAATTTGAGTAATTTATGCTGAAATTCTACGTTTAATAGGAAAAAGGTACTTGAAAAGTTATAAAAAAATCTTTTCAACTTTTTGACATATTTTAGGAATACTATTCTTACCCATTAGTTAATTAAATAAATTAAACAATATGCACCAGATATACTTTTAAATTTCCGAAAAAAATCCACGAAAATTTATTAAAAACTGTTTCAATACAAATTACAAAAATTTGAAAAATAAATTGATAATAAATGAATTCATCCATTATACGAATGACGTAATATATTAATTTTCAATATATTTTACAATTACTTTCTTATTTAATGCCTTTAGTGAATAAACAGAAATTATAAGAATTTAATAGTTAAGTTGAAACATAAATGACAAACGCATTCCTTCAAGTCACTTCTGAAATGATGCAATTAGTTAAAGCAATCTTCCACGAATCGGTGGAAATGGATTTGAGAAATATGTCTGGAAATGTATTTGTCCTGTAATCTATTTAATATTCAGTAATATGATATTACAAGTATGTTGGCAGAAATGGAGGCTTATAGGAAGCTTCAATTTAATATTTGGAATTGCTTTTCCTAATCATTAATGGTAACTTTCCTAATAGTTACTAAAGATAGCATCAAAACATTTAAAAAAATATGAAATTCATTTCGGTTGATTTACATGGCTGCGGTAGAGAAATTCAATATCTCTACGTCTTAAAAATGCAGCAATTTTAATCAAATTACAACGAAATAAATTTTATGAGTCGATTATAATTTTTTATGGTGTATAAGTCATTTAATTAAGGTTATTATTAAAATAGATAACACTAATTTTTTAAGGATTGCCTTTGATATCGTGTGAAAATACTTAAATGACTTTTGAAGGAAAAATACGTTATAACTGGAATATAAATATCTTAGAATAATAATAATAAAAAAAAAGATAGAAAGAAAAACTCGTCAAAGTTAATGAGAAGGCAAAATACGTTAAATAAACTAACATGTAATAACGTAATTATAATAATCTTTTCAAAATATTATTCCGCTTAATAATTGAAATGAATTTATAATTTTTTTTTATTTCGATATGTATGAAACTTTTTTTTGTTCACTAATGCACAAATCTCAGAAGAAAATCCAGACATACTTGTTATTCTTCTGATGATTACTTTTCATTAAATTAGAAATTTGGTAGGTTTTTGTATTGAAGTGAATATCTAATATTTTTGTATTTTGAATGAAAAAAATATTAGCTTCAAAGTTAAAATGAAAAAATGTTCCTTTCCACAAAAACTATTTGTTCAAAAGTAAGAGAGCAATATTTACATCTATTTTTGTAATAATTCGTGACTCAGAAAAGCCAAAAATAACTGACTGAATATGTATAAATCCTGCTTTATGGCTGACTAATTGCTTCCTTACTAATATCTCCCAATTAATATGTCAAGCTATAATTTTTAAACATTAACTTTAGATTTGTTGCAACTCCATTATGTAATTATTCATGAAAAGGGTAATGTTAACGGCGATAATGACTTAAGCAACGATAATGTTAATTTATTGAATTGTGTATCTGTAATGTGATTAGTAAATTGTTGAGCAGTATAATAGAATTTCAAGAGAATTTCGGATGGATTAGTGTATAAGAGCATCGTATTAATTTTGTCCCCGTAATCATCAACTATTTCGTAACATTTCCGATCTTCTAATGGTATTTTTTTTACCTATCCCATGCGATTCACTCTTGTTGAAAGAACATATAGAAAACTATTTCTTTCTTTGATGTTAAAAGTTAAAATAAGGACAGGAACATAATTATACTTATTGTTTTAAATTAATCTCTAAACATATTATGCTAACTTTTAATTTTGATCGAGACTGAATACTTTTTTCAATTCAAATTTGCATGAGGCAAATGGCATCAACGAGACACGTTTATGTTTCATTCAGATGTATTGATATGTGGATTTATCCATTGAATAGTTGCAAATATGACATGACGCTTTCTTGCTACAGCTCTCTTATGAAGGAAAAGACACATTTCATAGATTTTATCAATCAGCCAATTAAAATTTAAGCAGTGACCTCTAACCTGGGCAACCATTTTGGGGACTTAGCTAAAAACATATTTCTGGTAAGTGTTGGAATCCATTCGATATTTCCACTGGGAAGAAAGTTACTAACTTTCTCTGAATTTTCTCTGTGACGTCACACCTGGCCGCAGCGCCTATAAAAAGCGAAGGTTAAGAGATCGATGAGAGTAAGCAGAGTGAATCTGCAGAGAAGTTATCGGTTACATAGCTGAGTGAATCTGATGGGAACAGCCTGTTATCAGCCGGGAACCGTCGAAGGCTGCCTTGGAAGTGCAGACAAATACTGCTTAGATTTGTCCATTTGGCGGATTAATAAGTTAGTGAGCTGAACGTTGCTAATAAAACTGTGACTGTCATTATAAGTGCTGCTCTTTTATCCTGCATCTGTGTCAATAATCTCTATATTTGCTGTGTTTCTTATTTGTGCATTTTTGTCCAAGTTCTGATACCTCTGTGTCATCCTGAATTTTTGTGAATAAAACTTCCTTTCTCGTTATCCTCTGTGTTAGATTGATTTTACTTGTATACACCTGCTCAAAATTGGAATTTTTATTAGAAAATATTGATTCACTGATTGTTCATTAATATATTGCTTCCATTACATTAAACACATATGAAAAGGACTGGGGCATAACTGTATTTATTCTATTAAATGAAGTCAAAACCAAATGTTAATTGTGTTCACCTTATTTCAGATTGTTCACCTTATATTGTATGGCTCAAAAAGCAGCAATGAGCAGAGTTTATGTTTCATTATAAGCTTTTATTTAACTTTTTATCTTCACATGTATGTAAAAAATATATATTTCTACTTCAAAATATTTACTCGAATCTTAACCCTCTTCGTATTGGGTTGAAACTTTGTACACAATTATAGCTAACGTAATTGCTTACTCGTCTTAAATTTTCTGACTGAATAAATTGTTCATTTAATTCGAAATAAATATATTTTTAAATCAAGATTTTGTTTAAAAATGGACTAAAAGATAAAGAAATAATTTTTCAAATGTAAAATAATTTATATTTTATGAAACCTTGGAGGAATTAATACTTCAATTGATATCATATATAAATAAATAGTTATAATATTTAATTTATCGATAAGTAAATGGGTATCTTAAGATCTCAAGCTGTTATAAATTGTATGTTATTTCACATTTAAAAATTATTTGTATACCTTTTAGACTATCTTGAAATAAATGTTCGATTTAAAGGTTTTTTTTTCTACTTATATTTATTCTAATATAAATTATTCATTATTCATATATTTTTTCCATTGCAATATTTATCCATCGATATATTGCTTCTTTGTCATTAAACGCTTAGTATAACGACTAGGACATAACTGTACATACTATCTAATATTAAGTCTCCGCCCCTTGTGTAATTTTCATCGGAATTGTAACTGAAGATTTTTCTCGCTTATGTTTGTATTATACAAGTGACAACTGCAAGTAATGTTTATATTTCATTCCGTTGTAAAATAAAATTGGCTCACATTGCTGAAAGAACTTAGAGGAAAATACGAACAAAAACAATTAATTCTTAAATTTTATACCTTAAATTAAATCTTAATTTTTTAATTGTTATTGTTAAATTTATGTTGTTATTGTTAAATTTATGTTGTTATTGTTAAATTTATGTTGTTATTGAACTCATATATTTTTAAGTAAATGGCTCTTTATTTGAAATTTCCCACTAAACTTAACACATTTAATAACTCGTATTAGACATGAAAAGAATTTCTCCAGGATTCCGAAGTAAAACATTTTTTTTTTCAAAAATTCTATTTTAAATCAGTATTTGAAAATATTTTTATTTCAAAATTAGGTATGTTTGTAAATAGAAATATAAAGGAACCTATAATACTATATAAAACATTTTTAGATTCTAATAATATATTGTTAGATCCTATTTCTTTAACAATATAAGATTATTTTTTATTGATTATACGAGTAAAAATAGCTTAAAATGAAGATTCTCTCCAAATAACCATGTTTTTAAACAGAAGATTTTTGTTTTTTGTTAAAGATGGAAAAATATTTTTTTGCTTTTAAATTCTCGATTCCTGAAAAATATTACGAAATGGAATTTTATTTACCTTTAAATCTTTTGCCACTTTGCTTTTATTTATAAAAGATTTTAACTAGTACCGTTCGACTCTTAGAAGATGTGTATAGATGGATATGAAAAACAAGGAATTACTTATAAAACGGATTTAGGGTTTAGTATGATAGAAAGAATTCGCTTAGAAATAAAACGAAGTTTAAAAACCTTTAAACAAAAAATCGAATTTTTACGATTGGTTTAATATTTTATTTTGAGTTACCTTAAATCTTCGATTGATCCCACTTATTTTTACATTTCCAAATTTTTTATTTTATAATCCTTTGTCAAATAAGTTGCTAACCTGGTGGACATAATATTTTAAAAATGTGTGCAAAAATATTTTTCACCTCGATAGATATTGAATCAAAGTCCTTTTTGAAATTAAATGATAACGCTTTCTACAAAATCATATAAAAATTTGTGTATATCAATAATGCGACAAAGATGAATACCTTCTCCTAGACACGTCCTATGCAACTTACTGCCATCCACAATTACGACCATAAGAAAATAAATCAATGGAAATAGTAAAAAAACTACTTGGATAGGGTCGAAAATTTCCTCATGTAAATTTTACTGATACCGGTATAATAAAATGCATAGTATGTGTTTAGTACGTAAGTACAGTAATCACACATACATAAAGATAATGTTTTTGCTTTAAGTATAATTTATTTATTCCGTTTGAATGAAAGCATCGTTAAGAAAATTAAATCTGACTTCTTACTACATATTAATCGAAACGGAACTCGGTCCAAAGTCGATGAGACGATGTAATATCATTACGTGCTTTCAGTTCGCATTTTTGTTTGTATTATTTTGAATAGAATACGTATTATGTGTTTTCACATTTTTACAATAATAATACAAACATAGATAGTTTTTTTTGTTTTATGTACAACTTTTATGTTAAATTTAAATGAAAATAGTGATGAAAAATATAAATCCAATATTACGACTTGTTAGTCCAGATACTTGTTTGAATTCGGTATAGCTCGAGATTACCTTGTATATATATGATAAGACGTACAGTTACAAATTATATTTTATTAATAGATACCCTTATTATTAAATACCATTGTTGGAAACTTAAATAAATAGTTTAATCATTAATTATTGATGGTCTTATTTCATTATTTAATTCTACAGCCATCTTGAAGTCTAATTAAATAGTAAAGAAGTTTAGAATTTCATTTGTAGGTACGTAAGAAATTGACAACACACTTTATTATCCATCAAAGAATGTGTGCAAGATCGCTCTCTGTCTCGAATCTCTCTTAACTCAGTTAATCATAATTTACGTTCAAAATAATAAAGTCTTAGCTTACCAAATCATTCATTCCGATTCACACAGTTCTTGTTTATAACATATTTGGTTCTTAGCATTCTAAATGGGATCCGCTTTAACCCAAACGATTAATTATGGTTCTTCAATCCAATTTACAAATATCTATCAGCTTATCGTCATCTTCTATCTCTCTTCAATGTGGTTTAAGTGGCTTCAATGGACCACTTGAACACCTTGCAGTTGTTGACTTCCAGAGCATGTAAAAAGACTGGAAAAAATCCTGGAACTGGTATATTGATGCATGAGGGGGTAATATTTTGAAAAGTAACTACTTGAGATACATTTATTTTGAACAAATTTCTTTTTATGACTTCAGTCCCGATACGTATTGGATAAATTTTGTATTTACGGAATAAAAAAAAATTAAAAGATATTCATTAAATTATTTCTTAAATTTCTTGTATATCACTCAAATCATTTTCAAAGAGACACCATTTATTAAAACGAATTCCTATGAATGAGTCAAAATGGATTTGAGAAATGATGTTATAAGGGGATTGTGCTTGCGACGGTACTTAATTCAGAATTAAATAAAATCTTAATATGAACAGGTAATTAATACCTGACATTTATTTGAATACAGATTTAACGAGTTAAATTACATTTTGAAATAAACAGACATTACTCAAACATTTGAAGGAAAATTGAAAGCTTCTTAATTTGAGAGATGTCTTTATCTATAAGTGTAATATTATGGAAAATTGTATAATCTTTTAATTTCTTGTGATACACCAATGAACTTATCCATTAATCCATGTAACTAGACACGGTGGTTCAGTGAAACAGCTTTCTGGTTAGAATGGAAATGTGCATTAATTAATTTAGTATTCTAAAAAGATGGAAATATATAAATCATTAATATAATTTATAATATTAAGTTATTTTATGTTATGAATACTTATTAAATTAATTTACGATTGTTTTATTTTGTTCATCATATGAAAAATAAATTATAAAAATTCAATAAATATAAGAAATTAAAAAGTTGTATGAAAAATTTTACAAAGGACACAGATTTAGCCACTCAGGATGCGCTTTTTTTAATTATTATTAAATTGCTTAATTCAATATAATAATTAAAATAAACGATGAAATATCGAGAAATGGACAATAGTAAACTTTTCCGATATTAAAATTAAAGGAAACAGTAAATTATTAAATTGAATATTATTTTAGCTACTTGTGATCAAATTTAAAACAATGGATAAATTATTAAATTGAATATATTTAAGCTAAGTGTAATTAAATTTGAAGCAAAGTATAAAAAATTGAGAAGTGATCTGGTACTCCAAAAGTGATCCACCTAAAACAATAGCCCCTTAGGTGGCTAATAATAGTAAATCAATATTAAAATCATTTGACACCAAAACATTCCAAGAAGGAAGTCAAACTAAAAAGACTTAGTTCGAAATTCTTGCGGCACAAAAAAAGCTGCCTCACAGTTTAAAATGCAGAATAATGTTATTACTTTCAGTTATATCTTGATTCCAATTCACAGATGATTTAAGGTAATACATAAATCGCGAAAAGCAAAAAAAAAAAAAAAATATTTTTTATATTTTTTTTACCTCAATCTCATAAAAAAAATTGGGAGAAATTCATTACGACATATTTTTGAAAATTGCGTTCATTGGTAGTGAAAGTAAGTATGAGACAAATATTACATATATTTGTTTAAATTCAATAAAAAATTCAGGAGAAATTTATTATGACGTATTTTTGAAAGCTAAATTCGTGACTGAAGCAGACATAAAAGTATATGCAAAAAAAAAGATAAATTTTTGAAAAGTGGTCAGTTACGACAGTTATAGGGTATAGAAAACCCCTTGGGTGGCTAACTAATAATGATAACAAATTATTTTTATCTCAAGTATTAAAAAGACTTTTTAATACCATGTTTAATTCAATGAAAGTGCATCGTTATGGAATGAATATATAAAAAAATCATGATCAATTGTGAATTTTTCAGCATCAGAATTTTATTTATACAATTTTTAAACATTATTTTTGTATTCACGTTTCGAAACTTATAACACCGTATCCAGTTATATTTTCATTCGTTGCTAAGTTATTATTTCCTAAAAATAATTATATTACATTAATACAAATATAGATAACTTACTTTACTTTTTTCTACCATTTCGGTATCTCTTTTTAGTAGTAGCGATTTCGTAGTTGGATCGGTAAAAATTACATAGCCCAAAAGTGGTAAATTGTTTCTTATAACTGAATTGGAGATTTGTGTGATGACTTGACTTGGAAATTTGATGGACCTGGCCAGTCATATGATAATTTAATTTGAGCTTGCTTTGTAAATTGAAACTTCACATACAACAAAATTGATTGCAATGTATAATTTCGCAATCGAAAGTTACGATTTCTGCTTTTAGACCAAATATTTATTTCCTTCTTTAGAAATTCAAATCTACAGAAAGAAAGGATTTTCTTATAAATAAAATACAAAAAAAAAAAAAAAAAACAATCATCCGAATAAGTTTCATCTAACCTAAGTGTCGATAAATAACTTACCCATGAATGTGAAACGATATGTCATTAATTAATTGTTGCGATGGCGCCGATCTGTTCAGACTAGCGTATAGTGGACTCGACAGTGAGAACGATTATAGATAAATTATATTTCCGATAAATCACTAAGCTTCAACACAAATATCGAAATAATCTCTCTCTCTTTTTGTTTTGCTTTTTCTAGAGTTATGCGATGAGGCAGCTGCTTTATTTCATTAATTGAAGTAAAAAAAAAAAACCTTTTAGCTTCAAAAGTCATAATAAAAAAAATCTTAATTACTTACTTTTAAAATTTATTTTAAATGTTGTGGTTCTTGCATTGAGCTAATCAATTTCATATATTTTGAAATAGTCAACTAAATTAGATTTGAACACACACATATATATTGTAATTTTAATAGAAACATTTATCTGCCTTTTATAAAATGTAAATAGCATTATAATTGATTTTCATATTCTTGAAATATGACTTTGGAATGCATTCGAAATTTTGCAATTCTCGTAACATCAAACAAATTTAAAATTGTGCATTTTTTTCGGATTTACAATATAATTGGCAAATATCCTATTCTAAGAATAATGTAACGTTTTCCACGGATTACATATTCAATTATTTTCTGAGAAAGTTTTTTAGAGTTTGTGAGGAAGACATACAAGAAAATCAAAATAAGAACGTATTGCTTTATTTATCAAACATAATTGCATCGCTCAACTTGACATAACGTGGGATGTTCAAAAAGTATTTGTATTTAAAGACAGTTGGCATCATTAAGGTAAACTGTTGCCTTTGGGGACTGCCATCTGCTAAATGGAGCCGAAACAAATTTGAATTTGAATAAGTTAATTTTCGTTTGACAGTCATTTGCTGCCAAATCAAAATTTGATTGATACAGCGTCGAGTTATCACCGTCGGTGAAACCTAGAATTTCATCATGAACCGAAAATCAAGCAAAATTGTTGGATTGCTTCCAGTGCATCTTTTCCAAAAAATGCAAAGATGGTCTCATTGGTCCGAAAATTTACGGAAAGTTAATTACTTGAGGGTAAACAGAAGTTATTATTATGAATAAGGAATATTAGGTGTCAGTTGTTATTATGACAAAATTTTAACCGTATTTTAAATCCAGATTCGACTAATTGGACTACTTTTGACATCAAATTAATATCATCCCTAAATTACAATCCATTACCACAGGAGAGATAAATTGTTATCTCTCCTGAAGGTTATGTCTCTAGTACAAGCTGCTTCTCGACTGTTTTTAAAGGAATTTAGAACAGTGCATTTTGTTTCAGTTTCTATCTACTAGTTACTTAAGAGAATAAATATCGAGAGCTTTTTATGAAAAATAAAATTGGTAGAGCAGAATAAAATCATATGAAATAGTAAAGTATAGTACAAATCTCAATGAATATAGGAAAAATATTCAGACTATAATTAAGTAAACGATTAAGTTAATAATTTTAAAAAAATATACATTTTCTTTTCTTTTTTTTCCTGATAGGTATTTGTGTTAGATCAAATTCCCACCCCAACAAAAGATAAACCATATTCACAAGAATACAATTTCTAATATGTGTTTGTAGGTACTACCAGCATTCAATAAAATTAAGGAATTAATCTGTTCGTCTTTTGGCTTGATTTCAAATTTCAAACTTCTGCATCAGTTCAAACACGTACACAAACAGCATCCAAAATTGATTTTTTTATTGTCATAAAAATAGTGGCTTTTTTTTTAACAAATATTTCAATATGAATTGTTTTAATGTATAAAAATACATTAAATAAACAAAAATACTTTTACTTTCTTAATTTCGTTGTAATTTACTAATCTCTTCGATAAAATGCCTTTTTAGAAATTATATTAAGAAATATTTATCTATATAAAATATTAATTGATGAAGTTTCAGAATTTTTGAAGGGTTCAGTTCAGAAATTATTACTCAAACGAAAAAACATCTCAATTTTACGTCTCTGAGAATTCTTAAACTAAGTTGCCTTATGAAATTGTTGTTAAATACAAGCTACTCACTAATATAAAATGCTTTATTATGAATTACACAAATATGTAAAATTTTGATATTTTTCAAATTAAATCATTAATGTCAAATATATTAATGTTCCTTTTTATCCTTATAAAATATGAATAGAAAAAGAGAATTATTAGAAAATATTTCTATGTCCTGTTATTATGTAGTAACAAGAATTTAGTTGTTAATTTATCGCAAAAAATAATTTACTTAAATATTATCATTACCTTACATATTTTAATATTTTTCCTTATTAAGATAAAATTCCTTCTAAACGTATACATCAATATATGTAATCTTAATTTTCATACCAGGAATGTGTACCATAATTATAGCTTTATAATAGAAACTTAGTTGGTGAAGAAACTTAAGAAGACAAATATTTAATCCTGAGAATTTGTTATATTCTTAAGTGTAATGAGTTTGTAAATTGTATTGTGTTAAAATACATTCAAAATGGTTATTTTTTAAAATCCATATTACATTGAAATAAATACAAAAACTTAATTTCTTATATTTAGCTTAAAATGTTTACCTTTAAGATTTTATCATAATTTAACGCCTCTTATTATTTCTCCTTTTATGGCATAAAATTGCTCGGAAAAGTAGATGCCTCATTATATATAATATCTGTACACGAACAACGTAAATCTAATTTTGAGTAAGCCCTCCAAAAATTCGTGTTACGGAATTGCATTTGATTGAATTAAAAGATAAAAAGTAAAGTAATAGCAGAGGAAAGTTTGAAATTGTGTTTCAGAAAAAATCAACAGGGACGTATTAAAATAATGATCAAAAAGCTTGGAATGACTTTACGTAAGGGAACAAAAGACGATGAAAATAAAAAAAAAAATCATGTTCTGCTATATCTTGAGTGTGTTCTACTAAGCTAAAAGTTTGTTTTAGTTTCGGATTACTTATGATGATTACTTATTTTTCTTTTTACCTTGTAGACATTGCTTTCGATTTTTTTTCTGTAAAAATAGATAATGATTTTACGTATAAGTTTTTCTTTTCAGAAAGACATTATATATAAAAAAAATTAAAAGTAGAAATATTTCAAACAACTTTTCCGTAATTTAGTAAAAAGAAAAAAAAAGTGAATATTATCTTTGTTTGCAACATAGCATTATAACTTCAGAAAAAAGAAATCGAAGTGAAATTGAAGTTCTTTGTAACATGTTTCAAATCCTATAATTTTATTCCTTTATTTTTATGATTTAAAATATTTTTCATTAAGCATTTTGGGAAAAATTCTGATAATAGAAGTTAAATGCTTTACTTTCATTTTTAAAGTAGTGATACGTATGTAGGATATGCACATTATATTAATATCGTTATAAAGTGTAGATTCCAGATAAAAATTTCGAAGCAGCTTATCTGTTTTCAAACAGCTAAGCTGCTCCTAAGTGTAGCTATGATGAAGTTAAAGATAAGATAAGAGATTAAAGATAGATAAAAGCGCTTAGACGAAATTAAAAATAATTATATTTTGCCATTAAGCATCGTGAAAGAATATTTCAGCTTAAATTTGACTTTTCTTGAAAATTATTAAAATTGCTATGATAACAACGACCAATTCTCTAAAACTTGCATGTTGAGATATATTATCTGTGAAATTATGCATTTTGAATTCAAAATGAAAAGGTAGCTTTAAAAATGCATTGATAATTTAATTTAAGACTTAACTCTTAATATAAATAAATGGAAGAAAAAAAATTAGAGTTGGTTAGTAAAATCTTAAAATGATGCCAAAATCTAAAACATATACAAATGATTATATGCTAAAAAAAACTGCAGCGGTTTTATTTACAAGGCTGTTATTAAATTAAATTAATTTACCCTCATCAAAATCAAGACAAAAATTCAATAATTAAAAGGGGTCTTGCGAAATTAAATTTTTAACAAAATTAAAGGATTCAAAGCTAGATACGCCAAGAAGCCAATGCAAAAAAAAATTGGCAATGTATTTATTTCGAGTTTACAGAAATCTGGGATTTCTCTTATTCGGTATGAGTAATATAATATAAAAAGAAAAGCTATAAGAAAGTCGCCGAAGGCGACGGCCGAGTTCTTGTATGGAAGAGGAGTGAGTGAGGGAGGTTTCAATCCTCGGAGTTGCAATGTGCGAGAGGAGTCTGGACATTATTAAGAAATATTCTTAGAATGAGTCTCTCATTGTAATGATTAGGGTCTCCAGAGGAAAAAATTAAGGGGAGAGATTATTATGAACGCATCAACAACATCAGGAGAGGTATCCGAAAATAACTCCCATAAAACATTTGAAGAATTCGAAAATTCATAAATATAGGAAAGAGATAAAAGTTTAAAAGAGTGCATTTAAACATCAAATAAGTGCTGTGGTCATCGCCATGTAAATATTTATGAATTGGGATGATTAGAGGAATTTCATAGGATTGTCATTGATAAGGAGAAGTTAATTTGTTTCATGACATATGTTAATGTCTTATTTTGAAGAAAGTTGGAACTAAAATTTAGAAGTTAGTTTAATATGTTTGAAAATTAAATAAAAATAGGAAAAAAAATATTTAAAATTTTTCCTCATTACTAATTCTTGCATAGGATAGTTGTACTTAGGGGGAAATTATTATATGGGTGAAATCCTAATTAAAATAAAAAAAATTATGAAATAGGTAGGAATGAACCTGTTGCAAAACGCTTGGAGACAGGAATGCTGACTGCGATACTTACATGTATTTATATAATGCATTCCTAAAGAATTGTTTTAGAAGTATGCGACCTTTTCAGCATAGAGAATGCTTATATGCTTTTAAATATTCTGTAGGCATCTTAATTTTTGATATATATATTTTAAAAATACATCTGTATGATTCTGGAAAGTTATTTTGTATTTGCATAGTAAAACATGTGGGCAATTATTACATTTCTCCTCTTGACTGCCCCACATAACTAGATTTAGAGTTGTATTTCTAAATCTGTTCGCGTTTGAAGCATTATAAATCTTACATTTAAAATTTAAAGGAATTGATAGAAAAAATTACACGCTCTTACTTTTATAATTTTTTTTGTATTACTCTGGTTTCCTCCAATACGTTTAATTTTATATAACAGTGTATATAAATACTTTTAAAAATTCTGTCATAAGAATTAGGTTCCCTCCTCCCTTTATTTTTCTTGTTTTGACGTATTGAATTTGTTACAAGACAAAGTTGTCACAAAAGTTCCTATGAAGTCCATTAAAAATCAATCAATTAATTTTATAAATGTAATGATTTGCTTAGAATATTATAGATATTAATGTGTCCTTTTTAACTTAAAGTATTTTGATTACCTTTGCTATATATATAACATGATAAATGACGTATTAATAAAACAATTTATTGCTCTGAAACATATGTTAATTAACCATTTTTAAAACTAATTAGAAACCTATTAAATTTTTCTATTATTTTTATAGAAATAAACTATTAACATTCTCAATGTGAAGTGATATTCGAATTTTATTAATTTAATTTGAAAAAATCTCTTTCATATTTTTTACTTAAAATTTCTAGATATTTTTTTAAAAAAATATTGCTAGGATATCTAATTTGTATGTAAAAGTTATTTTTTCAATACTAAGATACTTCATTTCAAATAATTACGATTTCTTCATTGTCTTAATATATATATATATTTTAAAAAAATGTATTGTGCAATGCTAAATATCTTATTTTTAATTACTTTTTTTTTATTAAATAACTGTTTCCCTTCTTCATACTGCACGTACATGATATGCCTAAATTTAGTTTTTGCTTGCAATGAAAATAATTGATAAATGTGGCTTAAAATATCATATATTAAAATATCGCATAAAAGAATAACTCTTAAAAAATAAAACGTTTTTAAACTCAAGACGTGTAATTTTCAACTAAAATGTTTTCAAAATTATTATCCAAACACAAGTTTAAAAAAAAAAAAAATCTAAAGATAAAAAAAATATAAATCCAAACTGCAATAATTTTTTTGTTTGACAGTTATATGAAATGCTTCTCACAAATGTATTTCTTAAAAAAGTATAAACATGGAACACCTGAAAAATAATTAATTTCTTTATTTCACACACGTTCCATTTCATTTAACGCACCGTTGCTTAAGGAGATGCCATCAAGAAAATGCTAATTCCCTCACGAAAATTAGGGACCATTACGTCTGGTTGAAATAGCAGCGGTCATTATTTTTTCCTTAATGGGTTCAAAACCACGAATATATGCTACGTGTTTATTTTTTCGGACGTTTAAATCTCATTGAAAAGAACATATTCAAATTTCAACGAAGATATAAATTTCGGAATTAGTGGAACTCAAGAAATTATTTCGAACATTTCTCTTTTTCTTTTCTGTTATACTAATTCAGTTTAGCCAAAACATTCTACTCGAATGAATATTTCAATAGAAATTTAAATATTTAAAGAACTGCATAGGTACGGTAGTTTAGAAAATATTCTTAAAAGCGAAGCCCTTTTAAATAGAATTAATTACTCAGTTTTTTAAATTTCCTTTATAATTAGCCATATAATAGGTTTGTGTAATATCCTTAAGACTTTGCGAATAAATTTATGCGGTTAATATTTAAAATTACAAAAATGGAATTGAAAAGTTTTTATTAAATTTTCCTATTAACGCGATTTATAATAAGCATCAATGAAATATGCTTTCAATTTTATTTATCCTTAAATTTATTCAAATATAATTCTTATCCTTTTTATTCTAGATGTTATAATTTAAATTTGTCTAAAATTTGTAATAGTTACTTTTTAGTTTAGCCATTATTTAGGATTTTCATTAGCATTAACTATCAGGCGGTACATCAATATTAGCAGCAAAGATATTTATCGATATAAACTTTCATTTTTATTGATACTAACCATTTGATTTTAAAATTTATCATGTTATTTTTTAATTTATCATAAGACTTTTTAATATTTGTATATTAAAGTTTTTTTTAAACAATAATAAGAATTGGTCTATAAATCTTATGAATATTTATTTGAATTTGAATTTATCTTGGAAAAAGTAAATAATTCAGAAAGCAAATACTGGGGCAATTATTTAGAAAACTGGAACTAAAAATGCCTTATTTAAGTTGAAAGTGAGTTAGTCAGCAGTGAGTAATATATATATATATATATATATATATATATATATATATATATATTTGATTTAAATAACAGAACAGTTAATATCAGTATACATTTTAAAGGAAGAAAACATCTTTGATAAAATAAGTTCATTTGGTTCTTCAATAATAAAAATAATAATAATAAAAAACACGGATTAACATGTTTGATGACATAAACGACATAGCATACATTTTAACTGTAAATTCCAAATTCGCCTGATATTTTAAAAAAATTTCTGTTTAAGTGACCAAATATGATAGATTCTGTTTTCACACTTTGCATAATTCTCGTACATCTTACGGTACGTGACGTCACGATCTTGCATTGTTTCTAATTTTATATTCACGAAGTTTGGGTGTGTGAAGATAGTTATATTTATTCATTTGGGTTTGCGCTTTACAGCAGAAAGTAGTTTTTTGGAGATAGTTATTTTTGTGCATTTGTTTGTTCTTTGTTGTAGAATTGCTATTCTGCTTCGAATGAATCATTTAGTTATGTTATCTGACAAAAAATTGGACTTCTTATTGATAGAGGACATTTTTAACAAAACACTCCAAATTTTTCAATAGCAGATTTGTGATATTGGTATATATAAACCTTCTGTTCAATACACCTTTACTTTATTCCTCAAATCCTAAGACTTCAAAATATTCTTGTTTAGGAAGTATTTCAGATGTGATTAAGTAAAAATTAGTGGACTGGAATTTTTGTAAAACAATAGCAAAATTTATTATTTCAGTAACAGTAGGAAACTATGTGCATGCTAAATGATACGCTGCGGTATATGGTTATGATATTACTTTAGTTCGTTAATAGTGACAATACAGACAATACATTAATGCCACTAGTTAAATTCTACTTAATATACACTATGCAGTTCATAAAAGCGACCATATGTTTACTTTACCATTGGAGGTTTTACTTTCCGGTACACACATATTACCTCTGGTGGGAAAGGGTGAGAATCGCTTGGCTAAGCGCCAAGATGTACCGAACAACTTTTAAAAATTTATATAACATAGCTCACATTTTTTATACTTTTTTTTTGTCATTCCTAATAACCCCTATGCGCTATACTGGCTTAAGAATATGCGTTCGTGCGTATTTCTCATATTTCACTCGCTATGCATTAGTGGCCCCCCCCCCCGGTGAGGTGGGAGTAAGTGAAAATTTCTTTTCTTTTCCTTTTTTTCAAGTGTATTTTTATGAATTCTTTTTTTCGTTTTTAAAATTGTTTTCTTCAATGATTTTTTAAGACTCTTATTTAATTAATAATATTGAAGTAGTTTTTTTTTTGAATATTTTGAAACCTAGCTCTCGAATCATACGTTGTATGACTACGAATCTTATCCCATCTGAGAGATGTAAATTCTTTTTGAAGAAGGCAAAATTTGTTCTTAATGTGCAAATTAATTATTAGATTTGTGACAAATTATTGAAAATAGCGCTACAGATTTTTAAGATTTTTTTTTTAAAAATTATTCTAGCCAGAAATCTATCAATCCAAACACCGTAACGATATGGTACACGAAATTAATATTTGTCCCTCTGTTAAAATGTGAACGGGGGAAATATCAATGCATATATTTTATATAAAATTTTAATTGCACAACACTTAGTGAGTTCAGTTTTTTCGTTCCCTTTTTTATTCTTTCTAATATTTCATGATTGCAATAGCTTAGCGGTCATGGTCGCAAACTTACGTCCTCCTTAGTTATCGAGCTATGGACTTAAATCCTCATGCAATTAAAATACGCCTAGTAAGTGTTGGGGGGGAGGGGGCTGGTGCAGCTTAAATCTGTCGAGATTCCAATTCCTCCCGGTTTTGGTGCGGAAGTTTGGAGATGGAGGTTCCAATTCAGGTTTAATTCATCCTCGTCACTTGACCGAGGTTCAAAATTACCATCCCCAATAGCCCTTGTATTGCTTCTAAATGCGACTTTAATAAACAATAGTCTTAATTATTAATCTTTCTGAGATTTCCTCTCCACTATTCATTTCTACGACATATATTACGTCTCATAACATCAAAGTGTGCGTGCCTCTAACAATTTATTATTCTGCATAAATTGTTTCGGAGATCGTTTTACTTATTTATTTATTTGTTCTTCAAAATTGGATATCATGATTAGGTTAATAATAAATCATCTGTTTTCTTATCGATTTTCAGAATTTTTTTTTGTCTGCAGAAATGTTAAACGCAGATGTATAAGAATAAACAATTATTGATTCAAAATATAAATTTTATCGATCTATACTTCGTTTGATACTATAAAAAGATAGATTTAATTGTATATATTTATGCAAATTCATATATTACTTCTTTTGAACCTTTCTAATATACAAATATTGAACAAATTTATTCGACAGGCATTAATTAATTGAGAATGATAATTACAACTCAAAATATTTTCCAACCGCTAAAAGAAGGTCTCATATTTTTTATAGAGATTCAAGGATACGTTTATTTTCAAAACTGTATACACAGAGTTTTAAAGCTTGAACATCAATCTTTTTTTTAAACATAATTGTCATTTTCATCGATGCATTTTTGTAAACAGTATTTGTTAATCGGCGCCGTACTAGTTCGCCACGAGTCGTTGAGGGAGCGTTGAACCACATCTTTCACCAAATCGTCTTGCTGATGCACGATCCTACCAATTGTTCTTTCAACCTAGGAAACAATTGATAGACAATGTGTATCAAGTTCCACCTATAGAGTGGGTGATGATATTCTGTCCAAACTATTACAGGAAACTGACGGTTTGATTGGCGACGAGGAAGTAAACGTTGTCAGGAATGCTCTTGCTCAATATTCCTTTCCTCCGATTCTGAACAGCCTGGCTTTCCTGAGTGCCTCATACAACCTGTTAGAATTTATTGTGGTTCCAGTAAATCTAAAAATGACCTCAATACCCCCCTTTTTGGATTCCAAAAACAGTACGGCTAGAAGAAAAATTTCTGTATCAATTGCGGAATTTTTTGACATCCGTATATTCGACTCGTAACACACTTGCGTCAATTGACGATGAATTTCAATCGGTTTATTTTCTTTTACATTTACCTATTAACTGTGGTAACTTCATACTTGATGGTAGCTTATAATGGAATAGTTATAAATGGCTGCCAAATCAAGTCTGCTGGTGTCAGCGAGATTCCTACAAGCTGATTTAAGAGAGGTTTAGGCAACAAACACAACACTGTTGCCATAGCTAGGAATTAATAGAAGGGCAAAGGAACATACAAACAGTTTCAACAGTGTTGCGATTCGGAGACTTTACTTATGGGATTACCTCGTAGTTTGAAAATGTTTATTTAAATTTTGGATGTAGTAGAGGATAAATAGCGTATTCTACAAGAAATCTAAAAGAAGGGATAAAACAGTTAAACTTCATAAACTAATGTAATGATATAAACTAATCTACTAACTAATGACTTGCTTAAATAAGCTTTGACTACTCATTAAACTTCAGTATTTTCAATTGAAAACAACAAAAGAATAAGACTTAAAGCAAACATTATTTTAGTTAAATTATATATTAGTTATGATGTGGAAAACATTTGTATTAAATTAAGTAAAAATTGAAGGCCAAAATTTGGCCATAAACCTTAATTAACAAAAAGGCCCTATATACACACTTATACAGAGGAAAGAAATAACATTCTAATTTGTGTAAATATGTAACTAATGAAGAAGTAAAAATCCCATACATAATAAAAGAAAAAATCTTTATGCCAACTTATGTCTAAGAAAAACAACAGAGAATAAACACATATATACAATATATGTACATATTTATACTAAATATAAATTGCATAAGAAACTGATGTTAAAAATTTGTTTATAAATAATATAAAGACATTATTATGTATAAGGATATTGGTAATCACAAGATGCAGGTGATGACTGAGTGGTATTGGTAATTAGCTTATGATCGGTGTTTTTTCCTTCGAGTCGTGGTTCTGAGTCCTAATGACACCAAAAGTGGATATGAAGACATTTCATGTTGTGGGAATAATTCACATTAAATCTGTTGGGACTTTAAATCCACCTGTTGGAATGGTGGAGAAAATCGGAGAATGAGCTGCTAGATCAGGTATCATCCTCTTCACTTGACCTCGACTCAAAATTATACGCTTCGTCGCTAATAGACCTCATGTTGCTTCTGAATGTGACGTTAATAAGCAATCAATGTTTTTTTAATTTTCTATTTTGAGTGTAGGAATTTCAGAGTCTAAAATTTGAATAGTATAATTGTTTGAAGCAAACTTTGTATAATGTGAAAGGACAAAAAACATAATTTATAATTATTATTATTTTTTATTTTCAGTTATTGTTGAAGGATGGACCTTTCCAAAATCACAGACAAAGATGAAGCTTCCCGTGGATTTCCCACCCCTTCAACCCTTCTATAGGGTCATGGTACTTGCAGAATCGACGGACAGTCCTCAAGATCTCGTGGTAGACTTCCACCTCCAACGACTCAAAGTTCATGTGCAGGACAATGGTCAAAGCAGTGTGTTCAGGAAACGGATTTTCAACATTGATCACGTCAATGGAACAATATGGTTGAATCGCCGTTTGGTGGACATGGAGTTCTACAAGAACACATCTCAAGGTAAGGACTGAACTCTTGATGAATTTCTTTAAAAAGTATTGTCTCTGAAGTAGAAAGTCTTTGACATCCATTTTGTTTGTCTTTAAAATATTCTGTTCTTATCTTCGGGTAGATATAGATCTATAAGATGATTGCTTTCTGAAGGTTTTCACTTGTTATCGAAATCAGGATCAGAATGTGTCGGTCTTAAAGGATACAGCTGAGAGGTTTGAAAGGCTTATAAATACTGCTCTATATCTTTTAAAATCCTTAAGGATATTTTGGAATGATTTTTAGTTCGAAAAATATCTTGTACGTTCGCTAATAACTAATTTTTTTCACTTTCAATGCAAGGTTAGTAAAAAATGAACCAGATCCTTACGATAAAATATTCAGAGATTGTTGGTAACCGTAAGAATATATTTCCTTAATCTTATAATTTATAATTAGGAAAGTTCATTAGGCGGGTTGGAATGATGTATTAAATTTAGAAATATTATATATTATGATGTAATTTCGATTGAAATGTATTAGCCATAAGAGCTCAAAGCATTAAGTGTTGAGGGTGCTATAGAAACTTTGTTGTATTAAATTTACCATGATTTATAGAACAAAGCTATAAATAATGCAACTGAATTTAGTTTTTGAAAAATACTATTTAGCTTGGATTTTCGTTCCCTCTTCTAAATAAATTTTTTGTGCTGCGTTAAAATCAGCATTTACACCAGCGTTAAAAGTCTTTTCATGCTCCAAGACATGAAGATCGATGACCCACGAAGATGTTATCCAATTAAGATATGATTTCTTACGAAAATGGGGCATTATATGGCAGTCAAAATACTGCGGTACATGGCATCACTAAAATGTTGTCTATATAAGCCAGATAGAGTGAATGTAAATCAACATGGAAGCTAAGGTATCCTAGAAAAGATTTGATTAGGAAGCTTAATAAAGTCATCCAATGCAATATTATGGACGCCAGATAAAAGCGCCCTTTTCTAAGGGAAACTATGTCTCTACAACAAAAGAAGTGGATGAAAAGTAAGAGATAGAAAAGAAGCGATTCCAATTTCAGAATGATCTGACCAATTATTTTAGAGCTCGATGGTTACAAGATGAAGCAATTCTCAAGACATTGGTTAAACCCAGCCTGAATGTAAACTTTCATTTAGTGTGGCATTAACAGATAAAATTCCCAGATGGTGTCCTGCGAGATATCTTTTCAAATTCTTAAGCTATATCGACAACTTACTGGAATGATGGTTAGTGCTTTCCGATTAGATCCCAAATGAACACCAAGTGATAGAGGTTACCTGCCCTAACTAATCAAATCGAAAAGCTTTGAGGCAATTTATAGCAACGCGTATCGCTTGTGGCCGGGCATTATCTTCTTAAAAAAGCAAGTCTGGAATTCACAAAAGGAAAGGCAGCAGAACGAGTCATTGAATTTAATATATGCAGTGAAGTGATGTGAGTCCCGGATAACAACCAAACGGATCTGGTTGTTGAAAGAAAAGCACTCCAGACCGTAATGTCCTTCTGTCTTCCTGAGTGGCGTGCGACAGGGCAGGATTTCCACTCCACTCTGCCTTGAAAGTCTCCAGATTCGTCTCTGTCGTCTTTAAATACGTCAGGAAACAACAAAAAGCCGGACACGTTAATGAAATATATTTACTCTAAATAAGCACAGTTTCAATTGGATTGAGATCGGCAGAAATGTTATTGGATTTGGTGTACAAACGTGAGAAGTAAACCGCATAACGGTTGGCGCGAGTGAAAATTACTTTCTCAATAGTAGTGCTTCTTCAGGCTTGTCCAACGCAAAAAACGTTGTTGGCCGCTGCATATATATATATATATATATATATATATATATATATATAAATGCAGCTGCTATCAACAGCCAACAATATATATAAATTATTAGCGATCAAAAGACCCCGAGCAGTCAATCTGCTACCATACATTTCTAGGTCAAATGTATTAGTCTTTCTGAAGATGGACTAGCGCCTGTTATTTTGCGTGACACATATGAATCATATTTCTGCCCTACGTCTAGTAATGCAATTCGAAATCTTCAGAAGGTCGACTGGTTAGTTATACATTGTGTAACGCCAATTCATGCAAGACGAGCCACATGCTTTTTAAAATGAGCTGGACTTTGTAATTGTTTCTGAATAAGAATGTAAAAGAAGAATTGTGACAATAGTTCAGTGTATGGAGTTATTCCCATAGTAATGGGATATGATACTAATAACTTATGGTGAAATGTTTTTTATTACTTTAATTAACGTTAAAATTTTTGTTCAGATGACAGCTCTACGAACCATCACTTGACCATTCATGTAGTAATTACTTGTGCGCGAATCACGTTTTGGATGGAGGGAGCGACTAATCCGGTGCTGTGGAAACCAATCTGACAACCGATCGGTTTTTCTTTTGAATTGTGTGCTGTTAAGTGGTCGACCTCTGTCATTCTGATGCTGAAATATATCTTTGTTCACCCACCGTTATAATCATAACCGTAACTGGATTAAGACTAATAATGTTCATTGTTTACGAGCTATTTATTTTCGCGAACAATGAAATTACTAACCTTCGAAGAGATATATCGGACTTAAAGAAATGTGTATACTTTCATATTGCAAGCTACGAATGTTTATTTTAGCATTGCAATTCCATTGAATTAAAAACTTAATTTAGGTAATGTTTTTTGTACATTAAAGTTGTCCTCTTATCATACCAATGAAGTCAGTTAAGTTTATCAAATTAGAGCCTCTCGGCTCAAATGTCAAACACGCTGGGTGATTTTTCGATTTGTCCTTCTAGCCTCTATTAATCTGCTGTCACGACCTCTTTCAAACTTTGATGCACGATAATAAACGGCAAGAATCTGTCAAGAGGCATTGTTACAATTAAGGTAAGAATTCACATTTGAAGTGCAATTGATATTTGACTATCAGAATCGCCCAGATAAGGCCAGAGGTGAACCAAAGCCAATTGACTTCCTCAATCTGTAACTACAGAGCTCTGGAATAAATCATCCAGTTGTTCTGAAATTTTAGTTGTTTCTTTTTTATGTATCGATATTACATCTGTCTATTTCTATCACAACTGAACTAGTTATTTCGTGGTATGTCGAATCTTATGTGTATTTAACGCTTTCTAGAAAGAACTCTCTTGAATTTTAAGAATGTCTATTATAAAAATTGATAAATGGATTTTACACAATAGGATAATGCAATACAAATTTTCAAACATTGTTTTAAATACCCTAAACAGATTAAATACTTTCATTTACTTAACTTAATTATATTTATAAATCATTTTAAGATGGATAAAGATTACGCCATCTTTATCTGGATTTAATAATGTGCTTTAATGTCGATGGTTGTTAGAGCCTATTCGTGTGTGTTCTGTCATCATTAGAGCCAAAATAAAAGTGTCTGGTAGTTATAATAATTTTTAATAGTTACATTAACAATATTTATGATTGTTAAGTATATTTTTAAACTACATGTTGAAAACATTCCTGTTTTAAACTAATCCTGCAATAATCTCTTATTGGAACGAAGAAAAAGGATTTATTTCAAATAATAGTAAACATTAAAAGTACTTGTATAGCTCAAACTTCATAATGAAAGTGTAGCATTATATATTTTAAGGGAAAACTAATATAAAGAAAATATTTCATTATGTTTTAAATCTATATGTATTCTAGTCCAAATTTCATTTTCTTCAAATATATTTTTTTCTATTGTTAGTCACGGAAGTTTAACTAATTACAATTTTTTCGTTTATTACATGATGAATAGTTTAAATCTTAGTTTTGAAATCTTAATGAAAGGTTATCATGTCATTAATAGAGAGAAATTAAATAGTGTAACCGTCCAAAACACCTTAATTGTATTTGATTAACGAAATGTTAGTATGAGTTACTGTTTATTAACATCGTACTTATAATCGACATGAGAGCTATTTGCGAACGATTTCTTAATTTCAAACCTCGGACAGGTGACGAGGATGATAACTGATCTGCCACTTCCCTCTCCGAACTTCCATGCCACTCTAACAGGAAGGATTTGGATATCGATCGGATTAAATTTGCAGCACCCCAGGTAGGTCTATAGTGGCATCAGTTCTCAAACTCACGATTCGACGAAAAACAACGCCGGTCGAAAGTTCTTAATTATGACCACTAGGCTACAGCGGCCCCATCTAACATGAATTTTTCAGGAGGGCAATGGTTTTCATCAACGGTCTGTTGAAGCTCCAAATAATTAGAACCCTTTCCATTAGATCCCGTTATTGGATGTTGTTATATTTGTACGTCTACACTATAACTGTGACAGTCAATCGTTTATTGTGCCGTTACATTGTATTTAATTGCATTGTGAGAGTGTTGTTATTAAAACTTCAAATCAAATAAGTAGTAATATCATTGGTAATTGTAGTTATGATAACATTTTAAATCTTTTACCGGGAAATAAGTCGTATAAATTTATAAATATATTTGCTTACTCATTCATTGTTTTGGAATACAGATAGCTGACCACAGTAGCCTAGTGGTCATGGTTTCGGAATCACGGCCGACTTTGTTTATGTGAGTCGAGGGGTTGAGCCCCGATGTCTCGAAAGATTTTCAGCAAAGAGAAAGTAATTGTATAGTGGTTATAAAGATTCTTTAAGTTTAAAGAAAGTGATAACGATCAAGATGTTGAGACTTGAGCACTCGAATAATTAGAGACATTACAAATATATCAGAAAAATATTAATTTATTGGAACTAGGATTCTGTTATTAGTATGATGTATTAGAACATTTTAAAATTCACATATACCTTTTTTTGAGGAAAAAGAGAATTCGGGACAAATTTCCAATAGATACGGGATATGGCGATGTAGACATATTAATTATTTTAAATCGTGCTGTATCATATCTTATCTGAGAGTCTGAGTTCCAAAGAAAGCAAGTTCGACCTTATTGGATACAACACTTATTGGATGCCTAAGTACGATTCTGTAGAATTGGTCGTGAATAGTAACTATATTCTTTCAGAGACACCGCCGGCAAATCAGGCGCTATCAATTATTGGAGTGCCCGAGCATTTCGCAAAATTGCCTGATAGTTTGCCATATCGGTCATGGATTGCTAACTTTGGCTCACCATTCCTGAAGGGAATTTAAAATTATGTATAGTGACATCAGTGTTGGTTTGCAAAGTATTTTGTCGGGACCGAAATATTATTTTATGTGTATCTATTATTCATGTTAAGTGCTTTTCACTGCATATAAATATTTTGCAAAATAAAGTTAGACATTAGTAGAATTTAATTTAATTTAACACATTGATCACGGCATATTTCACTTACACTCTCTTTTACTTAACTCTTAAATTAAATTTGATTCTTAACTTAAAGCTTTATTCAAACTCCGTTGCTTTTATAGTGCATACAATCAACACACAGCAATGTACCACCGATTGCACGGAAGCTACAAATAATATACGTCACTTACAAACGAAGTTACACAATGTCGAAAAGATGTTAAAGTATCAAATAAGGAACAGTGAACAGAAATATGCAATGAACCGAATTTACGATTTTCAACTCAATTTTAAATTGTGTTAAGGAAGCATTTTAGAATGCAAACACGTTAGGATGAATCGAAATTTTTTAATTAATTTTGCGAAAACATTTGGTAGTATAGAATCAAGAGTTATCTAATGACTATTTTTTCACTGATTAATTACTACTTATTCTTCAATGAATGAATAAAGTCATTTGTGTGTTACTAATTATTGAAGTTAATGAAAATTAAATGTGTTGTTTTGGCAATCTTTTAACTATAATCAAAATAAAGATGAAAATAAAACATAAACCGAACAATAGTAAGAGAATCAGATTTATGAGAAAGACATCTGGAACATTTCTTTGTCTTAATCCTATATTGTTCCCTAAACCAGCATTGAAATTCCTTTGTCTGTTCTTATTATCAATATATCAATTTGCGCTGACTTGATTAAAGAAGAATGAAATAACAGAAGTTTTTTTTTATCCGTCGCAGCAGATTCCGAGCAGATGAAAGCATCGACTAAACTAAACTACTGTGACACATCGGTAGTTAATAAACAAAAGGAAATAAAGATTAATATGAAAAAAAAAGTTCTGTTTTCTTAAATAAAAACAGGTAAGGCAAATCTCAATGCCAGTTGATGATATGTATTGACTTCAGTAGCAAATAACACTGATTGCATCACATAAATTATATAAATTTTTGCATTAACATCTCTTAATGCATACAAACAATTGATTGCTTACCCATTATTCGTACTGGAGACAAAATATTGCCTCTTAGATTAGTAGACGATTATTATTATTAATGGGTGTATAAATGTGATAAATATGATTACTTTTTTAAGTTAATAAAACGTAATGGCAAGTCCTATTCCAGTGGCTCCATTTGCGAGATTTTTTTCGCCGCCATGGATGGTGACTAAAACATAATTTTACCGAAATAAAAATGAAGAAATTTGTTAATGTATAATTAATATAAATGTGCTTTTTGTAACAAATTACATTTATATTTCTAGTTATCAGACTTAGTTTCATTTTTAAAGTTTTGAACACCTTTAAAAGATAGTGAAGGCTCAGAATAATTGTAAACAAATAATGTTTCTAAAATTGCTTTTATAATGATGTAAAAAATTCAAACGTTTAAGTATTTTTTATGTAAGAATATCTTCGTGTAATCTAAAAGAACTAGAATCAGACTAGGAACACATTTTAACACACACATGGATAGAACAAGGTATAAAATTTCATAAGATACACGTGGATATATGTAAACTTGTTTTTTAAAACATCATCTTTGAAACTGAAAGCTTTTCTGAAACATTTTTTTTACTTGAATTTGAAAAATTAAAAAAAAAAAAATTTAGCATTACAGTCATCTTAGGAATTAATAATTTTTCGTAACTACGTTTCTTTTAATTTAATAAATAAAATTTCATAAGAAATAATTTAGAATTTCTGCATAAGAGATAAAAACGAAATGTATTTATATCGGGAACATGGATTGATAGAACCAGAAATGTGTACTACACTTTTCTACACATGCTCTATCTATTAATGCTCTCGTCTACCGGCCATTTTGATTTCGTGGATGCAATGAGAATCCTTTGGAATATCTACTTTTACTCTCAAATCTCTATATTTAAGAAATATTTCAAAATATTTTTAAAAATTGGAGGAAAAAAGTAATTCCGGAGACGTCTTCATCATTTTTTTTGCTCTTTTAGATGCACTTTATTGCATTCAAATAGATCGAATAATAAATATTTGAGAGCAAAAGTAGAAATTCCAAAGGTTTAACATTACGTTTACGAAATAAAAATGGCTGGTAGATTGGAGCCTTAAAACTTCTGTCTATCGGCAATTTTGATTTCGTAAAACCAATGTTAATCCTATGGAATTTCTAAAACTGTTCTCAAATCGATACTACTTTATTTATTTGAATACAAAAAAGTGCACCCGAAAGAGCAAATATATTGAAGGTTTCTGAGGAATAGAAATTTTCTTTCGATTTTTAAAAATGTTTTTACCCCTAATTTAATGATTCGTTTCTGTGTTTTCGGGTCTTTAGAAATATTCTGAAATATTTTCTAATTTCTGAACAAAAATGTAATTCTGTAGAAACCTTAATGATTATTTTTTGTTCTTTCGGATGAATTTCTTCGCATTCAAATAGATAAAATAGTATTGATTTCACAACGGTGATATAAATAGCATATAATTAATATTACGTATATGAAATTAAAATAGCCATTGGATGAGAACCTTGAAATATATTCTTCTGTAGGTTGGTACAGTCAGGATATAGAATTCGAATTTATAATGAAGCACTTTTTATTTAAAAAATTGTTCAGATCTTGACTTTTTTTTAACATAAGGCGATGACAGTTTTTACCATACTTAATACAAACATAGAACAGTTTTTTCCCCGAAAAACACACACACGCAAGAAATCTGCTTAAATAAACCATTAATATAAATACGAAACTTGGTTAAAAAGTAATGCCTCTATCCCTACTTTTATTTGTTACACAAATTTCACAATTGTTGCTATATCAGTAAGCTACATGAATAGACTATATAATTCAATATTCACATGTTGACATACGAGGATTGTTCTAAAAGTGCTTGAATTTGAAAACAGATTGCATCATTAAGGTAAATTGTAATTACCATTGGGGTTCTGCCATCTGTTAAACAGAGCCGAAACAAATTTGACTTTGATTCATACGTTAGTTTTGATTTGGTAATCATTCACTTCAAAATCAAAATTTGATCGTTTCCACGTCAAGTTGTCACCTTCGATGAGACTTTGATTCATCGTTACGCACTAGAAATCTAACAGAACTCAAAACGTGAGTTTTCTCCCGGTGAATCTAATCAGGCGAAGTGTTTTTCATGGGCAGGAAAAGTTATAACGAAGAATTTTTGAGGTACTGAAGGTTTCAGGATCACGAATATGAGTAACTGAGACTGAGACAGCTGCCTGGTGAGACATGATGCGCACTAAAACCGAACCACTTTTGATGTTACGTGCGCTATCTCTTGGATTTTCGAAGGATATTTTGATCGACCCTTGCAGTCTCCACTCCTTTTCATACGCTTCCGCCAAATTATGAGTAGTTGAGTAAACCATTAAAGACGAATCCCCGTGATTGTTGTTGACACTAGGCTTTAATGGAAGCTTTCTCCTCGTTGTCAGAACACAAGTGCTACCCCTTCATGTTTTTTTTTTTTAATATTCAAGATGAGTTCCAAGCGATTCGCTGCTTCAATCTCATTTACATCTTAGTCCACTTCATCATTTCTGTTCTCAGTACAACTACAACATTTGGGGACATTGAATACCAACAAATTACATGGAGGACTTATATTGTTTCCAGGCTCAACAAGGGTTTTAAAACGAATAGCGAAGAAAAAGTTATGGCTCTGGAATCCTCGCTTTTCATCCAGGACTTATAAAAAGCTTGAAATATTTTTTTCATTCTTTGAAATTACGTGTTGTTAGTTTCTTCATGGTATTCACGTGGTCTTAAATAATGATGAAAACTATTTTTCTAGTTCCACAGCTGTTGAAAGATTTTAGTTTATTTGATAGGTTCCTAAGGGATTTTCAATAAAACTTAGGGCTAATGAATGAATTTATTTTTCTAATCTTAGATTAATTCCCTCTTCTTAAATTTTTCAAAAATTAATTAGAATTACAATTGAAGTCAATTTTTTTTCAAACAGGTAAGAGTTTCATTCGCAATTAGCTTGATAAAACTTATTTTTAAAAAGGAACTACCTTAAGAAATTCTACTTTTTTCTTTAGAGTTTTTAAATATTCTTAACTTCTCTATAAAAGAAAGAAACATCTTACCATTGTTAAATTTTTCTTTTGGAATCGAATTAATTTTACCATTCTAATAAATCATTTGACTACATAATAGACCTTTACACAGATTGTGAATAAGAAAGTAATGAAAAGGAATGACATCGTAAATAATCAAAGACGCTATTTCAAATTAACACAAAATCCACTTAACAATGTTGTCGTCAAATTAACTATTACCTCTTAAATATACATCGAAAGAGATGACAGGTAAAGCATCCGAACATTTTTCATTGTTCCTCAGAAATCCTTCTGAAGTAAATGAATACGCCTTTAAGAAACTCATTATAGTAGTACAATGAAGTAGTATATTATTATTACTTTTTCTTTGAATGTGTTTATTTCTCACTTACGATTATATTCTTTGGCGTATTAACTATTAATAAAATGACAGCTGGTGTTTAGTTCATTCACGCATATTACTATTTTGGTAGACAAATTTGTAACGCCCGTTCTTTCTTATTTTATTTTACTACCTATTTTACCTGTTCTTTTTAATTAAACAGGTAATTTTTTTACAGTTTATAAAATACTTTATTTATCAATGAAGGAATAGAAGAAATCACTTTCTTTCAAATCCCTCTTAATTCGTCAATTCTAGGTTATGCTCTAATAATGAAATCTAAGCTTACCTAATCATTCGCTATGACATTACCTGCTCACAGATGGTTCTTATCTTAGCACTTTGATCAGAATTCACTTCAGTCTAAGAAGCTAATTAAGATGCTTCAATCCACACAAACTACAAATATCAATCAACATAACTATCGTTATCCTCTATTTCCAATTGCTTTTCCCGCCATTCTATTTTATTTATACATCATAATATCAAATTCAATTCATTTCACTTATATTATATACCTAATTACGTTTCGTTTGGGTTGGGACGTTTTGATTGTAATTTTGTGTCATTCAAATTAAGATAAAGTCTCATAGATTAGTGAAGAGAAAATCGCGATTAGCATAATGTCACAAGTTGTAAGATGAGTAGTGAATAGAACCAAAAATTTGAATAAATTGGAATCGAGACATTGTGACGTTCGGCATTACTTCATTTTTCTATTACTGAATATTTGAAGAGTCACAATTAACACAGTCACAAATTAACACAGTTCGGTAATGAATAAAATACAACTGCTCTTCTTAGGATCTTCTATTATTCAAAAGTGAATCTCTATCCTACTGCATAAGGTCACCTCGTAAACATTTGATTATTACTAGCCAAGATAACTGAATAAAATTTATTCTGCAAATTAATTGATCTTTATGTACAGAATGCTGTAAATTACAGCTATTCGTTTTGAATTGTTTAGTTTCAGGAAGCCATAGATTAAAGTAATTCACAGCATGGAGAATATAAAGTTTAATCTGCTGAGTTATATAATGACGGCCTTTGATAGGTCAAGAAACGCTGGGGAAATATATAACTCTGGATGATGAATAAGTAGTGAAGTCATGGGAATAATGAATAAAAACTGAGTTTCCATCTCTCGGTTTATCAAAATAACAATTGAAACTTAAAACACCGGAAAAATAGTTAAAGCTTTAAAATGGTGCGAGTTACTGCAACATACGGCTTCCTGACAGCAAACAAATCAATATTAATAACTGTAATTTACAATGATATGTATGTAAGGATCAATTAATATGCAGAATAAATGTTATCCTTATATCTCGGTTCTTAGTAATAATCAAAACTTTACGACACCCTTCGTCTATTTACGGATATTACCGATATGCGTTATGCAATATTTATCTACTTCTCTTTAGTGGATCACTCGGATTCAAAACATTAGCTGATTTAGATTATTGATGATCCGATTCACTAACACTATAAAAAATTTTCCTGGCTGTGATTTGATAACTACCTTCATTTTTAAATACGGTCACTATTTCTTTGTTTATTACTTCCATGAACTCTCTGCATCACTAACCGTTTATTAAATCCTTGAATTAATATAAATACATTTTCTCAATTCTCTTCACTATTCTTCAATAGTTTTAACCTAAACAACATAAATCATATTTTATTCGTTGGGAGCGATTTTCAATTCAATCAACATATTAAAATTAATATGTGTTATTAGTTGAAGGGAAAAGCGCGATCGAGATTTCTCTATAATGATTTTTGTTGAACTGCTGGTTCATTCTTGAAGGAAACTACCATTGAATAAAATAAGAGAATGTTCTTCTTACGTAAAAATGGGACAGAGGTAGCAGAGTATTGATGATCACGAACACATGTTCCCATAAAGTCATAGGGCTCGAGTTCTGATTGCTTTAAAGACCTGTCACTTGGAGGGGCTGATGTACGTTAAATCTCTCGTGGCTCAAAATTCTCACGTCAAGGTATTGTTGAAAAAGGGAGGAGTATCCATGACAGGTGTCTTCGTCACTTAACCGAGGCTCGTAATGACGAGGCCCGTCGTCAGTAGCCTTCGTACTGCTTATCATTGCGACATCAATAAATCACACAAACAATATTTAACTGTTGGCTTGAATGGGAAAACTACAATAAATTATTAATAATAATTTTGATATTTCTATAGTTATATGTAAGACCCATTTACACTTATTCTACCTAATTTCAGTGTCTAGTATTTCTGCTTCTAGTACTTATTACAGTTGAATTATTCAAAATAATATATGCAATAACAAGGTTCTTTTTAAATCTGCTTTTCTAAGCAGATATAATATGCGACCTTTAGGTATCTAAACAATCCCTAAATCAAAAACTAGTGATTTTAAAGCAAGGTATTGTAGTAGATAATTAAAAATGTCTGAAAACTCTACCGTCAATAACTTTAAGCTCAAGGCGCATTATAATTTCTGCAACGAATAATGTTTAAAAATATAATTATTTCTCGTTAAAATGATTGGAAGAATATTTAGTAATTTTCTGTCCATAAATATGCAGAATAATTTCTGCAACGAATATTACTTAACAAATATTACTATTTCTTATTAAAATTATTCGAAGAAGATTTAGAAATTTGTCTATTTATAATTAGACCCTGAACGAAACAAAGTATTCTAAATACTGTCTACTCGGATAGTTCACAATATATTAATTTATAAGAAAAGAAAAGAAAAAAAAATAGATTAAATATTTCTTAAGAATACTAATTTTGTTATATATTTTTATCACGATTACTGTTTTACTGCTAACTTTAAACTGTAATAAAATGTTTTAATTTCGATTCGGATTATATGTTTTATTTATACTTAAAGTATTTTTTTCTGTATATGGTAATTTTAATATGTACAAGAAAATACAAATAGTTGAAAAACGATGATTGACACTTTGAATCGACTGAATGTATTAGCGCACACGTAAGCAGAGAAGCTATAAATCGTCTTTTCAAAATCTTCTAAGCATAAAATCTATTTTGAGATTCTTATGCTATACGATTCATAAAAAGATTTGATCTCTTAAAAGCATTTTCAGTGTTTATCTATGGATGTAAGCTCTTTCAAGAAATTAAAAATTGCAATTTTATGTTTTTAAATATACCGGATTGCTTAGAACCAAAGCGAAACCGAGTCCTAACTTTATGTCCTGGCAAGGGGATTAGTTTGGTGAAAATTCTTACAGCTTACTTTTTCTAAAGATGTATTATTTCTACTGAATGGTCTTATTTTAAGGATTTCTGTTGAGATACATGAGATATATAGATAAAATGTAGGATTTTTGCAGAATTCTCACTTTCATATTTTATAAAATTATTAAAACAGAAAGCGAATTAAATATTGTGTTAAAATTGCAAATATCATAAACCATTTGTATATATTAACATTTTCATGTGACGTCTTTCTGTTCTCGTTCAAAAATTAACACATAATGATGTTTTGTAAACAATTTAATAATTATTACATGTTATAAATAAACTGTACGGTTTGAATAGTAGCATTTGAATTAAAATAATTTCATCCAACATTAAATATCTTTTTCTAACTTCATCTAAAATAAGAATAAAGAAAAACAATATTTTTGAAAGAAACACTCAAACAAAAATAACGAATTAAAATCGACTCAAATAAAAAAAAATTAAAATTAAAATGTAAATTAATTGCTGAATTCTTCGTAAAATAAATATTTCTCTTTTCTGCAGGGTGATTCTGTAGAAAATTCTTTCGGATAACATAAAGTTTGAAAAAAAAAGTTTTTTTTTTGAAAGAAACGTTTAAACAAAGATAACCAATTAAAACAGATTGAAAAAGAACATTAAAAAAATTTAAGTTAAATTTCATAATTTTCTTGTAAATCAAGTATTTTTCTTTCCTGAATGGAAATTCAAAACAGTATAATTTCTTGAGTAAATTTTCCTTTCGCTATGTTCAGTTGACTGATTTATATTCCCTTTCAATAAATAGTAACAGACGTATAAAATGTGATAGATATAAGCTCTCATGCATCTGTGTTTGTTTCATTTCATTTAACCTTGCACTAGAACAAAACAAGTATGGGCGAAAAAATTTGATCGCAAAAAATGAGACGGGCAGTTATCGCGACCTTTTCAGACACATTAAAATCGTTTTTTTCCTGTCTGCATCTTTGTTTACACAAATACGAAAGAATCAGTTAACGATTGAAAAACAATGTTCTTCTCTCGTATTCATTTTTATTCTTTGCCCTGAACAAAGTATACATAGCGTACAAATTGAAGTTCACTGTTGTTTCTTTGTGTTTAACTGTGTTTTTTACTTTACATTCTTAAATACGTTTGTTAATTACTTTCAAGCTTTGAATTACGATTCGAGTAGTAAAAATGAATGTTTCATTTGTGTGAACTAACTTAAAAATATCTAGTTCTTATTCATTTAAACGAATGCAATATGCTAAAAGTATTTTTAATTGGAACTTATTTTTAGTTATTGTTTTTGTCTCTTTGAGAAGTAAAAACGAATGTGTGCATATTTAAACGCAAAACACGATAACGGCAGTTAGATAAATGGGTAAGAAGTAGTATTAAAAGTTTCTTTAGAACTTAAATGTCTTCATTTGAATTGTAGAACGCGTAAAAAGGGATCGCGTATTTGTAAAAGCTTATTATTCGAAAAGGGAATTATTCTTCGTTTGTTCTCATGAGATTTAATGTTAATGTTTTTAAAATAAAATTATTTATTTTTATGTCAAAGCTAATGTGAATTTAAATATTTTTAACGAGTGCGGTTTATAATATATTTCTACAGTTATTGCATAGAAGCTATAGGCTTCGAAGCAATTATTGTAAAAATAATTCGCAAACGTTTCGAATAATTATAACAGTGGTTAGTCTTAATTACTAAGATTATAATAAATTTTTATACCATAAATTTATGACTGAAAGTGTAATTTTCTTTAAAAACAAGATTAAAAAAGATTTTTATAAGTTTTATTTTTGTATATTAGAATTTTATCATTATTATTAATAATTGCATGTTATTTATTCCCTACTGTAATAATTTTGCAAGTGTGTTTTTCATAATTTTGGTTTTTTCATAATTTGGTGTTTTCCATATTCTATTCGTAATTAAGATATTTTTTTTATAATCAAAGCTGTATTATTACAAGGCTATCTAGGCTAAACTGTAGACATCCTGAATAAAATTAGAATGTTTCTATTTTAATGTTCTGATGTGGAACTTGATTGTTAAATGTTGATGAGGGGATTATAAAATAGTTTGAATGAATGTGGGTTGTATCAGATTGAAACATTTTACATAATTTCGGTGTATTTAGCCGTCATATTCTTTTACTGTTACACCAATTACATCTCTGCATTTCCTCTAAGTCGGCATTCTTTGTGTCTACATTTCTCCATACCGACATTGGTACAAATAGCGTTTTCAGGCAATCATTTCCACATTGATATTCTAATTATGACGATTTAGGACCCATATATATTTAAGTACTTCGTTCATCTGATACTATTTCAAAGGCCCCAAATAAATTTCCACCCTCTTAGCTGTTAAAGATTTTGGTATGCCTTTGATGACATCAGAGAAATTTATCGACGACATGTAATAGAGGAGTGCCTCAGCAGAACCCAAGTCAATCTCTTATCAGATTCTAGATATGACGGGCGTCTTCGGTACTCCTGACGCGTTGAATTTCAATACATGATTATAGATATTTAAATACTTAGTGAATTCTAAAATCAACATCTTTTCTTGGAGTTTTATTTTACTACATTTAAACAATCAAATCTACCTTCAAACAAAACACAGTTTGAATATAACGAAATAGGTGTCATTTTTATCATTATTTATAAACTAAAGGACATGAATTAATATCCAAAAGTGTAATTAGTCTTGTATACACAAGTGTTGGAATTTGCTCTTCATATGTCTGAAAAAAAGAGGTATTAAAAATCGTAGACTAATGTTTCACTGTTTTTACGCCAATTGTGGAGGTCATCATCATAGCTCAGCGATAAAACACTCGTCTTGTAACCCACAAGTAGAGGGTTCAAACCTCACAGATGGCTTCTGCGTGAATTGAGTAAGAAAGAAAATTATTTTAGCAAAAATTGGTGACTCAGTAATAACGCGTCTCTGACTACAGATAAGGTTATTCAAAACATGTTCTCGTCAAGATTTGCTTTCTTGTTACACACCAACTTTGTTTGGTGTTGTCTCAAGAATTCCACTTGGACTTGAGCTTCGATAGGTGAGGAATTAAAAACTTAAGATTTAAAGAGAGTACTTTTGGTCTCTCGCTATTTTCCAAGTTCCCCTATGAAGATCTAATCATTTTCTCCTCATCGATTTTTATATACAAATTTTAATTGCGTTTTATATAATAATAGCTAAAAATCTATATTCTACTGAATATCCATCCCCTCACCATAAGGAATACCGTAGAATTAGGAACATCGTAATTGTGCTCCCTCGTTATTGTTATTTGTATCGTCTTTTTGGTATACTTCCTTTGCGTCATTGTGTTTGGTTTAGTTGTCTAGGATATACAAGTTATGGCTAAGAAATAACTGAAATGATCGATCTACAGCAAACAGTGCTCGTGTCAAGATCAAATGGCAAATGGCTGAGTCATGTGACATATCTTTCCATTTTTGCCCCTAAGTTGATTACTGATTCTTTAGTTGCACCATTACTTCATTCGTATCGGACATTTCATTTGTAACTCGTCGGAAAATATTTTATGAGTTTTAACAGGGTGATGGTTGAAACGTCTTCTGAAATTCGGAAGCTCCGCCGCAGATACTCATTCTGTGTTAATAGAAGTATATGGTGATGAATGTGTATCACGCATTTAGGTTTTTGAGTGGTTTAAATGGTTTAAAACTGAATGAGAAGGGATTGAAGAGCACCTACATCCAGGACGACCTACCACGACAACAACGGAGAGAAACATTGAAAAAATAATTGCTTATCCAAAAAGACCGTTGGTTTAGTTTTCGCGCAGTTACTATGAAACCGTAGAAATTGAAAAAGAACCTGTTTGGCAGATTTTGAACGAATTGTGGAAAAACAAATAATTTATTCTTCAGAAGAACAATGCTCCGACCTATACTGCATTGTTTGTCACTGTTTTTGTGCAAGCATCCACTCTATTCACTCGACCTTACCCCGTGAATTTTTTTAAAATTCTCTAAGGCAAAATCAGCTAAAAGGAACGAGACTTGAGACAGTTCAAGCTGCAAAAGAAAAAGAGATGGAGACCATGAATATGCTTTCAGAAAATGACTTACAATACATTACTACATTGAAAAATGGAAAATTCGAATAAAGCAGTGTAGGGATCTGTATGGTTGAGTATAATAGGAGATAGTGTTAAAGGCATAAATAATAAAAAATAAAGGTATTTAGATCCTTAATATACTTTCTGTTTAGCCACGACTTGTGTTAATCTATAAGACATAACTGCTTTATTTTTGAGCATTTATATTTTGTGTTAAAAAACTGGCCGTTTTTAAAAATCGCTACATTGGTCTTAAAAGGTATACAAGTTGCTCAAAATCAGTTGAAAGAAAGAACATAATTGATAATTATAAATTTTGAATGGTCTTGCAACGTATCAAATATTTTTCAACACTTTATAGATAATTCATATGAAAGTACTCTATTTTATAAAAAGATTCATATAATCATTTTATAAAATGGTTTTCATTCAAAGCAGATATATCTATACTTCATTTTTAGAATTTAAATTTTTTTTGTTTGCAAGTACCTAACATATGAAATATTTTTAAAAAAAATTTTTGTTTCATCACTTCTTAGTCAATGTTCAATTTACCTTAAAAAGTTTTATTTTAAAACATTTCTTAGTAAACATTTCTTACTTAAAACATTGTCAGATTAAAAGTGCATTGACTTAGAATATTATTATTTTAAAGAAATGCACTTTTAATCTGATGTTTATGTCACTCTTCCTCTTTCAATTATTAATTAAGCATTACTTAGTAAAAAAAATAGTTTATAGCAAGGCAAATCGGAAATTATTTGCTGTTTGTAAATAAGAAATCTGATACAAATTCTTTTCTTTAAAAATTTAGAAATTATTGAAAAATAATAAAATAGTTACGTAAAATATTTTATCTCTTTCATTGGGATAATGTGGAAGTTAAGATATTGGGGTGCAAGTTGAAGTAGTTCTTATCACTTGACCCATGTTGAAAATTTCGAAGCCTGTAGTCCTCGTGTTTCTTTTAAATGCGCCTCTAATGATACAATAATTCATTTATTAATATTCTCTTTAGTATTATGCATTCAAAAAGAAATAAGGAAAACTCGTTTTCAAATAAAATTTCATATTGTCAACTTCTTACATAAAAAGTAAGGGAACGAATATTATTCAGAAGGAAAACTAAAAACTCTCTTGTACAAAGTTATTTTCAGTTATAAAGTTAAGAAAATAACAATTGTTTCAACAGAGTACATGATTATGTGTCACGATATTTGTCAATTATACAGGCCTTACGTACTTATTAGAGATAATTATACCTTTGTAGTAGCAATTAACTTGATACTTTGGAAAATCATTTCAAAAGTAATTTAAAATGCGATTACTTGAAAATAACACAATTTTAAGTCCTGAAATATAGATGTCATATTCTGGAATATAATTATAGAGATTTCAAATCAAAGTATTATCATTGCATTTTTCAGTTCAGTTTTCGAGTACAACTTTTAAATAACGATAAAATCCGTTTTGTTTTCGTAATTTGGAACTAATTTATTGATTCCACAAAGAAGATTCAATTCGACAAATTTGAGTCCTGTTTACTTCGTGGTTCAGCTATTCAATTACTTGACATTTATTTGTCGAAATAACAGAGAATCGCCAAAAATGTATTCACCTATATATTTTAAATATGAAACATTCTGATTCAGTGTTCATAATCATAAAACTCTTTGTACGTTTTTCTTGTAGTGAGTTCGAGTCCTGATTCCACTACACAAAAAAAACCCACCATGTAGCCAGAGCTCATCTGTCGAGGCTCAAACTCCTCACGTTTGCTCGATGTGGGAGTTTGGAGGGGGAGGTACAAGCTCAGGTATCACCCTCGTCACATGATCCAGGATCAAAATAACAAGGTCCATAGCCTACAGCCCTCGTGTTGCTTCTCATTGATACGTTAATAAACAATCACAATAATTTTAAACATTTTTTTCAGGATATTATTTACAGTGATCATCTTCTTTTATAGAATATTTCTTATATTACTGCCTGTTATAAACATTTCATTAATAATTAAAACTCTTTCATTTGATATTAGTTATCAATTAACCTTCTCTTTGTGAAAAATTAGCTTTATTTATAAAACTATTTAAACTGTAAAAATGAAAAGTTATAATGAAGATTTCGAATACTTAAAAGAAACACCAGATATTCTGGAGCAAAAAGACGAGCAAATATTTTCGGGTTGTGTAAACACATAAAATAATTTTGAAATATAAAATTTTAGGCAAGATCGCAGGTACGTTTAATGAACTACTATTTCATATATTTTAAGTAAATTTACAATAATATAAAAGGAAAAGGATATATAGAATTATAAAAGAAGTTTCTTAGTCATAAAGTTGTTTTTTCCCGCTTAGTTGAAAATGGACATGGTTTTTAAAAAAATATTTCCATTTAGGCCGCTCTTTAAAAAGAAGTATTATACTACATGGTTTCAAAAGTTTTTATGCATCTATAAAAGACAACTATGCATGTAGTAAACCAAAATTGTATTTTCTTCAAATTCCATCAGTATCTAAATTTTGAGAAATGATTTTATATATGTTGAAAAGAAAAAATTTAAAACTCCGAATTTATGAAATTCCATACATTTTTCAATTAAAATATGCAATGATATTATTGAAAAAGTTGGTGCAGTATAGTTTGTGATTCGTTTAGTATATGTTTTTCGAAGAAAATATGAAGTGATATATTTAAAAAAGTTAATTCACTATTTTTCGTGTATTGTTTTATATATGAACCGTAAAATAGTGCTATTAGCCGCAAGTAGAGGACGTTTTGTAAGGAGCGAGTGTGTGAAAGTTGTTTGTTTACAAAACACTGCAGCGAGAGCATTTCTGTACAGATTATTAGGTAATGCAAGTGCTAAAAGTAAACTGCTCATATCAAGAACGCGACGCAATAAAGATATGAAAAATTAAAATTAATGTTATTGATTTACAACCAGATCTGTTCCTTGACTGAAATTTAAATACAATAAAAAAGAAAAAGTTAAATAAGTGACAATTCCCACTTAAAGTAAAAAAGAAATTTAAATAAACTGAAGTTAATAACTCTTAAATGTAGTGTAACAGTGAAAAAAAATTAGAGTACTTAAGGAAACCTTTTTTTAAAAAATGACATCTAAATGAAAGTATATCTCAAAAAATCATATACCTGTTTAACTAGGAGAAACACCAGAACATTTTGACTAAAAATATTAAATTTATAATTCTGTAGAATGATTAATTTATCATTATTAATACGCGTACAAAAACTAAGCTGTATTAATAATTTCTAAAGGCACATGGCTCAAGAACAAGATGTCTTAAATATAGTATTGTACTTTGCCTAGCGTGTCCTCATACCCTTAATAAAATGTTGAAATAATTTTTTATTATAAAACGTTTCTCATTTTCTTACTGTGTCGCATAAACATTGATCTACTTCAGCATTTTCCCTTAAAGCAATATTTCTGTCTCTCTCTTTCTATCATTCCAAAGTGCCTAGGTCATTCCGTTAAGGTTGACCTTTGACCTTCATCCTTATTCTCAGAGGAATTCTATTATATAGGCTTGTTTTTATTATCAAGCAATAAAAAAGGATACTACCTAGTTACAATGATTAAAATCTAGATAATACTTGTTTGCTTCTCATGAGTGTTTAAGGTATTCGAAATTCCTTATTATAATTCGATTTTAAAGTTTGAAGATATTTTCTTATCTTAAAGTCTAAAATTTTTTATATCTTTTATTATTTTTTATTTCAAAATTCATCCAATAATTATGTTTCTTATGAATAATTCATTATTGTTGAATAATGTATTAGGAAAATGCATAGCAATACATTTCACCCAAAGGAATCAAAATATATTTTAAAAATAATTCGAATAAATTTAATTCTAATCACAAAGGCCTTAACGGAAAGAAAACTTAAACGAACTTAAAGAATGAAAGGAATTCGAAAGTGATCTTTTTTCACCCTCTGACACGAAAACAATGCTCTTTTGTTGGATAAGTAGGTTTCGGAATTCTTAGTTTTCTTAAAAGAAATCTTTCTTCTTTTTGACATAGAACTTCTCCATTTTCTGTGCTCTCCCAAAAGTTTCTTCTCTGTCAACTTTTTTTCTGTTTTGTTTTACCTCGAAAATTTTTACGAGGCATTTCTCATGTCTAAGTTCTTTCGTTTTAAGTCGCACTTTCTTAAATGTCTATTATCACGAACTTTCTATGTTCGTGTGTTTTTAGAAAATACTTTCTGTGAGAATTGCGAAAGAATTATTTCGTCTTTCAAGTTTGAAAAAAAATTCACTTGCATAACATTACGCACTAATAAATAACATGAAAATTTAAACCAATGTATTTGAGAACCGATGCATAAGCTGAAGTATTTACACACGCAAAATCTGAAGCTTTTTATTATAGTAAGCACGCCATATTTGTTAATCAAACCTTTAATACGATATTCTAAGCAAACGAGAAATTAACTAAGAAAATCCATTATACGTATGTATATATTATTTTTCTAGCCTTGACTTTAATTATATAACAAATTAGTTTAACCGAAGAAAAATTTTTAGTTTACAAAAGATAAAATAATGGCATATGAGAAATAACTCTTTTGCAAAAGGAAATTAATTATAAGGATTTTGATTTTTGAAGCTCTAAAAACGATTGAAAAACAATATGTATTACAATCGTTGTTTTACAAATTAAGGAGGGATTAACTTCAGTTAAAATTCTACATATTATTATTATTATTATTATTTTGAAGTTTGTTTTTAGAATCTAAAAGTCAAGACTTGGGGCTTTAATTAAAGAAAAATACACTACTTAGCGAATATTTCTATACAAATATAGGTCCCTTGTTCTCACACAATGTGCATATGTGCATCAATACATTTACGAAGGCCTCTTTCTAGGCCTATGATATCACATTCGGTTGAACATTTTGAGAGATAAAGTTCTGTCAAAGACACTCCAAGAATTAGAAGATCCTTCTAGATTCTCATCCAGGTTAATCTTGATCGTGTTGAGGTAGAATTGCTGAAAAATCAGAAGCATTAACTTGACGCCATGTACGAGAAGTTAGAATTGATTCTCCCCTGAATCCAATAATTTCTTCTTAGGGTATCATTAAAGAATATGTTTTCACTAATAATCCTAAAGTCATCGCACTGTTTAATACTAATATATGGTTAGAAATTCAAGTGTTGCAGTAAGAGATATTGGAATCTGTTATGAAAAATGTGATGCTGAAATTAAATAATAAATTTATGGAATAACATTTTAAACAGAGTGTATAAATTGAGTGGGGCAAAAAGTATGGATTTAAATATTGGAAACAAAACCTTATTTATTAATTGTTTAATTTTTAACATAAATATATTCATAACATACATATTTTTCTTCTGTATAATTAATATGTGTTATTTCAAATCTGTAATTTTAATTAATTTATGAACCATATCATTCCGACCATGGTATTAATATGACTATTCATCGCCTTTACACAGGCATTATTTTTTTAAAATTTATACATATTGTAAGGTAGTACAAGGAAAGTTTCAGAGCATAAATTTAGATGTAAATAATTATATACAAAAGTTTTCATACACACATAGAATCGTGAGATAAAATTTTATGATCTATCATTTTAGCTAAGAACAAAGAATTTATTTTATAATATACGAACCATTGGTTGATTTATAAGAACATTATTGAGTCAATAACGTTTGTTGTAATTAAATATTGTAATGCATGAGAGAGTGATACTCCCTCACCCATCGTTCATCATGAGTGAACTGATAGAGGTGCACAGAGATGAACCCTTTTCACCATTCAGAGAACATCAGCCGGAGAGTTTAGGTGCTAAAGATGAACCTCAGTAGTACAGTGTCGAAAAATGGGCCCTCCTGCAGAGCTTGAGTGAGAAAAGAGAAAAATAATACAAGAAGAAACAGACGTAGGGAGACGAACGATAAGAGAGGAACGAAAAAGATATGGTTCGTTCAAAAGGTGTTAAGTACGATGTTATTGCTAGATGAGAAAGATTCAATATTCCGTCACTGTATATAACACATCAATCAATAACTCCCGAGACTAACCCAGAGATGGCGCTCGTAGTGAACCAGTAACCAAGTCTTTCTAGAGTACTAACCTTTGCTTGAAACGTGTCAAAATTTTAAGTCGATCGGACCAGAAACAGCTGAGTTATCGAGGTTGGAGTAAAGTCGTTTTGTAGTTTGTTTAAAAAATGGAAAAAACCGAGTTTCGTGTTCTGATAAAACATTGTTTTTTAATGGGTAAAAACACCGTGCAAGCGAAACAATGGATTGAAAAATGTTACCCGGACTCTTGTCCATCAAAAGCAACGATTTGTCGGTGGTTTGCCGAGTTTAAACGTGGTCGTACCGACACAAATGACGCGGAACGCTCGGGTAGACCTGTGGAAGCCGTTACACCGGAAAATGTGAGTGAAGTGACAAAAATTATAATGAAAGATCGTAAAGTGAAGCTCCGTGAGATTGCTGAGATGACACAGATATCATATGGAAGTGTATTTACTGAAAAAGGTTTTTTGAAGTGAAGTGAAAAATGTTTTTTCCAAGTGGGTGCCGCGATTGCTTTCGATGGAACAAAAACAACAACGAGTCGATGATTCAGAAAGCTGTCTATCGCTATTTACTCGCAACAAAAAAGATTTTTTGCGAAAAGAAAAAAAGAAAAAAAAAAAAGATTTGGAAAAGCGTTGGAACGATTGTATCACCCTAAAAGGTGATTAACAAAAGGTGTTATGTTGATGAATAAAAAAAAATTTTGCAAAAAAAATGATGTTTTCAATGTTAGACTCGAGAGTTATTGATCGATGTGTTATTCTATGAATTTAAATATTAAATTAAATTAATTATTAAATTATTAAATTTAATTAATTATTCAAAGTTGAATAGAGTAATTAAATGATAGTAAATAATCCCCTCGTATATTTTGAAATTACATAGCTGAACAATTTTATTAATTTAAAATCTGTCCTAACACTTATATAAATAGTGATCATAATAATATTATATCACGAATATGTAGAACGTATTACTATAACTATAATTTATTTTTCATGAATTATTTTAGACTGTTATTTTTGCGAGTATGATCAATTCTAGTACATACTAAAGTATCAATTTATAGATTAAAATAAAAAGCTCCTTTTTTAATTAAATGTGAGATTTACATTTCCAGATGGCCAAGGAAACTTTTCTTTATTCCAAGGTATTCGTACCTGACAGGCGTCACTCACATCATTAGACATGAGTGACATCCGCAACAAAAAAGATTGCGAGTGTTCACTTATTACGTTCTCAAATATTTTTCGTTACACCAGGAACTACATTTTTTACTTGTCTTCATTTTTCCGATTAGCATATTTGTGATGCAACGTACTCTACCTTTTACTTATCGATTGTACTTATGTTTCGTTAGAAAATTAATTGCTAAAATAGTAATTAATTCTATTAAATTCCTAAAAACTTATTATATTTTTTAAAACATTTGTTTTTTAAAAACATTCATTCTCTTGATTTCGTATACGTCTAAATCGCTCTGTATTGATTTTTTTTTTTTTTTGGTCAAAAATTTGTAGAAACAGTTAAGTTTGTGACGTTGGCCTATTCGCGATTTCCTCTTTACTAACCCGGAGACTTAAACTGAGAATGATTGCATGAAATAACATTTTCTTTCTAACCAAAATGAAACATGATGATGTTAATTAGATGCAGGTGGAAATAAAGTGAAGTGATTCAGAAATAGTGATATATAAGTAAAATGAAATTTAGAGAAAAAAGAGAGTGTGGTTAACTCTGAATATTGTTCTTCCAAGAAGCCAATAATATCAAGATTTAGTTACCGGTTATTGCGCCGCAGAGGATTTGTCGGAGAAAGCAATCCCAACGGGAAGGGTTTGTTAAAACATGTAATTTCAGTGATATTTAAATTGGTTGGCTAAACATACAGTCCAAAGAGAGCCATAACCAGTTATATTATAATAATTAAATAGTTAACTTGGAGTAGAATCGCGTGTCTTAGGAGCATTTGGAAGATTTGGACTTTTAGAGTTAGTTACATTTAATTGAACTGCGGCACCAGAGTCGGATAGAAATAATTATGTATTTAAAAAATGCCCTTTTTTAAATCTACTATTGTGAAATGTATATTTATTGTTAATCAGAAATTAACTTTCAAAACCATTTAATATATTTCCACTACTGAAATGTACGATTCAGATTATTAGAATGAATAAAATAAGAAAATTGTAATATTAATAGAAATAGAAAAATTCTTAAGAATTGGAACAAAATACCTTTTTTCATTAATCATTTATTGGCTCAGTACTAATTCTTTTACAGCGTGTTTCTTACAGTAGTTTTATTTATCACTAATTTGTAGTTAAAACTCTTTACCAGATTTGTATTGTTCAATTTTTATTGCAGCAAACCATGTTGAAACTACTTTATTCAGGTGCCCAAAAAATAACAATTTGCTCATATTATTATTTTTAAGCTGTAGAAAAATTTATTTGACTATATAATTCAAAACAGAAATCACTATCTTATTATTTTTGAACTTGTGAAATAAAACTTCGAGAATGAAATTTTAAAACTTCTTGTGAAATAAACGTCATTTTATTTTCACAACATAGATTATTAAGTGCATTAGGTCAGGCGAAGAAATGTAAAATGGCTATTTATAAGACTCCCAGTTTTGTGACATATATCTTTTAAAATCATAAGTAAACCATAGATATTTGTGTGCCTAATAATTATGTTTTAATCATTCTATAGAATGAACCACAAGGGCAATTTTTTTAAACCAAAAGTTTTTTTTTCTCTCTTAGTTTAATGTAGACATGATTTGTTATATATATTTGCATTAAGGAACCTTTAAAAGAAATCTATTACATACCATGGTTCTAAATTTCTGATGTATTTTTAAGGGACACCTATGGATTCAGTGGACAAAAAATATTTTTCTCTAAGTAATTGATGAATCTTAAGAAATAATTTTTTTTATTTGAAAACAGAATAATAAAAAGTATAAAGAAAAGAATAAAAATTTTAAAAATTAAAAGTTCTATAATTTTTCAATGAAAATAAACAGTAATACATTAAAAAAGTTTATTCACTATTTTTTATGCATTGTTCTATGTATCAGGAATAAAATATCGTATATATTTGTGGAATAATAATTTTAAAAATGATACATAATTGTAAATATATCTGAAAAATCATGTCTACATTAAATTCAGAAGGAAGATAAACATTTTGGCTAAAATGTTTTTATGGTTCAATACATTGGTTAAAACATCATTATTAAGCACACAAAAAAACCTGAGCTCTATGAAGAATTTTAAAACATATATGTCACAAAAAGAATAAGTCTTAAAATCGGTATATTTATTTTTCTCCGCATATCCTGGTAACTGAATTCCCTCTATTTTATCGTATTTTAATAATATATTT